>SJYV01018065.1:1225521-1242359 GCA_006410875.1 Neotragus pygmaeus | reverse complement strand
AGGGACTCTCAAGAGTCTTCTCCAGCACCACAATTGGAAAGCATCAGTTCTTTGGCTATCAGCCTTCTTTATGATCTAACTCTCACATCTGTACATGACCACTGGAAAAATCATAGCTTTGGCTGTAGGGGCCTTTGTCAGCAAAGTGATGTGTCTGATTTTTAATATGCTGTCAAGTTTGTTATAAATTTCTTTCCAAGGAGCAAGCATCTTTTAATTTCGTGGCTGCAATCACCATCCACAGTGATTTTGCAGCCCAAGAAAAGAAAATCTGTCACTGTTCCTACTTTTTCCCCTTCTGTTTGCCATGAAGTGGTGGGACTGGATGCCATAATCCTAGTTTTTTGAATGTTGAGTTATAAGACAACTTTTTCACTCTCTTTCACCCTCATCAAGAGGCTCTTTAGTTCCTCTTTGCTTTCACCATTAGAGTGGTATCATCCTCCTATCCACATCCAGTTGTTGATATTTCTCCCAGCAATCTTGATTCCAGCTTGTGATTCATCCAGCCCCATATTTCACAGGATGTACACTGCACAGAAGTTAAATAAGCAGGGTGCCAATATACAGCCTTGTTGTACTCCTTTCCCAGTTTTGAACTAGTCAGTTGTTCCATATATGGTACTAATTGTTGCTTCCTAACTCATATATAGGTTTGGAGAGACAGGTAAGGCGGTCTGGTACTCTCGTATCTTTACAAGAATTTTCCACAGTTAGTTATGACCCACAGAGTCAAAGGCTTTTGAGTAGTCAATGAAACAGAAGTAGATGTTATTCTGGAATTCCCTTGCTTTCTCCATGATCCAACAAATGCTGGCAATTTCACCTCTGGTTCCTTTGCATTTTCTAAACCCTGTTTTGTACATCTGGAAGTTCTCAGTTCGTGTACTGCTAAAGCCTAGAAAACTGCATCTTTACATTTGTTTACATTTCCCTCCACTGCAAATGGTGCCATATATGGTCTGTAAGTGTATGTGTAATTTTTGATACATTTTAACTCTTTATAATAGAATTGTGTATATTTGATAGTATTAAATGATAAAAGAGACTTGTAACTACATGTATTCTATGCATTCATTATATTTTTCTCTTAATTTTTTCTATATTTCTGGACTACACAGTTCCTCTGAGTTTCATCAGATTGTTTCAAATCTCCACAAAATTTTCCAATATATTTATCAGGAAGAATTCAAGTGGACCCCCATAGTTCAAACCCATATTGCTCCAGGGTCAACTGTACTTTGATATCCAGTGTTGAAGGGATTTACTCACTCAGAAACTAAATCAAAATAGTTAATTTCCCAGGAAAGCACAATTTGAAATTTAGAATAAAAAGAAATATGAAAACTTACTTTGGTCCAAGATTTAATCATCCAGCAAAGTACAAATGTACAGTCAAATAACTTGTTAGTCACAAATCTATTGAGAACATCTGACTAATGACAGGAAGTATTTTGTAGGTATTCCACAGTAAATCCATTTTTAAGACATATCACATTCAAAAAAGCTTAATTAAGCTTTTATCCTAATCCTCAGATTATAAACTTGCTGGTCTAAATAAAATATACAGAATCTACCATTCATTTGTTCACTTTAGCATTACATACAAAATCATTTATACATACTGGTGATAAAATATAAATAATATATCATATACTTATGTATTTACAAATATTAAGAAATCATTAACAAAGTTTTCTCTTCAGAAATAGAAGCCCATTTTGCTTCCAACTTTAAATAAAGCAATACTAAAAATAAAGTCTTTGAAAAGATAAACAGCAGGATCTCAGAGATTTTTCAAACTCTTGTAATGAGCACTAGACAACGAGCATTAAGACTTGGGGGTGGTAGAAAGAGATAAGAGAACAAGAGAATGTCAGTTTCATATGGAACCTTCAAGGACATCGAAGCTGACCATCCTTTTGAAGCATGGATCCTTTCTATAACACCATGCAAAGTGTTCATTAAGCCAACCCATTGACTGATCGAGCATTCACTGCTCACCAACGCACCACTTTTCTCTTAAAACATTAGAAAGCTTTCCATACATGAAAAGCTAATGAGCTAACACATGCCTCTCTATCTCTGTCACCCACAGGCATCTACAACAACTCCAACTCCTTCCCTCTAGGACCTCTCCTACGAGATAGCTATCAAAAATACTAGTTAGTCTCAATGAATCCTTTTATTTGCATTCCATTGTTTTTCTTCCTTTTTACTTTATTTTACTTTACAATACTGTTCAACTACATTTTTCAATTAAAAATTGTTGTCTTATCATATTATATTACTAGTTAATACCCAGTTTGTTAATGTTTCTCTGAAAGTGTGTACATGCTCAGTTTCTCAGTCATGTCCAACTCTTTGTGACACCTGGACTGTAGCCCACCAGGCTCCTCTGTCCATGGAATTTTCCAGGTAAGAATAATGGAGTAGATTGCCATTTTCTTCTCCAGGGGAATCTTTCCAACCCAGGGATTGAATCTGCTGCATCATCTGCATTGGCAGGCAGATTCTTTACCACTGAGCCACCTGTGGGACCTATAAAAGAATACTATATTGCTAGACTTGCCCCAAATTGGAAAGAGCAAAGTAATACTTTCCCTCTCCATTCTAGATACTACACATCTATTCTTGCAGCCCAAGATTATACTCACTGTTTCCGTGGCTATGTCACATATATTGATTCAAACTGAGCTTTATGCTGACTAAAACTTTAGCCTTATTTTGTCACCTAAAAATTGTCACTCATCATCTGCCTCTAGAAGGATGAAGTCACTAGCCACTGCAGTTGCTGATCTCCGACATGCCTCAAAAGGAGTTTAGGGTACAAATCAGGTATGAGGCATTCTGTGATCTGGGAAAAACTGGCAGAACAGGCCTTCAGATAAAAGATTTCTTGCATCTTCTCATACCCAGAAAAGCACTAAAATCATTAAGAGAGACACCTGCTCCTCATGACTAGCAGCCACCTTCTTCCAAATGTATGATTGGTTACTTCTATCCCTCTTCACCAGAACCACATATATATTGTATCCCCTCCTCCACCTCTGTGGAGCAGTTCTGAGAGTCCACCTCCCAGGCTATAGTCATCATTTTGTTCCAAATAACTCTTAACTCACAATTCTCACATTGTGCATTTTTTTTCAGTTGACTTACTCAACAAATATTTATGTAATGCACAGTGGTAAAGAATCTGTCTGCAATGTAGGAGACCTGGGTTTGACCGCTGGGTGGGGAAGATCCCCTGGAGAAGGAGATGGGCAACCCACTCCAGTGTTCTTGCCTGAAAAATCCCATGGACAGAGTTGCCTGGGAGGCTTTAGTCCATGGGATCACAAAAGAGTCAGACTCCACTTAGCAACTAAATAAGAAAAAACTGCTACTAAAAGTATATTACAGTACTAGGAACAGTATGAAAAATCAGTGAACTATAACTGAAAGAGATTAAGACCTGGGCCCAAGCCCCACTTTATCCAGCTATAACTGTGAGAGAGAACACTTGTTCAGTTCAGTTCAGTTCAATTGCTCAGTCATGTCCAACTCTTTGTGATCCCATGAATTGCAGCACGCCAGGCCTCCCTGTACATCACCATCTCCCGGAGTTCACCCAAACTCATGTCCATCAAGTCGGTGATGCCATCANAGTTGCTCAGTCGTGTCCAACTCTTTGTGACCTCATGAGCTGTAGCATGCCAGGCTTCCCTGTCCATCACCAACTCCCGGAGCTTGCTCAAACTCATGTCCATCAAGTCGGTGATGCCATCAAACCATCTCATCCTCTGTCATCCCCTTCTCCTCCTGCCCCCAATCTCTCCCAGCATCAGAGTCTTTTCCAATGAGTCAACTCTTCGCATGAGGTGGCTAAAGTATTGGAGTTACAGCTTTAGCATCAGTCCTTCCAATGAATATCCAGGACTGATCTCCTTTACAATGATCTGGTTGGATCTCCTTGCAGTCCAAGGAACTCTCAAGAGCCTTCTCCAACACCACAGTTCAAAAGCATCAATTCTTCGGTGCTCAGCTTTCTTCACAGTCTTTGTCAGAGCTACTCAATTTTCATAACAGGATAACTATCTTGCTACATCCTAGTCAGAGTTCCAAAGCATATGACTAGGCCTTCTGCCAGAAATTTAGAATACCAGCACTCCAGGTTATCCAGTTCCCTTCCAAATACCTACTGAGAGAAGAAACAATTAAAGAAGATAGGTCCAAGGCTTTAAAAATTCAATCCTTGGTTAATGTTGAATTACCAGAAAGCTACATGTTAGGAACCAACCACATACCATTCTGATCACCTTCAGTGAGTTGCATTTAATACTTTGTCCTAACCTTTAACAGATTATTGTAAGAAGTAACCATGTGAAAGTCACAACTGCATTATGTTTTAAAGCTGATAATACTATCCATTTTGCTAATGCATTCCTTTTACTGCTAGAAAAGGTTTTGTTTCTCTGAGGAGTGAGATGGTTCTACAGTTTTAACAATGAAAATCATCAGAATGTTTTATACATTTTTTAAAAATAAGTTTTAGAGAGATAAAAGTAAGTTTATAAGAAATAATGAGAAAAAATGCCACTTAATACATGAAAAAATATCAAGATATATTTGTATTTCCTGCTTCATCAGCAACTGGAAAAGGGTACATGAGAGCAGGATGGATAATTCAAATTGGGTCTTATTAAATTTATTATTAATTAAGTGAAAGATCATTATTCAGTTTCCTCTATATTTACTCTTCCCAAATAATCAGGCCCAATAACTTACTTTCCCCAACAACAAAGGTTCTAAGATCTCATGAACCTAAGAACTATCTAGAGAATTTCTTTAAGAAATTTACATTTTAAAATAAACTCCCTATGTCATTTGGGAAGCAAGTGAGCCACATAATACATTTTGAGCACCCTCTTCCAGGACTAACTTTCGGATCACTTGAATCAACTCTTGTCACTCATCTCTGGGCTCTCTGTTTTCTCTCTTGGTCCCTCTAAAAACCTGGGGACCAACGGTATAATGAGTATTCTTATGAAAGGTCCTATTAAAGCAGAGAAGATGAAAGGATTACGTCCCTACTCTTATGCAGCACAACCACGTTCACTTTAATATATCCTAGTGTTGATAGGCATGTTCACAAAGGCAATGTTTCACTTGACTGTCCAATAGAGGTCACTTATTCTGACTCTCTTGAGAAATGGGAGCTAAAAATGCATTAAAGTAGGTCCAAATCACAATCAAATGAAACTGTGAAGAGCATTCTATGGGACCTTTTTCTCAATTAAACCAGTTGCCATTTTTTTTAATATAATCTATTCTACTTTTAAAATTAAGAATTTTCCTTTGAACAGAAAATCTGGCAACCTCCTTGAGTAAAATTATTCTTCCTGAAAGTAAAACCTTTGTGCTATAATTTTTTAATTATTTATGATTATTTTAAATTCAAACAATACCACTTTCAGAATATCTACAAGCAAGTAACCTATTGTCATAAAGGACTCAGGGAGTAGAATTATAAACAATCAAAATATTGATTTTGATTATTTACAAGTAAAGAAACTTATATTGAGTAAAGAGTAAAGAAACTTTATTTTGGCTCTCCAGCTCACCATTTCATGGATGAACAAATCATTCCATGACAGAAACTGATGTTATACCATACGGTTCTCTACCTGGACCATCTATATAATTTATCAAAAGAAACATTTGAAAAACTAAACACGACCAATCGCTTACAGTATGCCAACTGAAAATTCACAGTAAATGTCTACATAAAAGGTTCAGGCACTCATTTAAGTTACCAAGATCAATCTAAAAGTTACTGCTTTCAAGCTATTTCTTACTTATAAAAACTCTAACCCTACACATTCTATCATGACTAAACTCACTTTAGATAAAAAGCATTTTCAAAGAACAAGTTGAGATATCCAAAGCACAAATTCAGAGTCTGAAAAATGAGTGATTTTACTCAGAAAATGACCACATAGAAATTCTTTAAGTCTTTAGATTTGAGAGAAATCAAGCTAAGACCAGTCGGGGCATGATTCACTCTCCTATGCTACTTGCATTTTCTATCTGATATGTTTTTAATTTTATAAATTTCATGCTGTCTCCATGGTTACCAGTGCTTAATCATAAGAAGCACCTGGTCTATACATAGGAATTAATATTTCCCTATGAACTGCACATACTAACTTGCTCAAAACCTCTCTATACTTTCACAATGACTAAGTTTTTCACTTCTAAGCAAAGATTTTCAAAAGGTTCTTTTTATTTTCTTTTCTTCCTTTTTAAATTTTGTACATTATATGGACTTCAGTAATTTCATGATAGTTAAGATTTACCAACACATCACAATCTGTCTGTGCCCATCAGTAAGTACTCTTCTGAGATTCAGTCAGACAGACCTTAATTTTTAAAAACTATATTTTGTATATACCTATAAAAGTCAAAATCAATTAACAAATTAGGTAAATACTGGTATTCATTCACAAAACTAGAGCCTAGAGGGAAGTATATAAACACCAACAACTCCTCAGTGACTCACCACAGTTAGGTTTCCTAAGCAACACTGGAACACTTTATTTCTAAGAAAATTAAAATGTAGTTTGATGTTGTGGACATTTTCCACATGAAAGCATGTGGGCAATGATTAAGAGGCAGACTTTGTCAAACTTCCTAGGTTCATATCCTAACTCACTTATGTGACCTTAGAAGAATGATTTAACCATGCCTCAGTTTCCACATCTGTATCAGGGGATAATAATAGCATCTCCCTCAGAGGATTATTTTAGAGACTAAAGGGATATACATTGATTAATGTGTAGAATAGCTCCTGACACACATTAGTTACTATTTAAACATTTATTAAATATAAATCAATCAAAGTCTTATCCCATGTATCATGAAAACATGCTTTCTAAGAAAATCTTTTTTTTTCCATGAGAAATATTTTTTTCACCCTCCCATAAGGCAAGATAGTCCTGACTTTAAATTTTCTTATGAAATACTTAAATGTTATCTAATCAGCTAATCCCATATATATGTGAGTTCTAGACACTGACCGTATCGAGCATTTTACATATCACTTCATTTAATCAACAGTGGAAATCCTACAAAAGATTGGTGATTTCCCCATTATAAATGAGAAAACACAGGTTTAAAGAAGTTAGATTAATTTGCACAAATTCACTGAGTTGGTAAGTGGCAGAGATGGGTCAGCAGATGACACCTCCAAAGTCAATGCTTTTAATCAGTCCATTACCATCGATAAAATACTACATTAAAATATAATTTCACAGGACTTCCCTGGTGGTACAGTGTCTAAGATTTCACACTCTCAATACTGGGGGCCCCGGTTCAATCTCTGGTCAGGGACTTAGATCCCACATGTCACAGCTAAGAGCGTGGTGCAACAAAGACCAAAGATCCTGTATGCTGCATCTAAGATCCAGCACAGCCAAACAAATATTTTTTTTAAGAGATAATGTCACAACTTATCAAAACTATAAATTTGTTCCATCCAGATATTCTTAGCCTGCTCCTGGAACCCCAGCAATGTAAAATTTGAATTTGTCAGTGCCTGCAGGCATGTTTCCTCTGCTTCCTGAACACCACAGACTTGTGTATGTAATTGATTCTCACAGATTACTATGGTTATTTGGTGGAAATCAAGCCTACATTGGCAACAGGCTCTAGATGGTGCCTGGAACCATATGAAAAATGATCTTTTCAGCTTGCCCATACATGTCTGTAAAATGCTGGCACTGGAGTGTTCAGACTCAGCAGGAGTTTTTTCTGAAGCAGCTGAACAGCTTTGAAAAGTGCAGTTTATTTCATCCTGTTAGCCTAATGATTAGTCAGTTCTAATGCAGCAGTCTCAGTGATGAATGTCCTATTACTGATGGGAATTACTGACTAACTCTGGGATGGCCTTTTTTAATTCTGAAGCTCTAATAGAATGTCTCCACTCTTGGCTGGGCTCAATCACTAATGAGGAAGACTGGGTTTTATGAACTTCCTGACACACACCAGTCACTGCAATATGTTGGTATCAGCCTATCCTGCCTTCCCTGATGGATCCCAGAAGCCCCTTTCTTCAGGGACTACCAACGATCCACTTTGAACAGTTAAAATAAGCAGAAGCAACTTCTTCAATCTTCTCTGAAACCACTTCTCAGTAACAACTGATGTGAAATTTTGCCCTCTACCACTCAGATGTGTGTCTAAAGTAATGTTCTTTGTCTCTGAGTATCATTACTTAGCAGTGACCTCCTCTGTTTCAATGAAGGATGGTATAAGTTAAGGTTCTCCTAAACTGAGAGACTAAATTCTTGATCTGATAACACTAGATATTTAATGCCAAAAGAGGAACTATATAGAAGCCTGCAGGAGCATTCAGACAACTTGGGCAGGAGGTGGGGGTATGGAATATGGCACTGCTTCAAAAGAGCTGTGGTTCATGTTGCTACCAGAGATGTTCACAAGCAGAACCTGTAGCTAGCAGATGCTTGGCACAGAAGAAATTGCTCATCTCTGTAGCACTGGTAAGGAAATGATCATCTCTTTTAGAAGAGGCAACTACACATGTACAACATAGCACTCATTGTCCTTGTCAGTGATCTAGACAAAACATCTAAATCTGAGTTACAGTTAGGAAATAATAGTTCATTAAGAGTTTACAGGCACATTAGAAATTAAAAAAAAAAAAACAACTTCAGGTCAAAGGAATAGAGGGGATCATTATACTCACTGTATCTCAGAAATTAACCCCTGGCTCTTGGGTCTTCCCTGGTGGCTCAGAGGGTAAAAGCGTCTGCTTGCATTGAGGGAGACCTGGGTTCGATCCCTGGGTTGGGAAGATCCCTTGGAGAAGGCAATGGCACCCCACTCCAGTATTCTTGCCTGGAAAATCCCATGGACAGAGAAGCCTAGTAGGCTACAGTACAGGGGTTGCAAAGAGTCGGACATGACTGAGCGACTTCACTTTCACTACATCACTTAATACTAGCAAATACTAACAAATCCTATTCCAATTACAGTATACATTATAAAATAAAAGACACATATATGACCTTTCACTTAACAAGTCAAAGACAAACTTTAAAGAGAAACAAACATGATTTTTAAAGCTATTCGGCAAAATAGAGTTCCCTCATCCATGAAGATAAGCAAATTAGTTGTAAGTGTAGGAGTTGTAAGAATAATGCTTATCCTCTTCAAACAGTGGAACTTACAGAAGCAAAGGAGGTTAGATAAAAATCTTGGTACCATGTTCAACACTGTGTTGAGTGCCATCTCTCAGGATTAAGACAGAAATATTTCCTTCTGTCCTGCAAGCTCTGCAATTAATTATACCACTAACAATCTATCAAGAGTAATATCTTTCTGGGCTTCCGTGGTGTCTCAGGGGTAAAGAATCCACCTGCCAATGCAGGTGGATACAAGGTTCCATCCCCAGTCCAGGAAGAACCCACAGGCCATGGAGCAGCTATGCCCGTACACAATAACTAAGAAGAGTAGCCTCCACTCCCCAGAACCAGAGAAAACCCTTTCACAACAACAAAGACCTAGCACAGTCAAAAATAAATAAATAAATAAACTTTTTTAGAGGGAGGGGACATATGTATACCTATGACTGATTCATGTTGAGGTTTGACAGAAAACAACAAAATTCTGTAAAACAATTATCCTTCGATTAAAAAATAAATTTTAAGAAAAGAATAATACATTTCTCTGAGCCCACAGTCTCAATTACTATATTCCCCTTTAGCAAAGCTTCTAATGCTGCCATTTCCTTTGCTGAAATTTATAGAAAAAACAATATTATAGATTAGCTGCTGTAATTAGAAATAGAATTCAAAAGTGTCTGTTTGTTGGGTTTTCTTCAGATAGCCATAGAGTTCATTCCAACTGAATGATTTCTTGGAGCTATTCACCCATATTTAGACCGTATCACCTATATTTTCAAAACCCTTTTGACCCAATATGATGAATCAATGATGTGACAATCACTGAATAGAGAATATATTTTAAAGATAAATGTAATCATCAGTGAGTATGAAATAAATATTAAAATCCCATAGAAGGTACAAACAGACAGCCTTTGCATAATAGGGGAATGTTTTCCAGTCAGCTCTGAAGCCAAAGCCTGAGTGTATGCGTGTTAAGTTGCTTCAGTCATATCTGACTCTTTGCAACCCTGGGGGCCTATAGCCCCCAGGCACCTCTGTTCACGGGATTCTCTAAGAAAGAATACTGGAGTGGGTTGCCATACCTAAAATGCCTCTGTATCAAGGGACTTCCACAGACATTTTTTATTTACCATGTTTGTCTGCAGAAGAGCATATTCACAATGGAGAGAAGATACATCTTGAAGACCCCATATTTCATGGATTTTATTAACAGCTGCTGCTGCTGCATGCTAAGTCGCTTCAGTTATGTCTGACTCTGTGAGACCCCATAGACGGCAGCCCACCAGGATTCCCTGTCTCTGGGATTCTCCAGGCAAGAATACTGAAGTGGGTTGCCATTTCCTTTCGCTTCAGTCATGTCTGACTCTGTGTGACCCCATGGCCACCAGCCCACCAGGCTCTTGTCCACAGAAGTCTCTCCAGGCAAGAATATTAACTGCATATAGTAACAACAGTTAATATTTAATGAGGGCCTACTATATACCAGCCACTAATTCCAGAAATTAACTCATTTAATCCTCATAATATACATATGAAGAAGGTACTATTGTATCCCGTTTTATAGAAGGACAAGCTGAGTTTTACAAATGCTTGCTGTCTATTGTCATACATTTAACAAGCAGTAGAGCCAGAATTCTAACGAAGTGCCTAATCCCAGAGACCCTAACTCTCAACCAGCAACTAGGGGAACAGAAGTACAAATAAGAGAGAATTGGTATGTACTGAGCTCTGGTATCTTTTTGGTCACATTAGAAACATTTCACTTAATTCTCACAAAGCATATTTTATAAAAGCAAAGTAAGTTTCAAAGGGATTAAGTTACTCAAATCCATGAAATCAGCCAGAGGAAAAGCTAATATTCCATATACTACATCACAACACCTCTCCACAGCTTAAAGACTAAGTAACAGAAATAGAAGCAGAAATCTCACTTCAAGTTGCTTATCAGTGTTTTTATAAGACAGTGATCAAGGAAACCTATCTGGAAAAGATGTTGGTAGGACCCAAAGGAAATCAACAGATAACAAAATCCGCATAACCAAGGGAGAAAGGATCTAAAACATTAGAGCACTGCAGTGTTGGGGGGGGGGTGTATAAACTGTTTCATTCTGTTTTCAACTACTCCTTTTATTTTCTTGATGAAAACTTGAGTAGTTCTCAACTAGGAACAGTATCTCATCAAAGATTGTCTGGCAATAGTGAGGGCAGTTGCTTCTCTTCATGATTGGGTAATTCTATTTGCACTGAGCAGGCACAGGCTAGAGATGCTAAACATCCTCCAATATAATGTCAGTACAACAAAACACTAACTCACCAAAAATGCCAATACTACTCATCCAGCAATAAAAAGTACTTAAAAGAAACCATTCAGGTATCACTAAGGAAAAAATACACCATCCAGGTGGATTTACCAATTGTGCACCAAATGGACAGAGGAATAAATAGGGACCATTATAAACAGGTTCCTAACAAAGTATGCTTCTGTTTTAGAAATGCTTTAGAAAAAGCATTTTACGATTTTACCATCCTGTGTCTTATATATATGTAGACATAAAGTTTTGCTATTAATATGACAGGGAAAATATATAAGACCTAAATTTTGAGTGAAGATTCAAAATAATCTCTAAATACCTTCACATTTTAGCCCAAAAGCAGACTTCTTACTTATAAGGTAGTTTCTACTATGAATAGCATTAAAGTGGCTAAACATTAATCAACAAAATTTGACTCAATAAAAATGTGAATCAATAAAACCACAAAATTGGCATGTTTAAGAAACAGCGAAAAGATTCGACTAGAATAAGCATGAAAGAATGAGTGACTGGTACGCTGTTAGAAAGGCAGGCAGAGGCCAAAATATGTAGGGCATATTGTGGAGTCTTAATAAGGAGTGTGGACTTATGCTTGTTGTGATGGAATTGGAGAACTTTAAGCAAGGAATAAATGATCTGATTTATTTTAAAACCACTAGTTAGGGGAGTAAGAAAAGAAAACTGAGAACTAGGATACCATTCTACTTGGAAATTAGGGTTGTGATGAAGCAGACAAAAGCATATATAGCAACACCTTTGTTAAACTGCCTGATTAGGGGAGATGCTGGTTAAAAAAGTTAACCAATTTTATTTTGAAACTACACAGGTCCAAAACATCCCTGCACAAACTTCTGCCACTCTTTTTCAGATAGGCCAAGTGATCTCTTAACATAATTTAAAGAAAAAGCATTTTACCACCTATAGACCCTTCAAAGTTAAAATTGGTCCGTAATTTTCAATGATAACATACCTAGAAACAAGTCTGCAATAATACTAAATTTGTTGTGGTCTCTGCTGACTTCAGCTAACTGAATAAACATATATGGAAAAATTAAATTCCCAAATTGTTCACATTAGAATGCTAGAGAATATTTTAAAATAGCTCCTATTTCAAATATAACTGATTAGAAAAGTACAAAACTAGAAAGGGTTCAAGGCAAATAAGTCAAAGACAGGATTTGTTAAAACAGTCAAGTTTTTAAAAAAATAAAGTTTAGAGAAGCAATGCTGACTTTATTGCATAATTATCCACAGACTTCCAATTTGTAAGACATCTTGCTTTGGTTTATTTGACACTGCCTTGTCTCTCATGGAATCCAGATGGCACAATTATTTATTCAAACAATTGTTATCAACCAACATTTCTGAGCACCTGCTGTATGTGTGTTAGAAGATAGCAACATAAAGCTTTGCTGTCAGTCCAGAGATTAGTAAAGTGTAAGAAAAAAAGATGACCCATAGTAAAAAAAAAAATTACATGCCAATTACAGGCACCGAACTGAAATATCTTCTGTGTCTGGGAGACTGAATCAGAGGGACTAAGACACATCATTAATAACTGATACTTCCCTGGATGCCAAATAAATTTTCTAGTCAGTAAATGAGCGTTCAGAAGACTGGATGACTAGAAAGGTTCAGTAAGGATTCATTGATTAGACTGCAAGAAAGCCTTTCAGGAAGGGTTCTTATGCAAATAATTTATCCTTATGACTTAAAAGTAATAATTCACAACTTTCCATATTTGGAGATATTTAGGGTGGGTATCACAAACATGAGTGAGAAGTCTCTAATCGGAATGGGGCAACTCAGAACTCTAGAACCTGAATCCGAGATCTTAAGAATGTTAACTTGTTTTTCCTTAAGCTTCCTGTTTTTTCTCTACAAACGTATTAAACACTTTTCAAAACGTCTTATTAATATTTCCCCCCACTGCTTAAAAAGAATTAACAAATGTCATAAGACATTTAAAAGATAGTGTCAAAGGATTCCCTCTTCAAAAATGTTAGAAGTCGCTAGTTTAAATGTATCTGAGAGATGGCTTTGTTCCGATGATCTCTTCAGACTGAGGTGTATGCATTTCAGTCAAAGGACAAAAATTCTTGTGTGTCTTGAAAACTTTAACAGCATTAAAAAATAAAAGAAAAACACTTGCTGTCATTTTTTGAGCTTTTTTTTTTTTTTTTTTTTTTCAGTGAGCTTCCGTACAAATACACTATACCACTTTACCAGTAACAGGCTTGGCCACGTAAGGAAACCCTGGAGCTCGCCCCTCCGCGCCACCGGTACAGCGTGACCGTCATCCCTCAGCCAGTTCCATGGAAGCGCGCCGGAGAACCCTGGGAGTTGTGGGCACCGGGGATTGTGGGAAATGTAGTTTGGAGACTCCGCCCTGCTAACCATTTCTGTAATGGCTGCTTCCTTGAAGGTAATGTACGAGCTTGTCTCCCGAAGGCTCTTTAGCTTGCCCAGTATATTTGTCAAACGGGGCAAATTTGCACCTTGCCGGGCCAAAGCAGGAATTGTTTTTAAAGTCTTACTTGCAAGTCCTGGAACGAACTTGGTTTTCCGCTGACTTTTTTTTTTTTTTAAGCTTTTTCTTTATAGAAGAACTAACCAACTTTTAAATCTAGTTCCCGTTTGAACAAACTGTTTGTCTTTAGTTTTTACCCATTCTTCTCCCTTACGTACCACCTCCCCGCTCTGCGCTGACTCTAGATGCCTCTTTAAAATAATAATAATTAATAATGTGTAATTTTTAAATCCTGCTACGCCCCTCTGATAGTAGGCGCTGTCACGTGGAATCTCTTAGCCTCAGCATCCGGAGCTGCTGGAAGGGAGTCAGATAGAATTCAGTACCGCCTTCTTTGGTAAGTCTTACTGTTTCCCCACGACTTCACAGCTATATGTTTTTTGACTTTGCTAGATTTATCTGCATTTCCTGGTTGGGAGAGATCCTAAGAAAATATAATTTTCAGGACAATTTCCAAGTTAGTGTCTGGTGCATCATCATCTATCTTTCTTATGTTCTACTGTTCAATTTCTGTTTTGTTGATGCCCATAGTATTAGCGTTATACAGTGTGGAAAAATCGCTGGAGTCAGGAAATTATCATGAGGAAGGGAGATTAGCCTCAAATGGCTAAATTACCATGTACTTCCCAAAGGTTCTTTCACCATAAAATGAGATGAGTCTGAATATAATTTATAGTCCCTAATCGAAAAGGTTGCATGAATTGTTACTTATCATGTATTCATATTGTCATTTGAAAAGGTTAGAATTTTTAATGAATCCTTTTTTTTCCATGTTTTAATTTATAGAGATCTTCATCCTTCAAGAACCAGCCACATCATGATCTCAGTTTCAACACAGTTGTTCCTAGTCCTCTTTTCATTGCTTTTGGTGCTGCCTGTTGTTGAAGCAGTAGAAGCCGGAGATGCAATTGCTCTCTTGTTAGGTGTGATTCTCAGCATTACAGGCATTTGTGCTTGTTTGGGGGTGTATGCACGAAAAAGAAATGGACAGATGTGACTTTGAAGGGCCTCCTGAATCAAACCTTCCTCTGAAAACCTTTGTGCTATTGAGTTTCAGAACTGAGCTTTGGTGTCTGAAAGTTCCCAAGAAACAGTTAATAGAGAAGTTTCATATTATTGGTTATTTTCCTATAAAAAGGAACAAATTGATATACTCTGTTAAAGGGAAAACAACATGTTTTTGTCACAACAGATAATGCACTGGAAAATGCCATCTGTAATTTGCATTTGCTGAAATTTGCATAAGTAATATTTCATAGTTTCAGAATTCTCAGTAGAAAGAAGGAAACTCTTGCCCAGAATCCTAGGAAATTGCCACTGTTCAGTTATAATCACTGCCTCCTGCATCATTAAGGAATTTTTTTCCCCATATTTTTATTGGATTTTTGTTTTGTTATCTCCCAAGTTAGTACTGTACCTAGACATTAAATACAGGTGGTCAGAAATTAAAACTTATCTCTGTGTGGGAAAAAGTTCAGAAAATGTATTCAATGTATCTAACATTGAAATGGAGAGAGTTAATGTAAAAAAAAAAAAACTTTATATTGACATCGAAATGGAGAAGAGATCTATTGTTTAACAAAAACAAAAAATGTTTATATTAACTGAGTAACATCTCCATGGTGAGAAGTACTATGTTAAGTATAAACCTATTATGTAAGTTAATTTGTGGTGTCCATTTCTGTTTATTTCAGACTGTTTTTCTCTCTGTGAAGTTTTTATGAACTAAGTGGAGACGAGTAGATGCATTATTAACTGATGACTCCAGCTTTTATAGATATAATCAGTGAAAAATGAGATGGGCAGCATCAAGGTAGGGAAGAGGCCCCTGGTAAAGAATCCACAGATGCAGAAGGCAAATGTTATGGCATGTACTGACTTACACACAAGCCACATGAGGTACACTCTCCCCATCCTTGTTACTTTAAGTGTCCTTAGCAGCAGCAGTATCACCTTGCTGCTAAGTCACTTCAGTCGTGTCCAACTCTGTGCGACCACATAGACGGCAGCCCACCGGGCTCCCCCATCCCTGGGATTCTCTAGGCAAGAATACTGGAGTCGGTTGCCATTTCCTTCTCCAGTGCGTGAAAGTGAAAGTGAAGTCGCTCAGTTGTGTCTGACTCTTAGCGACCCCATGGACTGCAGCCCACCAGGCTCCTCCGTCCATTGGATTTTCCAGGCAAGAGTACTGGGGTGGGGTGCCATTGTCACTCTTGTTAAAACTGCAGTCTCAGGCCCCGTCCACCCCACCCCCAGTCAATTGGATCAGAATCTGCTTTTGTTTCAAGAAACCAGGATAACTTTATACACATTCAAGTTTAAGAAAATTGCTCAAGTTGATAAAAACTGTTAGATTCCTAGCTTCCTCTCCTGGTTGCATTGTAGGTTGGGATATGGAATTCTTTGTTTAACAAGGGTCCACAGTGATTCCTTTGACTGTAGATACAGCCAACATAGAAGTGTATGAGTAAATCAAACTGCTGTGAGGTCTTAATGAAAGTCGGTGTTCACATTTTTTTCCTAAACTAATGCATTATCCAATCTCTAGCTCTCCAGGTAACATTGGGAGCCTTAATTTTGACCTGAAAACAGGCAGTCGCAGTCTAAAATCCTTTGTATGCATTTCTCCAGGTATGAGCTGACCTGGCTTGCATGAAGGATTTGGTGAGGGTACAAAGAATGAGGGACAGCCACACACTGAAGACAGAGACCAAATGGATCTGTTTTTGTCATAGCTGTTTTGTTTTTCCCACCAAAGAAAACAGTCTTTTATCTGATAAATTGACTGTTATACATTGAGTAATAGAA
>SJYV01018065.1:1208065-1225421 GCA_006410875.1 Neotragus pygmaeus | reverse complement strand
CTCACATTTACCCTCCCCTTTTCACCCATCAAATAATATATGATGACTTTTACCCGATAAGCTCAGTCAAGAATGCAAGAGGACAGATGAAGTTTACAAAATTATCTGTATCCATGCTTTGTCTCAGCATTGCCAGTGCAAATGGCAACTTTTTGAAAAACTGTACCAAATGTACCAACTGTGAAGGAACCAACCAGGCCTAGGAAATCTCACTAGCTACATGTCACATGCACCTTCACCCTCTTCGGCTTTCTAAGCTCTACAGAAGTCAAATGCCATGTCCAACCTTGAGTGTAAGAAAAGTTGTATAGCTATGTTAGCCTATGACACATAATGAAGGGAGAATTCTCTGAATAGGAGCAAATCTCCAAACCAATCTCTCCCCAGAGACACATATCAGCCTTTTTGGTGGTATCACAATAGGGATTAAGAGCCCAAGCTCCAGTAGATCTCACTAGATAGCCAGATTCCATCACTTAAAATGTGATCTTGGACGAGTCAACTTCTATTAAATTTCTGGCTGCCTATCTGTTAAATGGGGGAAAATGTTACTTCCCTCATAGATAGGTGAGGAATACAGGAAAAAAGGACTATTAAAGAAGACCTGGCATGCTGGATGTTGTTATAATTGATATTTGGGGACAGTTTCTAGACACAAGGGGGGAAAAAAAACTACTAGCCTCAATTTTGTGCCTATATATACAGAAGGTATCTTTAGGAAGTTACAGAAACATCTCTTATTAAACAGTTCATTTATGTTTTAATTTTGACATTTTCTTTGAGTCTGTTTTCTTTATTATAGTTTCTCCGTCATCATTATAAGCTTACAACTTGCTAAAACTCAAAGATAATCTATAAAGAAAAGAAAATTTGGCTTCTCTAAAGTTTCCTCGCTCTGTACCTGAGTCTCTTGAGAAAAAGAAAAAGGAAAAAAAGAAAATTGAATCCATTTTAGTAATTCCTAACGTGCTTAACCATGGGTCTTTTCTAAGTGATATAATGAAAGCGTAGCAACTGCCCAGATCATTTAAGGAGATGCAAGGAATTTGCCTCTGTCTTTCAGGAAAATAGAAAATCTAGTCCATTTTCCCTCGAGAAACAGGAAAATAGAAGATCTAATCCATATTCCATCAAGAAAAATATTAACATATCTCATTAGAAGTCATATAAGCACCATAAAATGTGTTTTATGTTTGTTTCCTACGTGGGGAGTGTGGAGGAAGCTCTTATTTTAACTTATGAACCCCAAAGAGGATTTTTATTCCTAGGTAAGAATATGCCCAAATCAATAAATATGTGTGCAGAATAGCACATTTAAGATTTTATTTTTCCTAATTTTTAGTAACATCATTTTTCTGAATTGCATCTGTGATTGATTAATATACATCTAACATCTAAAAACAAAAGGCAGGCCAGAAAAATATGACTGCTATAAAATGCTAAAATGTGATTTGTAGTATGAAAGCTACAATACCCCTTTCACACATATTTGCACTGAATCTACTGTATATGGGTGAGTAAAATTTTGGAAATATTGGCACTTGATAATGTGAAATAAAATTATGAAATTTTATATACAAGAGAGTTTTTCAAGGGCTAATCATGAAGTACTTTGTTAAACATTGGGATTATAAATACCATATTTCTCAATGTTAATCAAAATAATTATGCTCTGGATAAATGTATGTAGATCACTTAACAAAAGAATTTAGAAGCAAACATGATGGCCGAGACCAGAAACTATAACATTCCATTTCAGATGCTTTGTCAGAACAACTCTTTCATTTTGCCACAGAAATTACCAGGGCATTGTGATACCTACATAAAACAATTTTATGGGTCCTATGATGACATGTGCCCACTTTCACTTGTTTAATCAACATTTTTTTTAAGACAGCAGTACAATGTAGAAAGAAATTAATCAACTACCAGGCAATTGACCTTGAGCCAATAACTTAATCACAATTTTTTCATCTATAAAATTAGCCATCGGTAATCTCTAAAAGGCTTCCTAATGATATAAATGTGTTGCTCCATATAAAGAGTTTTCCTAATTTCAAAAACAACAAGGTCTAATGAGTTAAAAATACTGTAATTACCCATTTTCATATGGCAGCATGAGGAGTTCCTCTTCAAATTCCTCAGTGAAAACTAGTCTAGTCATTTGGTACATTTTTGGATTTCAATTTAGTGAAGCGGGGGCAGTTCATTTTCTGTACTGAACGAGTATGATTAGGGATTGTCTCAAGAAGGAAGAGTAAAAACAAATGGTAGCCTGCCACTCCCACTCACAGCAAACACCACACACTAACTGAAGTCAACTAGGCAGGATCCAGGAACAAGCAACCTTGAAATTTCATGTTCTCAGTCCCTATGGCACTGCCGGGGAGACTCAGCTATTACACACCATCTTCCCAGTGGCCAAGACAGACATCCAAGAGGGTGTGTGGCCCCTTCCTCTCCCTCACACCCCACATCCAGTCCATCTCTTAAGTCTTATGGAGCCCACCTCCAAACTCTGCCTAGGATCACCCACTTCTCTCCATCCTCAGGGCTCCTACCCAAGTTCAGACCACCATCATGATATGGATGAGATCCACAGCAGCCTTTTGTCTTCTGACCTTCCATTTTAACCCTCTGCAATCTTTTCTAAACACAACAACCATGGTAAACTTAAAACACAGATCTGATCCTGTTACATACCAACTCAAAGCTCATTAGCAGATTTCTTAGTTTTATGAAATCCTTAATGAGTCTTGGCTTCCCTTGTAGCTCAGTCAGTAAAGAATCTGCCTGCAGTGCAGGAGTCCCGGGTTCAATCCCTGGGTTGGGAAGATCCCATGGAGAAGGAAATAGCAACCCACTCCAGTATCGTTGCCTGAAAAATCTCATGGAAAGAGGAGCCTGATGGGCTGCAGTCCAAGGAGTCACAAAGAGTCGGGCACGACTGAGCTACTAACACTTACATTTACTTAAACCTCAGCACTATTAATAGACCCTATTTCCTCCCCTATTTTTCCAGTCTCTTCTAGGACCATAACCCTCGGTCTATTTTACATTCTAGCTTTCAGCCACGTTAAAGCTTTTCCCTTCCCAGAAAGCACCATGTATTTTCCTTTCCTCTCTTTCTCTCTCTCTCATTCTACCCCGCTTAGCACTATTCTTTGTCTGCATATTCCTTCCTCTGCCTGGCCTGGTTTTCCCAGTTCACCTGCTTTATTCCTAATGTCTTAGACTTAAGCAGCACTTCTTTAGGATGTCTTCCCTGACCCATCCTCTCCAAACTATGCAGCCCACTGTATGCTCACACAGCATTCTTTACATCTCCATCAGGCACTCTGTATTTGAATCTCTACTTATCTCAGCCAACCTCAACTCCATCAGGACAGGGACTATACCATTAATTTACTGTTGTATTCCTATTTTCAAGTACAATGCCTGTCAAATAGAAAATGCTGCTCACTTAATGACTTTATGATACAGAGCTAATATATTAAAGGAATGCCCCAGCCAAGGATACGCAGTGGATCATGGCATCCTCTCACCTGGCTTGCGTGTGCCCTTACTGTCCTCAGTACAGTGCTACCACCCTTTCAGATTTTGCCCAGGATGGCTCCGAGAGTCATTGCAAGGTCTTAAAATTTTCTTGAGCATCTAAATTATAATTACAGAACATAATTTTAATAAGTTTTAATATGTAGTATAGTCAGTTGATCTGAATGACCGGAAACATTATTTACAAAATCTTGCATGTGTGTACATGTTTAATGACATGTCTAATTTAGAAAGAATCCACTATTTTGAAATACAAGATGATCTCCTCTGTTTGCTTCTCAATTCCTTTATTCATACTGCTGAAATTACCATAGTCAAATGCCTTGCCATGCCTCCGTGCTTACATTTCATTTGCTTTATAAGTGTCCTCTTCTCCATGAAGTCTTTCCCAAAAGGAGTTAATATCTGTCTTCCATAGGTCAGTGCTCATACCTGTGCTACTGCATTTCTTGTGGTCTTATTTTATGATTATTTAGATACTTATTGTCCCTTTTGTACCTACCACCAGCCCCACAAACCCCTCCCATTCGCATCCATGCCTGCCCTTGTCACCTTTATCTTAAATTTCTAGAAATCAAGATTGTGTCTTTTATCATTGTAAGTTCTAACATATCTTGTCTATGCTATTAGAAGTTTCAGTAAGTACTTATTTGTGCATTGAATTTATTTCCTAAGTAATCCTGAAGAACAAATTAAATGGTAGCACTGAATAAACAAATCTATATGCTAATAAAGTTATGATATTGAAACTAATATTATTGCTTTTTAATAATATTGCAGGTTGGGAGTTTTTACACACAAATGTGTGATCTCTATCTATCTGAAAGCAGTTCATGTTTACTCTAAATGTCATCCATTGAAAAACATCCACTATGAAGAGGACTTCCCTGGTGGCTCAGACGGTAAAGCGTCTGTCTACAATGCGGGAGACCCAGGTTCGATCCCTGGGTTGGGAAGATCCCCTAGAGAAGGAAATGGCAATCCACTCCAGGACTATTGCCTGGAAAATCCCATGGACAGAGGAGCCTGGTAGGCTACAGTCCATGGGGTCACAAAGAGTCAGACACGACTGAGCGACTTCACTATCACTATCGCTATCATGAAATAGTCACAAGACAGTTGTCAACACATTAGTTCTTAGGTTAGGCTACCATAGGTAATATCAAAACCTACATTTCATTTTCACTTGGATGAGAAGCCTTTATCAACAGAAATTTAAAAAGAGAAAAAATACCTCAAGCCCAAAATCTTTCTGTGTTTCCAAAGATAACTCTCAAATAAAGTCCCAAATAGGGTTCTACTTTTCACCCTTAGTCATGGCAAGTGGATCAGATCTATGATTTCACCTTGCTGTTGTGTTGGAACTTTGACTTGAGCCCTATGACTTTCCACTTCTGACGAGTAAATCAATTCAGTGCTCAAGTATCACTAAAGATAAAAATAAGCAATGAAAGTCATTTTTTAAAATATCAACAATATCATTCGCAGCTGAGCACTGTGAATAAGGTTGTGAGTGCTCAGTTGCTCAGTTGTGTCTGACTTTTTGCAACCCCATGGGCTATAGCCTGCCAGGCTCCTCTGTCCATGGGATTATCCAGGCAAGAATACTAGAGTGGGTTGCCATTCCAGAAATAGAAACAACAACCACTTGGGGAGCTAACTTTTTAATTGTCTGAGAGCTGTGTACTCTCATATTTTATAGATGAAGACACTAATGCTTGGAAAAGTATGTTAGTTGGAGAAGTAAACTTACACAGTTTGGTATAATGAATGACAAGTGACTTCAAAGTAACAAATAATTTTTTCCTATAACTTATAAACCAAATTAACTAGTTGTTACACTTTGTCATGTTTTACTTTTTAACTAAAAAAAATCATGAAACAGCATGAAATAACAATATGGGATAATAACAAAATGATCCATACCAGCTGTCCTTGGTAAAACCATTCTCACTTTTCCATGCCGCTTTTCACAAGTTTAACAAAACTGTGATAGAGCATACCTACCATTTTGTTTTCCAGCATTTGTTTAACATTTAAGTGCTTAATGGATATTTTAACAACCAAATAATATTCCATCCCATACATTTGCCATCATTTATTCAAAAACAAATGTTTAAATAATGCTGGGCATGTCAGTGCCATCCAACATCTTTCCATTTTTTGATAACACTGTACTGTAATAAGAAAAAAGGGCAGTTCTTACCAGTTGCCAAACAGATATTCATATCCTTTGAACCAGCCTGGAATTAACCTTCCTGGTGGCTCAGTTGGTAAAGAACCCATCTGCAATGTGGGAGACCTGGGTTTGATTCCTGGGTTGGGAAGATCCCCTGGAGAAGTAAACGGCTACCTACTCCAGTATTCTGGCCTAGAGAATTCCATGGACAGAGGTGCTTGGACAAAGGAGCTGGCAGGCTATGTATAGTCCATGCAGTCACAAAGAGTCAGACACGACTGAGCAACTTTCACACACACACATAGTTGATTTACAATAGTATATTAGTTTCAGATATATAATACAGTGATTCAACATTTTTATATATTATACTCCATTTGAAGTTATAAAGTATTAGCTGTATATCCTTGTAGCTTATTTATTTCATGTATAGTAGTTTGTACCTCTTAAAATCCCCTACCACTATCTTGTCCCTCTTCCCTTCCCTCTCTCCTCTGGTAACCATTAGTTTGCTCTTTGTATCTTGTCTTTTTCTGTTTTCTTCTATTCATTCGTTTTAGTTTTTAGACTTTATGTTTAAGTGATAACATACAATATCTGTTTTTCTCTGACTTATTTCACTAAGCAAAATACCCTTCAGATATATCCATGTTTTTGCAAATGGCAAATTTTCATTATTTTTTTATGACTGAGCAGTATTCCATTGTGTTGTTCAGTGACTAAGTTGTGTCCAATTCTTTGCGACTCCATAGACTGCAACACACCAGGCTTCCCTGTCCTTTACTATCTCCTGGAGTTGGCTCAAATTCATGTCCATTGAGTTGGTGATGCTATCTAACCATCTCATCCTCTGCTGCCTCCTTCTCCTCCTGCCCTCAGTCTTTCCCAGCATCAGGATCTTTTCCAATGAGTCGGCTATTCACATCAGGCAGCCAAAGTGCTGAAGCTTCAGCTTTTAGCATCCATCCTTGCAATGAACATTCAGAGTTGATTTCCTTTAGTATTGACTGGTTTGATCTCCTTGCTGTACAAGGGACTCTCAAGAGTCTTTTTCAGCATCACAGTTTGAAAGTATCAATTCTTCAGTGCTCAGCCTTCTTTATGGCCCAACTCTCACATCTTTACATGACTGCTGGAAAAACTATATCTGTATGTATGTGTGTATATATACACCATATCTTCTTTATCCATTCATCTGTTGTTGGACATTTCAGATGCTTCTATATCTTGGCAATTATAAATGATGCAGCTATTAACATTGGGGTGCAGGTATCTTCAAATTAGTGTCTTCATTTTCTTCAGATGTATACCCAGGAGTGGAACTGCTGGACCATATGGTAATTCTATTTTTAATTGCTTGAGGAATGTCCATACTGTTCTTCGTAGTGGATACACCAGTTTACATTCCCACCAACAGTATATAAAGGTTCCCTTATCTCCACATCAATACCAGCATTTGTTATTTGTGGTCTTTTTGATGATAATCATGCTAACAGGTGTGAAGTAGAAATTTATTTTTAAATATTAATTTTACATAATTCAATAGAAATGTGTACACAAATATATTTATAATAAATCTGCTATCTTGAATCTCTATAAAGAAGCCATATTTTCAAAAATGGAGGATTGGAGAATTCCCTGTGGTCCAGTGGTTAGAACTCTGTGCTTCCAATGCAGGGGACACAGATTCAATCCCTGGTTGGGGAACAAAGATCCTGCATGGTGCACAGTGTGGCCAAAAACAAAGGAGGATGGTTGAGGTTACTGTATAGTTCCAGAAATGCTCGAGGTCTAGTTTTAGAAAAGATTGTTTGAGATCTAAATGTGGAAGGAAAGGTTTCTACCCAGGGGGAGAAGATAGCAAATCTCTTATTAGAGCAGAGGCCCAAAGTCATTGTGTACTTTTATAATAAGCAGTCTATAATTGGGAGCACATGAAATGAAAAGAAAAATAATTATGTGTTCTTGAATATTCATTTTCAAGATTATTCTTTTGGTTTTCATAATTGAAATTAAGCATACTTGTCCAGTGATCCCTACATGTATTAATTGTTAGTGGTCAATAGTAATGATAGCTATCAAGAAAGCATATTAATTTGATCACTATCTGTGTGTGCTCAGTCGTGTCCAACTCTTTGTGACCACATAGACTGTAGCCTGCCAGTCTTCTCTGTCCATGGAATTTTCCAGGCAAGAATACTGGAATGGGTTACCATTTCCTTCTCCAGAGGATCTTCCCAGCCCAGGGATCAAATCCTCATCTCACGTATTGGCAGGCAGATTCTTTAATACTGTGCCACTTAGGAAGCCAGCCAATTTGATCATTATTAAAATAATAAACAGCAAATCATACAGTGAAGTGTTTCTTTCCTCAGTGTCATTGCTATGTGATAGAAGTTTATGACTAAGAAAGGCCATGTGATATAATGAAAAGAGCACTAAGGGAGGAGGCAAGGAGATAAGGATCCCAATTCTTGCTGTAATGCAAACAGACTAGAGGTCACTGGGCAGGTCACTTACAAGTTAAGGTGGGCCTCATTTTGTTGATGTGTAAAAGAAAATTATAATCATCCTGAAACCATCCCCCCATCCTTGGTCCATGGAAAAATTGTCTTCCATGAAGCCAGTCCCTGGCGCCAAAAAGGTTGGGGGAACCATTGGCTTAAATGACAAAATAAAGGATTTCATAGGAAATAAGAAATATGATCTATTTTATTTGGTAGCCTGGAAAAAATTCAAGTAGAATCAAAATAAAATTCAAATTAGTAGCATTACCATAAAAATATAATATCAAAACAAGGAAGGAGCACTTCATGATTTTATATTCTGTTGGCAGCTGCTAATTTGTATATATGTTTTATCTTTCTAAATAAAATTGGCATAAAATAGTTGCTATAGTGGTTTCTTATGTGAATGAAAGCACTCTAAGTTCCCCTCCTATGCTTGGGCCTGATAAGGGTGCCTACATCTCATTGTACTCAAATGACAGAATTCAAAAATAAAAGAAGGCAGGAAGGAAGAAAGACAAGAAGAAAGACAGCTATTCTACTTAAGAGAATCCATTTTCTTTTAAAAAACTTTTACTATAATGAGTAATTATATGGATAAAATAAATTTTCACTTATGTTTTTATTTGCTATGAAAGCAAAAAAAAAGATACTTGATCCAATTACAAGGCTGTTACAGTGGCTTTAGGGAGAGGCTGGTGGTTTTGTCAAGGGACCCTCAAGGAGGGACTGGTAACAGACTGTTTTCCTCATACCTCTCTGCTACTCATTTTCTATCTTCTTAATTTTTTTCCTGCTCTTCTGATGCCTTCGATTCAGTTCAGTCGCTCAGTCATGTCCGACTCTTTGCGACCCCATGAATTGCAGCACACCAGGCCTCCCTGTCCATCACCATTTCTCGGAGTTCACTCAGACTCAGGTCCATCGAGTCCGTGATGCCATCCAGCCATCTCATCCTCGGTCGTCCCCTTCTCCTCCTGCCTCCAATCCCTCCCAGCATCAGAGTCTTTTCCAATGAGTCAACTCTTCTCATGAGGTGGCCAAAGTACTGGAGTTTCAGCTTTAGCATCATTCCTTCCAAAGAAATCCCAGGGTTGATCTCCTTCAGAATGGACTGGTTGGATCTCCTNCCAATCCCTCCCAGCATCAGAGTCTTTTCCAATGAGTCAACTCTTCGCATGAGGTAGCCAAAGTACTGGAGTTTCAGCTTTAGCATCAGTCCTTCCAAAGAAATCCCAGGGTTGATCTCCTTCAGAATGGACTTGGTTGGATCTCCTTGCAGTCCAAGGGACTCTCAAGATCTTGTCTTCTCCAACACCACAGTTCAAAAGCATCAATTCTTTGGTGCTCAGCCTTCTTCACAGTCCAACTCTCACATCCATACATGACCACAGGAAAAACCATAGCCTTGACTAGACGGGCCTTAGTCGGCAAAGTAATGTCTCTGCTTTTGAATATACTATCTAGGTTGGTCATAACTTTTCTTTCAAGGAGTAAGCCTCTTTTAATTTCATGGTTGCAGTCACCATCTGCAGTGATTTTGGAGCCCAAAAAAATAAAGTTTGATGCTTTAATGTTCATTTATTCTTGAAGTCTCAGACTTTGGCCTTCTCTTCTGTCTTTCTTAGAAAATTCCTTTCTCCATTTTACTTCCCTCAGAGGTTGGCCCCGGGGCTTGCATTTTGCGAGGGCAATTCCAGATGGCTGACCCTGACTCCACACTCCAGTTCAAGGCAGACTAGCATTTATAAATGATGTTATGTGAATGGCTGGCTGTTACTTCATGCTCCTTTGCTAAAATTAAACTTATCTGCCTGTCAAAACTGGGTGCTTTGTCTGATTTCTCTCTCTCCCTGTGTGTGTCTGTGTGTGTGTACCCATCAATCTACTACCAGCCAAGTTTAAACTTGTTCTACTCTCATATCCAGGCAATAATTCTGACCTATCTTGGTTCTCTCTCATTACAATTCTTTCTGTTGACTGCTCTATCACTCTAGTACTCACATCTGGACCATTTCTCACGAAATCAAATATGAGGGGGCTGTATGGACTAAAGCAGTGTTTTTCACTGTGCTAATTAGACATCTAGGCCCACGGAGCTGCCTTGGCAGCTGCCCAATCAAACAGTAAAAGACCAACAGAGTATGATTCCAGCCCCAATCCCACTTTACTCTGAGCAGCTCCACCATTACCTGTTTTATGTGCAAATTCCAAGTATGATCTTATCTGAAAAAACCTGTGCTATTACCTTAAGGAATAAAAGTTCCAAAACCACTGTTTTGTGACTATTTAAGGCCCTTCTTACCTCTAAAATTCAAGTCCTGTGAAATACAGTAATGCAATTATTAAGACAGAATTTTTTAAATTCCTAGTTAAACTTCTACTTATTAATATACATCTTTAGATCAATTCTGGCTCGTGTAATTTAAAAGGTTTGAATAAATGTAAGGTAAAAATACATAAGTTATTCTGGATTTACTAACAGTCAACAGTGGGAGAGTGTAATAAGCCTCCAAGAGTCCATAGCATCTATGAAGAAGTAGGGAAACATCTCTAAGACAGCACATACCCTGAAGTGCATAGGATTTTAGCCTTGTTCCCAAATGAAAGCACATTGTGATAATATGCTTTTCAAAGCCCATCTGTATTTAAACAATGACTGAATCTATGAAAAGCGTTTCCAGGCTCCTATGTTCCATGGCAATTTGAACTTTTGGGGACTTTTTCTTTCTGCTTCATGCAACTTTGCAATAGCAAATAAACAAATAACAAGTGTCCCTCTGGAGAGTGAAACCAGCTTGTATGGCCTTAAAGGTGTGAAAGATGGAATGTAGTACAGTGGGTTCTTGATATTTAGGTCTGAAGATTAGACGCTGAGAGAAACCAGGCAGGAGGGGAATCTCGAAGCCATACCTCACAGTAGGGCCACAGAGGCTTTATGGGGCTTCAAGTCTTGGCAACTGATTTTTCTCTTCAAGTCTGGTTACCAACATAACGTTTATGTACCTGATTAACTCTCAGTATGGGAATTCACTTCTCCAAGCTTTTTATTCTATTAATATATGTACTCTATATGTAAAGATGGGGCTTCCCAGGTGGCTCAATGTTAAAGAATCAGCCTGCCAATATAGGAAACTCAGGTTTGATCCCTGGTCCCGGAAGATTCCCTGCAGAAAGAAATGGCAACCCACTCCAATTTTCTTGCCTGGAAAAAACCCCTGGACAGGGGAGCCTGGTGGGCTAGAGCTCATGGAGACACAGAGTCAGACACAGAGACTGATCAACAACAACAATATGTAAAGACTTTAGGCTTGATGGCTCAGAGCTGGTTTCACATTGGAAATGGGGCAGGTCTGAATTAAGATGCCCTAAAAGTGATACAAAATATATATTTTGGACTTTGGAGACTTAGTGATAAAAAAAAATACATGAAATATCTCTTTAATACTTTTGGAATATTATATATTGACTTAATATTCTGGGTATATTGGTTTAAACAATATGCATTGCTAAAATTAGTTTTACTTGCTCCTTTTTACATTTTAATTTTGGCTACTAGAAAATTTAAATTTTTGTATATGGCTCACATTAAATATCTCTGGACTGGTTTATATGCTAGAGGCAGACTTAGTATAAGAGAAACTTCAATCAAGTTTCTGGTTTTACCACTTTTTAATATCACCTTTTCCACTGACCTAGGTTCTTATATAATTCTGTGCTTCAAGTTTCCTCACCAGTAAAGTGAATCATGCAATCTACTTTATTAGGTTTTGTAGAAATCAAGTAAGAATAATGCAAAGAACAACACCTGCCACATTATAAGCACCACGTAACTATTTATTATTCCTATCTCCAAACTTGTTTTTTTATATTAAAAGAAGAATAATACTTCATAGGATGAGGTTGGAATGCAATAGAATAATGTATCATAGATTAATTTATAAATTATAAAATCTAGGTAAATATTGGTAACTGTTCATCTCTAAAAGGTAATAAATCTGTGTAATCCTGGTGGTCATTTCAAAGTTTCAGTCTTCTGGGATAAACGTGAGTTCAGCTCTTATAGTCCTTCACCCAAGGGTATCAGAATATTGGCCTACTGTACATATTTTTTGTATTCTATTGCAGGCTATGTTCAGAATGAGTTTAATAAACAGTCAAAAAAAGTCAGGATTCTCAAAATTATGTATTTACACATATACTGGACATTGAACTTATTATCTTGCTAATTTTAATACTGCCTAGTTTTTAAGTTGACTTTGGGCTTTCTAGAACATGTTATACTTTAGAATTATTTGAACATATTATATGAAAAAGTGGCCACAATATATAGTATGACTCCTGAGGGGAAGGACGAAACTATTCTTTAATTGATTTTCGCAAGTACCACTTGGAGATTTAGTAGGAGAAATAGATATAAAAGAAAAAACATTTAATTCTTAGTTGTGATGATGCTTTTAATGGAAATATTTACTCCACTAATAATTACTAATGCCTATTATATGGCAACCCACTCCAGTATTCTTGCCTGGGAAATTCCATGGACAGAGGTGCTTTGTGGCCTACAGTCCATGGGGTCGCAAAGTCGGACACTACAGAGCACAGCACACACACAGTTCTGAATTATATTTTACCTAAAAGGAAACCTTTGGCTAAAACCTGTATTTCTAGCACTTGAAAATTAATGCAATTATTTTAGGCTTCCCTGGTGACTCAAACAGTAAAGAATATGCCTCCAATGCAGGAGACATGCAGGGTTTGCTCCTTGGGTTGAAAAGATCCCCTGGAGAAGAGAATGGCTACCCACTCCAGTATTCTTGCCTAGGAAATCCCATGGACAGAGGAGTCTGGCAGGCTACAGTCTATGGGGTCGCAGAGTCAGACACAGCTGAGCAACTAACACACGCTATATGCCAGGTACTATTCTAGCCACCAGGAACACAAAGATAATCAACAGAATTTTGCCTTCATGGAGCTATGCAGTATTAAAAATATTGAGAGAGAAATTTAAATATCAAGCATATTGTATATGCCCAAGATAAAGGGTGATGGCATCAACACTTTTTTTTTTTCACTTTTCAGTAAAACATCCTTCTGAACATAGTCTGTAAGTAGAATTAAACCTTTAGCCCTTCTCTTCACCAAATGTCAATGTATGTATGGTCTTCTTGAAACCCCAGCAGAAATCTCACCAATTCAATGCCAGATGGCACAAAAAAACAAACCATTTATAGAAAGGATTACAAGTAGGCTATATACAAAAGTGCTGTCTCTGCATGAGTCCTAGTTTTTCAACTAAGTGCTAAGGATTTATGTGCTTAATTCCCATTAGAATTTATGGGAATTAACAGTGCATGGATGGAGAGAAAGAATCTTTAACTGGAAGGTGAAATCTTGAAGAGCCCCAAGATAAAAGTGCACATTTTACATATGTTGTTGATAAGAGCCTTTTAAAGTTAAATTTTAGAACTGTTTATGTTGTAAGTGGGGGAGCAGATTAAACATGTTCTAACTTGACTTAACGGAGGCCGAATGCATGATGCACTGGGAAACATTTCCTGGGCTGGATATTTACAGACAAACTTTGTGTTTTTTTTTTCTTGACTCAAGAACTTACAAGCTTTGTTTGGGTGTAGAAGGACCAATGAATGTGAAAATTTTTTATATAATGCTAACCAATAAATACAGATAGACCTGCATACAGTGTGTGTGCTGTTTGCTAAGTCCCTTCAGTAATGTCTGACTCATTGTTACCCTATGGACTGTAGCCAATCAGACTCCTCTGTCCATGGGATTCTCCAGGCAAGAAACTGGAGTTACCATGCCCTCCTCAGGGGCATCTTCCTTACCCAGGGATCAAACCTGCATCTTTTATGTCTCCTGCATTGGCAGGCAAGTTCTTTACCACTGGTACCATCTGGGAACCCCCTTGCACACAGTATATATACCTGAACCAGTGAATAACTGATGAATAGAAAATTTTAGATTTTAAATGATGGGTTTGTTGTTTTTAATTAACCAACAAGATTTGTTATAAAAATAAATGCAAGGGATCCATGGTTCCATTGGAAGAAACCTGATAGTAAAGACCTGGAAGCTTTAAAATACTTCTCATTGTTAAAGGATTTAATACAAGTAGAATAAAATGACAGCAGCCCTGAAGCTATGCGCCACAGTCCCATAGTGACCAGAGGAAACACTACACCAACCAAAGCTGTCAGAAATTTCTACATTCAGAATTCTCAAATTCCTTAAAAAACTGAAAATAGAGTGGCCATATGACCCAGCAATGCCAGGGCAGACATACTGAGGAAACCAGAATTGGAAGAGACACCCAGAATTGAAAGTGTACCCCAGTGTTCATTGCAACACTGTTTACAATAGCCAGGACATGGAAGCAACCTAGATGTCCATCNAATCGACTTCCCTTTCATTTTTCACTTTTCACTTTCATGCGCTGGAGAAGGAAATGGCAACCCACTCCAGTGTTTTTGCCTGGAGAGTCCCAGGGACGAGGGAGCCTGGTGGGCTGCTGTCTATGGGGTCGCACAGAGTCGGACACGACTGAAGTGACTTAGCAGCATAGAGAAAATTACAAGGTGTAAAATATTAGGAGAAATGAAAGTGAAAGGGCTAGACAGAAAATCATAATGCAGGACTGGAGGGTTAATATCAGAAGCTCTTAAATTAGACTCTAAGGTAACATTCTTTATTTTCAGTCATGCTTTAATGATGCCCATTTATCAAAAAGCTAAACACCACAAAAGCTTAAATAACGATAATCTGCTCATACCTATCATATAACTGGTGCTTATAATAATGGCCTTAATGCACTGTATCATTGAGGTAACCTCTGAGTAATCAAAGAAAAGAATGCCTTAGACTTCTTGAGTTTTTTTAATTATATTGCATTTTTATTCTGTGAAAATTTATAATCCATATAAGATATGTATGACTCTTCATTAACCTGAATATTAAATTACACTTCCCAATTCTTAATTATTTTATGAGCACTCACTTTGCTTTCCTACCTTCCTCCAACACACACACACACCACACTTATTCTCATGCTATACCCACATAGGTCACTTTTCTCTTTTACATGGTTGAAACTAACTCCATTAAAAAAAAAAAAAAGACAAAGAAGGAGACAATTTAAAATATTTTAATAGACCAAGGACGTTTGATCAAATCTCTAAAGTTTTACCAGACATGGTAGGGAAACTTGCATTTTCTTTCATTCATAGGATTACATTTAAATAATGTGTAGTAGAAAAAGAGTTTTAAAGACTTCCAGAAGAAAAAGGCATGCTATGCTTATTTAAATAACATTCTGTTCACAAAACATCAAGAGAATTCATTAAAACCTTTATCACTAACAGTACTGTCATTTATAGCAAAATAATTTCTGAGTCTGACCTTATAAACTGCTAAAACTGTGCTCCTCACTTGTTAATCCCTTTCAATATGACTTGCTTTTTTGAAACTGTTCTCTCCAAGGTTGCTAATGATTTCCTTACCACCAGATCCAATAATATGTTCTAACCCCTCATCCTTTTAAAACCTCCTAGATATAATTTATACTGATGACCACTCCCTCCTTGAAATTCTTTTCTCCCTCAGGGTCTGTGACAATGGTGCTTCTTCCTTTCATTTTCTTCTAGCTCTGGTTTTTCCATGTTCCTTCTTGTTTCCTAAACATAGGCATTCTTTTTGCTTTTTAGTTTGTTCTCAAAGAGAAGAATGGGCATGTTTGTTTACTTATTTAACCTCAACTTTATCTATCAATGGGCTTCCCTGGTGGCTCAGACAGTAAAGAATCTGCCTGCAATGCAGAGACACAGGTTTGATCCCTGGTTTGGGAAGATCCCCTGGAGAAGCAAATGGCCACCCACTCCAGTGTTCTTACCTAGAGAATTCCATGGACAGTGGAGCCTGGCACACAGGGTCACAAACAGTTGGACACGACTGATCAACCCTTTCACTTTATCTCTCAAGAGTCTCACTTGGCAATGTTATCCAACAGTTAACCTACTTCCACCATCACCTACCTATATGTGCTTCCTGAATCTGTGGTCTTCACTTCCAACTGCATATATGACATCAGCACTTAAAAGTTCCACCAGCATTTCACATTCAATGTCCAAAATTAACTCATTATCTTCCTTACCAAACCAGGCCCCTCTTTTTTAACTTTTGCTCCCCCACGTTAGGGCTTCCCTGATGTTTCAGTCGGTAAAGAAACTGCCTGAAAGTCAGGAGACCCAGGTTTGATCCCTGAGTGGGGAAGATCCCCTGGAGAAGGGAACGGCAACTCACTCCAGTATTCTCGCCTGGAGAATCCCACGGACCCAAGGAGCCTGGTGGGCTACAGTCCATGGGTTGCTGAGTCAGCAGGACTGAGCCACTAACAAACACTTTCACTTTCACTTTCCCTCTAGTTAATGGCATCTCCTAAAGCTGAAACTCCAGTACTTTGGCCACCTCATGCAAAGAGTTGACTCATTGGAAAAGACTCTGATGCTGGGAGGGATTAGGGGCAGGAGGAAAAGGGGACAACAGAGGATGAGATGGCTGGATGGCATCACCAACTCGATGGACATGAGTATGAGTGAACTCCTGGAAGTTGGTGATGGACAGGGAGGCCTAGCGTGCTGCAATTCATGGGGTCGCAAAGAGTCGGACACGACTGAGCGACTGAACTGAACTGAACTGAACCTCTCAGTTATCCAAGCTCCAAACCTTAGAGTTAATTTTTATTCTTCAATTTCCTTTGCTTACCTATCTAATCATTTGATTTTTAAAAAGAAAAAGAAATACAGCTTCTACCTCCTCTTACCCTGGATCTATCCCTTTGTTTCTGTTCATTCTACCTCCTCTACTTCTAACCAGTTCAGGCTTCCTCTACATTGATGCAATTGCTGTACACCAATCCTATCTCTTAATTTTTCATTTCTTGCAAGATCTAGCATAGTGATTTCTACAGAGTAACATCAACAAATGTTTGTTAAATGAATTAAATAAAGGAAAAAGTTTTCAGAGAGCATGAAATTGTGAACAATAAAGATCAGAAAAGGTAAACTGCTAAGTTTTAAAAGCCTGGATATTAAATTGG
>SJYV01018065.1:1153538-1204399 GCA_006410875.1 Neotragus pygmaeus | reverse complement strand
TGCAAAGGCAGTCAGCTGGAGAAATCATTAAAGAAGAAAGCTAAAAGAAGCTGCCAATGCTTTGGACCACCCTAAAAGAGCATGGGAAAAAAATGTTTGGGGAGAGCGGGGTTTCAGGAAGCTGAAGACTGGGCAGGCACCCCCAGCACCGGGATGCGCTGCCCTAAGTGAAGAGGGTGGGACTGAGGTCCTGAACTAGCCTTTCCAAATCCCCACGTCCAATGCAGGGAGGGAAAAGTTCAGAAGCAGCCACAGGGGACAAAAGCCCGTTTTTACCAGTTCAACAGGACAGGGCATTCAATAAACCCAGCCCGCTCTGGAAACGGGTCGGGGCTCCAGTTGGCTCCACAGAGGCAGAAGTAGCCCCTGCCGCCGCCCTCGCCACCGCTGCCGCCGCCGCCGCGGCCCTTGCGTTACTGGGGGAGACGGTGCCGCTGCGACAGGGGAGGACGCGGCTGGAGCTCAAGGAGGCTCCATCGCGCAGGCGCCGCCGAGCCCTGCCTGGATGCTCAGTCAAGGCACTAAGGCAAAAAAAAAATCAGCAATTTATAGAAAGAAGAAGCTATAGTCTGTCGGGATATCCAACACCAACAGGTAGGAGGATATACTCTCGGTTAAGTTTGGGGGGGAGGGGGCGCACAGTGCTGATGAAACTGCAGGTTCACCGGGAAAGAGCTCTCCTTGAGTTTTTTGTGTGTGGGTTTTGTGTGTGTGTGTGTGTGTGTGTGTGTGTGTGTGTGTGTGTTTTACAATAAACTGCATAATGGAAGTACATTCAGACAATGCATCTTCAGTAGGGCTTATTGAGAGCTCCATTTCTGGAAAGCGTTGCAAGACTGAGGAATATCGGACTGCGAATCACCGGGAACAGTTCCCTTGCAGCACAGAAGCAATCTCTCTCCCCATCTTCGCGTATGTAATGCATGTCTCTCTCCCCCTCCCCCTCCTCCACCCCCCCATTATAAATCCAGGGGTGGCGGATTTCAGGTTTCATAATGTTGCATGATGCGATCGGTATTTACCCGGGGATGTACCGGTGAGGAAATTAAAATCATCCAACGCAGGTTTGCCTGGGCTTCTATCAGCATATTCCAGGCGAGTGAGAAGTGGCAAAGGAAACATGCTTCGTGGGAATAACAGAGGAAACCGATTTCCCTGGTGGGGTTCCCAAACACCTAGGAGACAATATGCATTTTGTTTTAAAATGAAGCTACTTGCGATTTGCAACGAAGATTCTCAGTATAAATGGTAAAAGCTTAATTGCCCGAGAAATACAGGTTCATGTTAAATTCATTTGAAACCAGGCAGCCAAGGTTTACAAATGAAAGTGCATTATTCCTCTGGGTGTTTCCCTGACGAGTATTTACATTAACCATTTCTAATAAACATGTGGGTTTAAAAGAGAAAATATTTGCCAGAAATGGGGGATGGGAAGGGAAGGGAAAGACAAAAGATTAAATCAAATCAAATCCTGGGACAAGTTCCTATGAATTTAGAAGTCTAATGTTGAAATTATGCTTTAAGATGAATCAACAAATATTCTTCTTATAACATGCAGCATGAAAAGTGGCTCTAGAGTTAAAAGATATATTTTGCAAGGGTTCATTGGATCCATATCAGCAGAGAAGCTGCCGGGAAAACACTGACAGATACTAACAGACCTCAAATAAATGTGGGTAGTCTCCTGTCTCCTATTAGTGATCTTGTAGATGCCATTGCAACACCAGTGATTAATTCCTAGACTGGCATATTTTATGCTTGGGGAACATTTTATTCCTTCTCTCCTAAAGGCGCCCAATCAAATGTATGTTCTTTTAAATAGGGACATTTTAAAATTCATCTAGCTCAGAAAACTAAACAAGTCAATTCTCCGAAATCTCAAGCACAAATACTCAACCAAAAAATATTATTCAAAATTAAAACTTTATTTGCTTCCCCATAAATGAACAGCTCTATATTAGCACTGCCTGACATCATTGCTTGTTAACTTAAAAACTGATAGCTTTTTTTTTGTTTTCAGATATTCTGATGGCAAATCAAGTGAAAGAAAAGAGGAAGCATGACTGCAGATCGGATCCGTTCTCTTTGTGGATTACATTTTCAGTAAAATGTATGGATCTATCTTTTCCTTGTTCTTATATCTAGATCATGAGACTTGACTGAGGCTGTATCTTTATCCTCCATCCATCTATGGCGAACTATAGCCATGCAGCTGACAACATTTTGCAAAATCTCTCTCCTCTAACAGCCTTTCTGAAACTGACTTCCTTGGGTTTCATAATAGGAGTCAGCGTGGTGGGCAACCTTCTGATCTCCATTTTGCTCGTGAAAGATAAGACCTTGCATAGAGCACCTTACTACTTCCTGTTGGATCTTTGCTGTTCAGATATCCTCAGATCTGCAATTTGTTTCCCATTTGTATTCAACTCTGTCAAAAATGGCTCTACTTGGACTTATGGGACTCTGACTTGCAAAGTGATTGCCTTTCTGGGGGTTTTGTCCTGTTTTCACACTGCTTTCATGCTCTTCTGTATCAGTGTCACCAGATACTTAGCTATCGCCCATCATCGCTTCTATACAAAGAGGCTGACCTTTTGGACGTGTCTGGCTGTGATCTGCATGGTGTGGACTCTGTCTGTGGCCATGGCATTTCCCCCAGTTTTAGATGTGGGCACTTACTCATTCATTAGGGAAGAAGATCAATGTACCTTCCAACACCGCTCCTTCAGGGCTAATGATTCCTTAGGATTTATGCTGCTCCTTGCCCTCATCCTCCTAGCTACACAGCTTGTCTACCTCAAGCTGATATTTTTTGTCCACGACCGAAGGAAAATGAAGCCAGTCCAGTTTGTAGCAGCAGTCAGCCAGAACTGGACTTTTCATGGTCCTGGAGCCAGTGGCCAGGCAGCTGCCAATTGGCTAGCAGGATTTGGAAGGGGTCCCACACCACCCACCTTGCTGGGCATCAGGCAAAATGCAAACACCACGAGCAGAAGAAGGCTATTGGTCTTAGATGAATTCAAAATGGAGAAAAGAATCAGCAGAATGTTCTATATAATGACTTTTCTCTTCTTAACCTTGTGGGGCCCCTACCTGGTGGCCTGTTATTGGAGAGTTTTTGCAAGAGGGCCTGTAGTACCAGGGGGATTTCTAACAGCTGCTGTCTGGATGAGTTTTGCCCAAGCAGGAATCAATCCTTTTGTCTGCATTTTCTCCAACAGGGAGCTGAGGCGCTGTTTCAGCACAACCCTTCTTTACTGCAGAAAATCCAGGTTACCAAGGGAACCTTACTGTGTTATATGAAGGAGCATCTGTAAATCTTTAGCCTTGTGAAACACTAACCTTCTCTGCTAAGCAATTGTGGCCTGTAGCCATTTCTTGAGAAGAAAATCAAGAATGGGATCAGCAGTTATAAGGATTTGGGCAACATTCTGCAATCTTTGCAATAGTTCACCTATAATCCTATTTTAAATCTCAGAGTGATCCTGCTGACTGCCAGCGAAGGTTTGTAATTAAGAAAGGACTGAACCACTGCCCTAAGTTTCTTTATGTGGTTGAAAACTAGATAATGAAAGTAGCAGGTGCTAAGTATCAGTGCTAAATGCTGTGTATATGACTACATATGAAAAAACATCAAAAAAAAACCAATTAGCATTGGACATCTTAATAAATTAAGTTGACATGAGGTAAATATGTTGATAAAAAACTAATTTTAGAAGTTTGAAGACTTTAAAACATTTCATACTATTTGTTTTGCAAGGACTAAAATATTTGGGGACTTAAAGTACTGTAATTCACTAAAGACATGCCATGAATTAATTGGATTATCACTTTTAAAAAATCGCCTTGTAAGTTTTGGGGAGCATTCCAAAGCAGTATATTGGTTCCAATTATAGTTTACTTTTTTGTATTAATACATTACTATTTCTAAATACCGCTTTCCTTATCTACTAGTGAAATTGCTAGCATCGAACTGTATTATGTGGTTTTTGTTGATTTGGTATAAAGTTTTTTCTAATTCATCTATATTTTATGAATACTAGATATTGGTCTGGGAGGCAACATTAATGGTACCAACCAGTCACAATTGAACAGTTCTAATAATGCAGAATAAACACATGTTGCCTTAAAGGGTTATCTAGTATCTTTCATCTTATTTAGTATTGGAGCAAATTGGAGTCAAGGGAAACTGAGTCAGTAACTGGTCATGGTCATGCATCTGGAAGTGCATAGACGATCATTTAACACTCTTTTTCCTTTTTCCTCACATGATTTGAAAATTAAGGTGCACATCACTGGGATAATGAAATTTCTTCTGAGGTGTGCTACCCATTCTAGTGTGTTCTAAGAAGCAGGCGGTTGATGTGTGTTTATATTTTAAGTCGGCTGTTAAGGGGAGACCACAGCCTTAGTATGACATCTTGCACAATTTGTGAAGCATTTATTCTACCGAAGGCACAGTCTTGTTTATACTTTCTGCACATTCAGTGTATTGGTCGTTTAAATTATTTCAGTTTTAACTTGTGAAAGCTTATAATATAATTTCTGGTATTTTAGAAATACATTAGAGTCTGTGAGTCTCATTCTTTAAGATACAGATGTGTGAATTTCAATATAAAGTTGCATTTGCCAAAATTTACTTGTGTAGCCTGTTACTTTTCTTGAAATAAATTTTACATTTTTGGCACTTAATTTTTCTTAACAGGGAGGCAAGCACAAAATAGCAAGACTAGCTCTATTATAGTTTTGTTTTGTTTTTTTATTTTTGTAGCTACTTTATATTGTGGAACTGGAAATGCATGAATGAAAAGGAGTATAAAGCTGATAAATAATAATGTCTGCAAAAGCATTATTTGGTAGCTTATCATACATATTTATTCTTACAAGCCAGAATATTTAAAGATGTAAACCTGCTTAGCTGGTTGGTTCTGAATTTTAATATAGACATCACATTTTAATTTGGGCCATGGTAGAAATCTGGGATTCTAAATATATAACTTGTAAAAAGAATTGGTTTATAATTACATTATGACAAAAACAGAAAAGTTGTTATTGCTTTTGTTTGGGGTTTTTATTTTATTTTTTTATTGGTACCTGAAAAATAAGATTAGGAATCTAGTGAAACAGAATTATTTATTGCTACAGTGTTTCTGTAAAGAAAATCAATATAAATATAAGTAAGGAAAAAGAAATAATTGAAATATCTCAATGATATATGCGGTTTAGCTCATATAAGGGTCACTCAAGCCATGAGTTAATAAGCACTTTGTTTGAACTCATTTTTACTTTATATTGGACCTGAGACAAAATTTAATATACAACAGTGAATTGAATCTAGCAATAAAGGCCCCTTTTTAGTACTAAAATTATTATCTAAAATACAATAAAGGAAATGTTATTGAAAGATATTCTGATAACATTATGTTTCCAATTCAAAAAGTTTACAGTGGAGACATAACTACCACAAATATGTTTATAAAGAACTTTGCTGAGAGGTTCAAATATCACCAGCAATCAGGAGAAAATTCAGCAATGATTTTGAGGCCAGAGAGACCTGGTTTTCTGAGCACTGGCCTCCCTTATATGAGAAAAAAATCTGAGGCGTGGATTAAGAATGGGGAACTGGGGAGTCAACAGCAACAACCAAGTGGGGTTGCCTGATTCTACCTAGCTATCTGGAATAACACATTCCAACAGCTTAGGTAAGTGATCAGCCCCAGTGATCAGTGAGTAATACTGAACTGTAATGACTCTCATTTAAGCATACTCTTGACTAGCTTGGTATTTCAGGTCAAGGGGCAAGCAGTGGGTGAGATACATCCCCAGTTAATCATATTATTTATAAGTCAATGAGTAACGGTAGCAATCATATAAAAGTCTGCTTCACTGTCTTAATGACCAAATCATATTATCTATTTTGGTACTCATTCCAATATTCAATATTTTGAAACAGTTGTAACTAATTCAATTTGGAAATGTTACTAATCTGCAACCCATAAAAATACATTCCCACTGGGGAGTTCAACTTCCTTGTGAGAAAAACCTATTATCAATAATAATGTGTCCCTCTAGGACTAATTACATCTGAGTTGAACAGGCTTTAAATTGTTTTCCTTAATAGTGGTGATATGTTTGCATGGATGTGTCTACACTATCTCATCTGGTTCCTTTTGTACACAGTGGGTTTATTTGTGAGATATGTGGCTGGAGCTAGGCTTTCAGTTTATAACTGTGAAATCCTATGTAGATATTAACTGAGGCAGAAGAAGGTGAGTAGCTTGTTCAGTTTCTCATAGTGGCTCCATTTAAATAATACAAAATTAATCACAGTAATATGTAGTAGCAACAAGTTACAAGTGTTACAATAGTAAATGTTTCTAAGATGGACTTGGTAATAATAACTGTAAATGGACTGTTCTCCATTTTTCCTTCAGTGCCTTATCATTTGTCTTTTCCCAGTATTCCCTGGGGTCTTTTACACATCAACTCCCTCAACTCAGAGGGAAGCCTCCCTATTCTGCTCACGTTTCATGTGTATGAATCACTGTGCTGTGTTTTGGAAAGCTGAGTTTCCAGTTATTAGTGCTATATACAAAGTAACAGCAAACCTTGAGTGTTAAAAGTTCTCCCATGTCCTGACTCTCCACTTCCACTTAAGAGACATTTCAATTCCTTCAAGAGATAGGGAGGTGATGTTCTTCCATACTTGCACCTTCCTGCAACTTAGTATGAGAATGCCTGGGTAAAGTGCAATCAAAAGAAAGCACTAAAATGCCAATTCCCATGGTGCTCAAGCAAAGATAGGAATAACCCGTGAAACAGGTTACATGTCTTTCATTATGAAGGCATGATACTCCTTCAGTGTTTTCCTTATTCCTTACTGTAGATACAGCAAAGCTCCCTACCTCACCCCCATCGGCTGAAAAGTTTATTTGGCCTCCAAAATTTACTTCCATTGCAAATACAATGAAATGTACAATTAGAGACATATCCTTTTCAGCTAAGTCATACATAGTGAGTTGTGTTGCAATGGGAATTACTGTAGGAGAGCTGCAAAGAGAACCAAAACCCTTCCTTTCTGCGTATTCACATTAAATACATTTACTTTGTTCTATTCTTTATTCCACATATAGCATAACCTATATTGTTATTAAAGCAGAACAAAAACTCTAGCTTATATTAACTATATGAAAAAGAAAATTTTTAAAAATGACAAATGGCAGTGTTTCAAATACTGGCTAAACGCAAGGTGTATGGTTCCCAGAATTAAGGGTTATTTAAGATTCTAAAATTATGTGAGTTTATTTTTCTATGCAAAAATGAATCACTTTCATGTTTGTTAATATTCTCTTTTAAATGCTTTTAATGGAATTGCAGGGTCTACTAAAACAGTTGTCTGTTGCTGACTTTTTTTGCTGTTGTTCTTGATTCTAAGCATGCTAGTGTTCTATGACTTTCCTAATTTTCTCACTTTTTTTTAAATACTATATTAAAACGATGGAATTGCTCAATTTTGAGACACAAGTTCAAAATTGGTCTATACAGTGGCTCAAACTAAGGTAGCATTTGGAAATTGTTGGATTATTTTTTATCATCAGTCGAAGCAGTCATAAAAGCTAAAGGACTGTTGAGAACTGGGGTGATGAAGAAAAGATTGTTTGGCTAACTCATTTTGCCATTTACTGCATTGTAACAAGCTCTAAAAAATATATTTAAACCAAGAGGCTTTAAATTTATAAAAGGATTATATAAACAAGATCTTGTTTTTAAAAATAGAGAAGCAATTTTTCTGTCATCCCCTTTTGCTAAGGGGATAATGTCCATTACTGCTCAAAAAGCTATTGAAGCCACCAAATTAGGTAGTTAATACAGGGGCTGGAGCCCTTAAGGCCCCAGAGGAAAGTAAAGAGTGTGTTTCCCTCTGAGTGACTGTGAAAAAAAAAAGGCCTTAAAGGAATCACAGGTAGTTTGGGGCTTGAAATTATTCACACCCGGCATTCTTTCTGGTACCTCATCATCCTCAGAAAGACACAGGATCTTGGCTTAGAGGCAGAAAACAGTTCTTTTTTTAATCTGTGTGTGTTTGGAAACTTTTAATTCTTGATACAAGTATTAAAATTGACATTGTAATGCATGTCCTGAATTACTGGGTTTTGAATAGACAATAAAATATCATTTAACTTATATGGATATTCAAGATCATGTGAATAATGATCATTGGGAAGTAAATCATTTACTATATCATGGGGGAAAGTTATTATATTATTTTAAAAACTTTAAAGCTGAACTGATAATTGAATTTCAACTAGCTAAAGGTAATTGGTTCTTTTCATAGCTTTAAGAAAGAAAAAATTGAACTAGATGAAAGAGAAATTTATTTTTTCTCCTCTATCCAAAACAATGTTGAATTGAGAGATTTCATTTTCTTCAGGGAAAAAAGGAAAATTTTGATCATTTTTAGTAAGCATTTTTACTTAGATATAATTCAATTCAGCAATCATTTATTGTGTGCCTATTGCATTTATGATCTTGGGCAACTTACTTAACCTTTCTATGTCTCCTCAAGGGAAAAGGGATAATAGAACATATATCCTGGAGTTATTGAAAGGATTCAACCAGGGCATCCTTATGAAGCCCTTAGAAGGAAGTCTGGCATCTTAAATAAATTTTAATTTTTACTGATTTTCTCATAGTTCACAGAGAACAAATTATGAGACAATGTGATAAGTGCTGTAAGAGAGATATGTGAGATAAGTGTAAGAGAAACACAGACAAGCAATTAACTCTGTGAAGATGGGAGAAGGAAGGTGAGATAGAAGAGGTAGCAGCTGAACTCAGTCTTGAAGGATAATTTTAAATTTATCTACTTGACAAAGTTAGGAAAGCCATTTCAGAAACAGGAAACAATAAAATGAGGAAACTGTAGATCAACATAAGGATCCACTATTAATCAGAAAAGTTTAATGTGGTGTGGCTGAGCCTTTGGTGCCTGGAAGAGGAGGACCACAATGGCAAGGAGATTAAAAAGCATAAGATTTGGAAGTTCAAGCCCTTATTCTCTATTCCGTACTATCTTTATGATCTTGAAAACTGTTTATTAAACTCTTTGAGTCTCAATTTGCTCACCTGTAAATGGAATAAGTGGCAGCAATCACAATATTTTTGAAGATTGTGCTTTGAAGATCAAACATGAGATGATAATAATAACTATTATTAAGTACTTTGTGCTGAAGAAAGTTTTAAACACTTTTGATATATGAATTCACTTGATTATCACAATAAGCAGATGCTATTATAATTCATACTTTACAAATGAAGAAACTGAAGCACAGAGAGCTTAAGTAACTTGCATAAAAGTAGTAATAGGGAAAAAAAAATGGATGTAATGAGAACAGCCAAGATTGACCATTCAGTAAATACTGGCTATTATTATTGTTGTTGCTTCTGTTATTGCTATTGTTCATTTTAACAAAATAACTGTAAAAGATTAAAGATTAATGGGAGCTGAAGTAACTGAGCAGAAACAGAGTTCCAGCCCTCAGACTTCACCTCCACTTTGCTATGCTCCTTCTTGTTCCACTAAGGGAAGCAAAGAAGAGTAGACAGTAACTAAGCCCTCTCTACTCTCACATAGGCTCATATTATCAAAGAAACAAGAGAATCCATCTAATCTTTCATATGACTGTTTAGAATAACACTGCTCATATTATATCACTCAAATTTTGAAAGTGGGCTACACAACTCATACCATATGGAGAGTTTTACCTACATCTAGCTCATATTCTTCAGTCTTAAATCAGTTTTGTCACGTTTTATATAAAGTTGAGATTTTAAAGGGATGGTTATTCTGGCTGGATAAAATTTTTTCATGAAGTCCATTATCTAGTCTCCCTTTAAAGGCTAACTTTCAGGATCACCATTCCCATGTCCCAGCTACTTACACTTACTTTCCTGAAATTTCTCCAAAGCCTTCTGTAACTAGCATTCATAACTATACATAGTAAAGGAATGATTAATGGAGAATATAATGGCAGAATTACAAGTCCTGCCCACTTGACATTCATGCATCCACATGGTCTTCACACTGTTATAAACTATTGACTCATAGTCCTGTATTTACATACCGGGCCATCTTTCACCAAATTTTCTAAAGCTGATGTTTTGTCCATTTGAGCCGCCCCCGCCCCCAACATCCATCCCAATTCAACTTCATTCATTATATTTGATCTCTTACTTAGATGATTTCATCTTCTAAAGTGACAGCCACTGCCATACCGCCACTCCAGTTTGCTCATGAATGTGGTCTCAGTAAACAGTTTCTATTTAATTATCCTGTACCATGTAGAAAAGGGTGCTGGCCTGGGTGTCAAGAACTGAGTTGCTGAGTAGCTGTAGACCATGGTCTATTCACTTGACCTCTTAGTTTCCTCAACTGTATAGCAAAGTTGTTGATCTCTAAAATTCCTCCAGCTTGGACAAATCTATGGTTTATCCATTTGGGTCACTTGCATCCCCAGGAGATTTACGGCATGGTTATTTCAAATATAGCTTCCCACTGCTGACACTGGTCCACTGACAGTCATTCCTTACATACAATATTTCAACTAACTAGGTTCCTATCTAAGCAGTTATAGGCCCAAACTGATCCAAGCTTGTCAATATCAATGCTGGAGAATATCAATAATAGAATTTTATGAGTAGAGAATTTTATCAATATTAAAATTCTCTTTTACCAGGCCTCTGCTTTATTCATGTGCTAACTTCATAATAGCACTTTTAATTTTAATCAGACAGGCTTGATGTCCTGCTTCCATTTCAAATGACCAAATTACGGATATTTGTGCCCTGTTATTCCTTTTCGTGTTCTATTCTCAACTATAAATAATTCATAAGTTTCTTTTAGAGGGCACTGCATTTGTTTCAAGTTCCAGTTTCAAATATATGAAACAAAATAGGAAGATAACTTATTTTTCCTCCACAGTTTGTGATTACAGAATGATCTATCGTTGAACAGTTACTTAATAAGCACCTACTGTGTACAATTAGTTGCACTGTGTGCTTTACAAATCTTACAATTGAATCTAATATGGCTGAGGTTTTAGTCTTAAAGACTTGTGAAATGAACACAAATCTGGTTTTCTTTTTATAGTTGTTTTTGCTATGTTTACACTGGCTTTTAATTTCAACCCACTACAGAAGTGTTTTGCTATTATTTTAATCACATCCTAGGCTTAAGTTTAAATGGCTATAATTAACAATGCATTTTAAATTTACAATTTCTGATTTTCAGGAACAAAATGACTTAGTTATACATCCAATTTTATATCTTTTGAATCTATAGAGTTGTTGACTTGTAAGAGAATAAACGAGAGATATTATTCTTACCTTGGTATAAAGTTTTCAGCTACTAATAAAGAATTTGGTAGTAGCATGGGAAAATATTCATGAGTGCTAGAATTCATAATTCAGAGAAATAAATATTTCTATTTTTACATGCTCCTGATACACAAACTTGCATTGGGATTCTGTACAATTATTGCATCAGTGCTTTTAGATATGATGCCACTCTGTTCCCTGATGCAGAAAGAACCTGTGTTCCTCTCTGTGGTGCTATTATTTGTTATGCCTGGAAGGTCTTGAGCATTTTCTGCCGTGCCAGAGCTCCAGTGCTCTGTATGTCCATCATGGGCATGAAAAACTATAGGAAGAAAAATAGCAAGAGAGAAAGACATTTCTTACTATATTGAGCTTTGCTGAGGAATATTTGTTTTCTGTTATAATTTTAAGACCAGCTTAAATTGTATGTATGTAATAAAATAGATCCTCATAAATTATTCAACCAAGAACTACTCTATTTCCGGTCAACTAAATCTATGTTTATATTGATAGTTAAATACAGTTTCACTATTAGTAGCAGAAGCCAAGAGGTAGCAGGACACATGTACCTAATCATCAGAAAGAAGCCACATAAAAAAATGAGAGTGAATGGTAAAGTTGTCCCAGTGATATGTACTAGTTACACTGGGGGAAAGAACTTCATCTGTAGGAGTTAGAAATTTTGAAAGTAATGGGAAAGAAGGATAGCACTAATATTTTAAGCAGTTTAGAATTTGCCTTTATTTTAAAGAACCTTCAATGTCTCTCTAAATAGTGCTCATAAGATCAAGTTCCAAACCCACTTNATCTTTCACCAAATTTTCTAAAGCTGATGTTTTGTCCATTTGAGCCGCCCCCGCCCCCAACATCCATCCCAATTCAACTTCATTCATTATATTTGATCTCTTACTTAGATGATTTCATCTTCTAAAGTGACAGCCACTGCCATACCGCCACTCCAGTTTGCTCATGAATGTGGTCTCAGTAAACAGTTTCTATTTAATTATCCTGTACCATGTAGAAAAGGGTGCTGGCCTGGGTGTCAAGAACTGAGTTGCTGAGTAGCTGTAGACCATGGTCTATTCACTTGACCTCTTAGTTTCCTCAACTGTATAGCAAAGTTGTTGATCTCTAAAATTCCTCCAGCTTGGACAAATCTATGGTTTATCCATTTGGGTCACTTGCATCCCCAGGAGATTTACGGCATGGTTATTTCAAATATAGCTTCCCACTGCTGACACTGGTCCACTGACAGTCATTCCTTACATACAATATTTCAACTAACTAGGTTCCTATCTAAGCAGTTATAGGCCCAAACTGATCCAAGCTTGTCAATATCAATGCTGGAGAATATCAATAATAGAATTTTATGAGTAGAGAATTTTATCAATATTAAAATTCTCTTTTACCAGGCCTCTGCTTTATTCATGTGCTAACTTCATAATAGCACTTTTAATTTTAATCAGACAGGCTTGATGTCCTGCTTCCATTTCAAATGACCAAATTACGGATATTTGTGCCCTGTTATTCCTTTTCGTGTTCTATTCTCAACTATAAATAATTCATAAGTTTCTTTTAGAGGGCACTGCATTTGTTTCAAGTTCCAGTTTCAAATATATGAAACAAAATAGGAAGATAACTTATTTTTCCTCCACAGTTTGTGATTACAGAATGATCTATCGTTGAACAGTTACTTAATAAGCACCTACTGTGTACAATTAGTTGCACTGTGTGCTTTACAAATCTTACAATTGAATCTAATATGGCTGAGGTTTTAGTCTTAAAGACTTGTGAAATGAACACAAATCTGGTTTTCTTTTTATAGTTGTTTTTGCTATGTTTACACTGGCTTTTAATTTCAACCCACTACAGAAGTGTTTTGCTATTATTTTAATCACATCCTAGGCTTAAGTTTAAATGGCTATAATTAACAATGCATTTTAAATTTACAATTTCTGATTTTCAGGAACAAAATGACTTAGTTATACATCCAATTTTATATCTTTTGAATCTATAGAGTTGTTGACTTGTAAGAGAATAAACGAGAGATATTATTCTTACCTTGGTATAAAGTTTTCAGCTACTAATAAAGAATTTGGTAGTAGCATGGGAAAATATTCATGAGTGCTAGAATTCATAATTCAGAGAAATAAATATTTCTATTTTTACATGCTCCTGATACACAAACTTGCATTGGGATTCTGTACAATTATTGCATCAGTGCTTTTAGATATGATGCCACTCTGTTCCCTGATGCAGAAAGAACCTGTGTTCCTCTCTGTGGTGCTATTATTTGTTATGCCTGGAAGGTCTTGAGCATTTTCTGCCGTGCCAGAGCTCCAGTGCTCTGTATGTCCATCATGGGCATGAAAAACTATAGGAAGAAAAATAGCAAGAGAGAAAGACATTTCTTACTATATTGAGCTTTGCTGAGGAATATTTGTTTTCTGTTATAATTTTAAGACCAGCTTAAATTGTATGTATGTAATAAAATAGATCCTCATAAATTATTCAACCAAGAACTACTCTATTTCCGGTCAACTAAATCTATGTTTATATTGATAGTTAAATACAGTTTCACTATTAGTAGCAGAAGCCAAGAGGTAGCAGGACACATGTACCTAATCATCAGAAAGAAGCCACATAAAAAAATGAGAGTGAATGGTAAAGTTGTCCCAGTGATATGTACTAGTTACACTGGGGGAAAGAACTTCATCTGTAGGAGTTAGAAATTTTGAAAGTAATGGGAAAGAAGGATAGCACTAATATTTTAAGCAGTTTAGAATTTGCCTTTATTTTAAAGAACCTTCAATGTCTCTCTAAATAGTGCTCATAAGATCAAGTTCCAAACCCACTTTAAGACATTTTAAGATGTAGCACTGTTCTCATTTATTCATATTGTTCTCTCATTATTTTCTTGTTTTCCATATCAACATCATATAAACACACACATACCACATGCACACACACCTCCCCCAACATACAGACACATACTTCTCTTTCTTCCCCAGGCTGTGCAATCCAGTCCATAGCCCCACTCCAGTTTCACCTTTGATCAGTTTAACCCAAGTTAAGTTCTCCACATGCCTAGGTTATATGTGATCTGTGTGTGATTTTATGTGATATGATGCTGTTCTTTAATTGCTTCATATTTCTCTAGCAAGATTATAAGCCCATGGGTCTTGCCATCTGCCTATTTACCACCCCAACAAAGTACCCTAGCAGTCCCTTCTGTACATGGGATTCTCCAGGCATGAATACTGGAGTGGGTTGCCATTTCCTTCCCCAGGGGATCTTCCCGACCCAGAAATCAAACCTGGGTCTCCTACATTGAAGGCAGATTCTTTACCGACTGAGCTATGAGGAAAGCCCTACTATTGTGGGGTGGGAGGTGGGAGGGGGATTAAGGATTGGGAGCTCGTATACACCTGTGGTGGATTCATGTCGACGTATGGCAAAACCAATACAGTATTGTAAAGTAGAATAAAGTAAAAATTAAAAAAATAAAATAAAATGTACATCATGTAAGTTTTCAGTAAGAAAAAAAAGTGAAGTGAAAGTCAGTCAGTCAGGTCTAACTATTTGCTACCCCATGGACTATAGAGTCCATGGAATTCTCCAGGCCTGAATACTGGAGTGGGTAGCTGTTCCCTTCTCCAAGGGGATCTTCTCAACCCAGGGATCAAACCCAGATCGCCCACATTGCAGGCAGCTTCTTTACCAGCTGAGCCACAAGGGAAGCCCCCAAAGTAGAAATATTATTTGCATACAAGGACAGAAGAGCAAAAATAGTAATTTTAGAAATGTTTAAATTAAAAATATATTTTTGCCTTGTCCCAGTTGAGATATTAACCTAAATATTATTCCTAAAACAGGGAGAGAGAAAGAGAATCTGTAATCAAAATCTAGATAATCCTGCCCTCTCCTTTATTAATAAATATGTGACTAATGCTAATTTTTAATGGCAAAGGAACTTTAAAGTTTTCTTTAGTGGTGATAAATTTTGAACTATCATGTTTTCTCATTTGATTTCCTTGTGATGAATTTCAAACAAATGTCCTACATAATCAGAAAGGCTATGTGACATTTTATTTATAATAGCTCTGCAAGTTTAACATTAATATACTAAGCAATATTGAAGCTATTTGTTTAAGTTTTTACAGACATTTTTATATTGGAACATTCTTCACATTGGACAATAGTTTAGAGGTAGGCACATTGTGTTAATCAAGGATATCTCAATCCATTCTTCAGTAAGGACTTAGACTTCAATACATCACATCATGACTTCAAAAATAGCATCATTTAGAAATTGGTTTGGAGAAGGAAATGGCACCCCACTCCAGTACTTTTGCCTGGAAAATACTATGGACAGAAGAGCCTGGTAGGCTATCATCCATGGGGTTTGCAAAGAGTTGGACATGACTGAGCGACTTCACTTCTTTCTTTCTAGAAATCAGTTAGGCTACAGTGTAGTAAAGTACACAGATGCATTTTTATATCACTAAGAACAATTTCAAGACTAAGAGTCTTATCAAGTATAAATAAATATTGTTTTAATATCAGCATCAGTTTAGTTCAGTTCCTCAGTCATGTCTAACTGTTTGCGACCCCATGGACTGCAGCACACCAGGCTTCCCTGTCCATTACCAATACCCGGAGTTTACTCAAACTNGATGGACATGAGTCTGAGTGAACTCCGGGAGATGATGATGGACAGGGAGGCCTGGCGTGCTGTGATTCATGGGGTCGCAAAGAGTCGGACACGACTGAGTGACTGAACTGAACTAAGTTTGTCATTGCTTTTCTTCCAAAGACAAGCGTCTTTTAATTTTAAGGCTGCAGTCACCATCCACAGTGATTTTGGAGCCCCAAGAAAATAAAGTCTGTCACTGTTTCCATTGATTCCCCATCTATTTGTCTTGAAGTAATGGGACTGGATGCCATGATCTTAGTTTTTTGAAAGTTGAGTTTTAATCCAGCCTTTTCACTTTCCTCTCACTCACAACAAGAGGCTCTTTAGTTCCTCTTTGCTTTCTGCCATAATGGGGGGTGTCATCTGCTTATCTGAGGTTATAGATATTTCTCCTGGCAGTCTTGGTTCCAATTTGTGCCTCATCCAGTCCAATATTTTGCATGATATACTCTGCACATAAGTTAAATAAGCAGGGTGACAGTACACAGCCTTGACGTACTCCTTTCCCAGTTTTGAACCAGTCCATTGTTCCATGTCCCGTTCTAATTGTTGCTTCTTGACCTGCATACAAGTTTCGCAGGAGGCAGATAAGGTGGTCTGGTATTCCCATCTCTTTAAGAATTTTCCACAGTTTGTTGTGATCAACACAGTCAAAGGCTNAGAGATGGGAATACTAGACCACCTGACCTGAGAAATCTGCCTCCTGATTTCTTTGGAAGGAATGATGCTAAAGCTGAAACTCCAGTACTTTGGCCACCTCATGCGAAGAGTTGACTCATTGGAAAAGACTCTGATGCTGGGAGGGATTGGGGGCAGGAGGAGAAGGGGACGACAGAGGTTGAGATGGCTGGATGGCATTACGGACTCGATGGACATGAGTCTGAGTGAACTCCGAGAGATGGTGATGAATAGGGAGGCCTGGCATGCTGCAATTCATCGGGTGACAAAGAGTCGGACACAACTGAGTGATTGAACTGAGCTGAACTTTTCTTTCAAGGAGCAAGCATCTTTTAATTTCATTTAATTTTTCCAATAATTAAAATAAATTGTAAAATATATTCTAGAGTAACCCAGTTTTTCAGATGTTTCAAATCCATGTTTGAAAACCCCCCTTGAAATGCCATTAGAATATAACCCTATAATTTTATATTCCATTTTTATGTGCTTAGGATATTAATCTTCTAATAGCAGCTGAATTTTTAATGTATATTCAAGTACACTTTAGAATAATTTTGTTTCATTTCAGATATAAACTGTTAAAAAAACAACATAAATGATGTTGGGTTTTGTATATGTGGGTACTCATTATTTTATTAAATTATTGTTATTATGATTATAGTTATTTTAAATCAAAATAAATGGGAACAATTTGGGTATCAGTTGGATATAAGAGTAAGTGAATCTTGAAACTTAATTAATTTGTTAGAGAAATGAGCACTCTGGGTATTAATCGGTGATAAATAAAACTGGATGGTTGGATTTCTTGATTTTATAACTATTTAGAAGAAAAGGGGAAGTAGACATATTCCTGTAAACCCATTCCTGTAGCTAATACTTTTTTAAAAAACAAAAACTAAAACTTTCAGTTCAAAGGCTCTCCTGAGAGTTAAGTAATTGTAAGGATCAGGGACAAATAATTATAAGCCTTTATTTTATTAACCCAGAAAAACTACAAGTAATAACTTTCTCTATTCAGCTAACTAAACTTGGCTTGTGGTTTATTTCTGAAAGAGAGATCATTAAAAAAAGATTGTTTAATGATTATAAATTAATGTTCAAGAGAATTCAGTTATTCATTCAACAAATATTTATGCACTACCTATTATGTTCCCCTTTATACATGGAACAAATCAGCAAAGCAAATGTTTCATCCCATCAAAAAGGATTGAATTCTGGGTAACAAGTTCAGGAAAAGATTAATTATATCATAAAACTGCACTTCACAGGTGTCAGACATTGGTGAAGGAATGAGATTATTAGCTTCTAAGCTTATAGTAGTTGCCAATAGGTGAGTATATGGTTTTGTGTAGTGATTCAGTAAATCACTGGCCAGCTCCCCAGGCTTCCTGATAAAGTCATGTTTTACCAACACAGCAACAGTATTCATCAACCAGGGCTGTATGATTTGGTATTTTTTATATGCTCAGTTGTGTCCAGCTCTTTGCGACCCCATGGACTGTAGCCTACTAGGCTCCTCTGTCTATGGGATTTTCCAAGCAATAGTACTGGAGTGGATTGCCATTTCCTTCTCTAGTGGATCTTACTGACCCAGGGATCGAACCTGGGTGTCCCGCATTGTAGACAGACACTTTTACCATCTGAGCCACCCAGGAAATCCATACTTAGTAGGAAGAAAATGAATTATTATTGATTTGATTAACATTTGCTTTTAAATTACAAGGGAAAGTGTCAAAAATGAAGGACAGCACAGATTTCTCTTTTTACTTAGAAATATCTACCTGAAACTACCTTTTTCATAAATTCAGGCAGTGCTGGACAAGCTTAGCAGAACAGGCTAGAATGAATTCACAGAAAATAGTATTATGATAAAAAGTATATACCTGGGAGAACTGAGAGCCACACACTGGTAACTTCAGTCCTATTTGATAGTCAAGTAAGTTTTACTTTTTGAAACTTGAAAAAGCCAGCACTAAAGTAAGTGTAAGATGAGAAACTGGATTCTTTGGAAAGAGAAATTTACATCACCTATTACTTCTCTGGGCTTCCCAGGTGGTGCAGTGGTGAGTCCACCTGCCAATACAGGAGACACTGGTTCAACCTCTGGCTCAGGAAGATCCCCTGGAGTAGGAAATAGCAACCCACTTGAGTATTCGTGCCCGGAAAATTCCGTGGCCAGAAGAGCCTGGTGGGCTACAGTCCATGGTGTCGCAAAGAGTCAGACATGACTGAGCGACTGAGCACATATTCACATTGTTTCTCTAGGGCCAGCTCTACTTCTCCCACTCCACAATTCACCTGCCATCCTTCATAAAATGGCTAAAGGCTAATACCAGCCTGACTCCATCATGTCAATGTCAAACACATCAGCAATAAGGAAATGCTTTTTGGGGTCAAGAGATTCAAATAATTGTTTTGAATGATCACAACCAATATAGAAATTTCTCTATTGAACCTGCTTTTTCTAAAATGCATGCTTCTATTTTGTACAAATTAGTATTGCTTTCACTTTGAATTTCTACACTATTTCAAACTTTGAGTGAGCATTATTTTTTAGAAATCCAGATACAATTACAGTGCATTCACTTCAAAAGAATGCAAATGAAAAATACAATTTCCTATTTCTCTTCCCTCATCATCAATGCACACACAGACTTGAAATTTCTAGGTGTTTCCTCTTTCTAAGGGATATACCATAAAATTAAGATTTTCAGGGTTATTGTGGTATAAGGGATTTAAACAAATTCACGTGTCAGTGGGCACCGAAGGGCAAATCAGAGGCCGCAAAACCAGGGCTGCCCACTCCACATCGCCCTCAGGATCCCAATGACTCAGTTTCATGAACCACCAAAGTAATAGAGAAAACACAAAACAAAGGTTGTGATTCCTGCTGATGAAATAAATGGCATTGTTGAATGAATAATACAAACAGCTGTTTTAGGTCTGTAAAAATAAAAAAAGCATTTCTAAGGCATAAATGTCACAACGAGGATGAGTTAATGGGAAAATGGAATCTGAAAGGCTCTGAGGAGGATGGACCTAATTGTGTCTAAGTTTATAAGGCTGATGAATATTCCTAGGCAATAATATCACAACAGATTGAATTCTTATTGTAGCATATTACATTGTTTCAATGAAATAAAAGGACTTACAAACCTTTGGATAGAATGAAATTTGAAGGGAGTAGAAAGTATTTCATTGGCTATCTTAAAAGCCTTCTCAAAAGAAATTTATATCTTTTCGTTTCTATATTATTGACTAACAGCAAGTCACTGGTTTGTTTATTAGCATAGAACAAAAAAATTCAATGGAAAAAATGTTTAGTTAGCTTATTCATAGGTATTATGTAGACAGAAATATGTATGCATTATTTACATTTTTTATTTTCAGTAAAAATTTATTATACTGGTATATTTTAAAAATAACAAGGATTTATGTCTTTCTAACTATTGTAATATGACAAAAAGAAGACCTGAATTCAATTCTATTTCAATGCTGCTGATAAACTACTGAGTGAACTAGCTAATGTCATCAATCTTTCTTGATTTTTGTCTCATCATTCTTAAAAGAACCTCTGAGACAAACTCTTTCTACTCTGACACTTAGATTCTTCCACTGTTCAAACTATGCATTTTTATTCTAAGACTATCATGGGACAAAATTTTAATTCATATACACTGCATTGTATCTCTCAAACAGATTAAAGGATAATGGATTCATATAATAACAAAATATCCTACTTCTGTAAGCACCCAAATGCTCTAAAAGAAATTAAGAAAATTCTAAATGTGTGAAAAATATCTGCTCTCCACACATAAAGAAAGAAACTTAAAACAATTTTATACCCTGAAAGTTATATGAGCTATAAAACAATGGAGAAAATATCTTTGATATTAGAAAAAANAAGCACCCAAATGCTCTAAAAGAAATTAAGAAAATTCTAAATGTGTGAAAAATATCTGCTCTCCACACATAAAGAAAGAAACTTAAAACAATTTTATACCCTGAAAGTTATATGAGCTATAAAACAATGGAGAAAATATCTTTGATATTAGAAAAAATATATATATCATTTTGATACTTTAAAGGAGATGGCTGTGAGAATGACTGAAATAAAACATTAGATGGAGGGGACATGAGACACATCCAGATTCAGACCTTATGCGTACTTGGGAAGTAGAAACTAGGTATTATTTTATTTACAATTCCAGGAACCAAATAGTGGCAGAAACCAGCAGTGCACCATGAAAGCTCAAGAGAACTTCCACGGGTACATGCTCAGTCACTTCAGTCATGTCCAACTCTGAGACTGAGACGCTATGGACTATAGCCTGCCAAGCTCCTCTGTCCATGGGATTCTCCAGGCAAGAACACTGAAATGGGTTGCCGTGCCCTCTTCTAGGAGATCTTCCCAACCCAGGGATCAAACCCATGTCTCCTGCATCTCCTGCACTAAAGATAGATTCTTTACCACTGAGCCAAGGGGGAAGCCCCAGGAAAATTTAGGTAGCTTAAAAATAATTGCAGCTTTACAAGGTACTTGTGAATCTGAACTTGCTTTTTACTTCTTTTACTTGACTTTCAGCTGACACCTCAAAGTATCAGCTAGACACTCTCCTGTCACACTCAGCACAGTCCTGGCACTTATCACAACCATTCAGAATCCCCCAATAAATGCTAGCATCCTCTCGTCTCTTTCATTCACAATTTAATCCCTAAAACCCAGCAAAGAACCCAGCACAATGTTTATTTGTTGAATGACCAAATAAATGGATGCATGAATAACTGCAGATTTCCTCTACGTCTCAAGCACAATCTCGTTGCTCACCTGAATCACTGCAGAAGCTTTCTAACTAGATGAACTATTTTCAATGTCTCAGCCACCCTTCCAGACCATTCTCTGTACACTAACCAAACTGAGTTTTCTAAAACTCAACTTGATAATGTCTCTGCCCTATATAAAAACCCCTCAGTGGCTCCCTATTGCTCTTAGGATAGTCTAAACTCTTTGATGTGTTTTACAAAGCCACTTTTAATCTGGACCATGTATACCTCGATCACCTAATCTATTCTCAATCCTTGTTTACACACCATTCTCCGGCTGTACTGAATGTTTCCTGTTACCATGAACAAGTCATTCCCTCTCTCTATTCAGAACTTTTATACTTGCTTTATCTTGGACCACTGGCTTCCAACCACCCATTTCTCTTGGTTAAGAAATTTCTCCTTGAGTTTGTTTTCTAAAAAACGAACTCATGTTTCCCAGGGGCAAGGGATAGTTAAGAACTTTGGGAAAGTCATGTACACACTGTAATATTTAAAACAGATAACCAACAAGGACCTATTATATAGCACATGGAACTCCACTCAATGTTACGTGCCAGTCTGGATGGGAAGGGGGTGGGGCTGGGGGAGAATGGACACATGTATAAGTATGGCTGAGTCACTTCACTGTTCACCTGAATCTATCACATTGTTAACCAGCTATACCCCAATACAAAATGTTTTTGGTGTTAAAAAATTAAAATTAAAATGAAGAATTATTAAATCCAAGAAAAAAAAGACATTTCTCCTTCCAGGAAGCTATCCCAGATCTCTCAAATNGCAGTATGCCAGGCCTCCCTGTCCACCAACTCCTGGAGTTTACTCAAACTCATGTCCATTGAGTTGGTGATGTCATCCAACCATCTCATCCTTTGTCATCCCCTTCTCCTCCTGCCTTCAATCTTTCCCAACATCAGGGTCTTTTCCAATAAGTCAGTTCTTCGCATCAGGTGGCCAAAGTATTGGTATTTCAACTTCAGCATCAATCCTTCCAATTAATATTCAGGATTGATTTCCTTTAGGAAATAAACACCATATACTGGTACTTACTCCTCTCTGCCAGATTAATTGTATTAATTCTGTCATTTAAGCTCCACTACAATTCAGATGGTGGCTGGGCATCCCTGATGGCTCAGACAGTAAAGAATCTGCCTATAATGCAGGAAACCCAGGTTCAATCCCTGGGTCAGGAAGATCCCCTGGAGAAAGGAATGGCTACTCTCTCCAGTATTCTTGCCTGGAGAACTCCATGGACAATGGAGCTTGGCAAGCAACAGTCCAATGGGTTGCAAAGAGTTGGACAGAGCTGAATGACTAACACAAGTCAGACAATAAAGAATCTGCCTGCAGGAAACCTGGGTTTGATCCCTGGATTGGGAAGATCTCCTGGAGAAGGAAATGTCAACCCACTCCAGTATTCTTGCCTGTAGAATTCCATGGACAGGGGAGCCTAGCAGTCTGCACTCCACAGGATCGCAAAGAGTCAGATAGGACTGAGTGACTAACACTTATACTTTCACAACTCTAATAGGTTGAAACTGAGACTTAGAAAGGAAAAGTATTTTGTCTAATGTCAAACGGGTAACAAGAGTTGGAGCTGGATTTAAACCTAGGTCTACCTGTCTCAAAAGCTTAAATGTTGACCCTTTGCATTGTTATCTTCATGCTTAAAAATTAATCTTTACCAGAAGAGTCCTGGGTTAGGCCCACACAATGAACAAGGGTGTGTTGGGATAGAATTTCAGCACCAAGGTGGAAAGGAAGAGATTGAACCCTTCCTACAACCAGCCCTGGCCATGACTGATCTTAGTAGCAGCCAGTCTGATGGGGATTGGGTCAGGGGGTGAATTGGGAGGAGAGGTTCAGGAAGAGATTGAGGAAGGAATGCCAAGCAATCTGGACAGTGTTTGCCTCGAGAACCAGTGGTTCCAGGGAGGTAGAGGTGAGAGCTAAGTGGACTAGATACCCAGTCAAGAATGAATGGCAGCTGATGGAAATAATAAATGGAAAAGCAAAAATGTGGAAAAAGCAATAGAAAACCATCTTAACCATTTGAAGTTTGATTAGCGAAACTTCTAACTATATTTTACATGTTTCTGTGCACTTATATCCTATAACTTGGTAATTCTGCAATGTTGTGATGGGACAAAATTTTCACTGCTAAAACCATTTAAAATAGACTATTTCTTTTGGTTTGTTTGGACATAGTCACATACCATACAACCCAAATGAAGCAACTGGGCAATGATCTTTTGATTAATTCCAAGAAAATATCCCCAATATGAAATGATCTAGAAGAGATCAGCAATGTGATAACTGTGAAAGACTTTATCTCTCTCCCTCTCAGCTTGCCTTGTTTTCTCCAATGTTTGCAGTACAACTGGATTATATTAAAAATAATAATGACTATTAATTAGAAGATTTAAATTAGGCTGCAAATATTTTTCCTTTCTAATATGCTAATTGCCAAGGAAGAAGGTCTGTGTGGAAACTCTGGGGAGAATCCACCAAATAAGGAAGAGCTGTCTCAAGGCAAATGTTCCAACAGACAGCTCATTCCTTTGTTTGATTTTTTGTTTCATTAAGTTCATCCTGTAGGAGGGAAAAACCCAACAGATGATATTTTTACTCTTCTCCTTGTTAAGAGTTTAGCAATATTGTGTGATGGTAAGAGTAACAGATTCAAAGTTAGATACCTGGAATTGGGTTGTGGAATTAAGTTACATGTAACTTAGGGCAAATCTCCTTTCTGTAGGCCTCTGCTGTCAAATCTGTAAAAATATCCTAATCCTTTTCAATTATGAGATACAGTGATACTAAACTAATTGATACTAACAGCTCTAACGTGTTAAGTGCTTGAGTATTAAGATCCTGATTGTGAGCGTACCTACCCCACAGTAGTAGTTGTGTTAGTAATTCATTTCACAGGAATTCCCAACTGGTGACCATTCACTCCCTTCCTTCAATATCTAATCTTTAGCTGTTTCAAAACAAGAAATAATGCTAGAATGAAAATAGAGGCCAAATTTCCCCCCATGGAACCCTGAGAATAGTTTGGTAGCACCTGTTTTTCTATTTTCTTCATTATTAAAAATAAAATAAAATCTCCATTCCATCTGGTATCATTAAAAGGTTGCCAACCTGGCACCAATCATGAATATGAAATTCACTGATTCTTATCTAAAACTAATTTTATACTTTCTGTTCATAGGCTTAGCATGAATGGAATCAGCAGATTTTGCAGTTAACTAGTTAGTGACATTTATTTCCAATAAACAAACCACAAACTCTATATAACTAATTTTACCCTGTGCTCTTCAAAACAGGATACAGAAATAGCAATTTAAATTTGGGGGGAACAGTAAAACAATCCTACCAATGCTTATTTTATTTTAAAAATATATCCTGCCAGTCATTTATTTTTAAATGACTACTGATTTGAAATCTAATAAATGACAGATTTGAAAATAGATAAATAAACCTTCAAAAAATTGGAATGCATATGAATATATATATATATATATATATACTATCAAATCTATAAAATAATAGCCAAATAACTATTTTAATAAAATTATAACTGTGGCTATAGATACACTCTCATGAATCTTCATAATTGAAGTAATAAGGAAACAAAAAAAACTGCATATTCATTCCAATAAATATAGCACCATGAGTATGTATAATCAGTACAACAGAATACTGAGCAGCATTCCCTGTGCTATACAATAGGCCCTTGTTGGTAATCCATTTTAAATAAAACAGTATACACATGTCACGGAGAAGGCAATGGCACCTCACTCCAGCACTCTTGCCCAGAAAATCCCATGGACGGAGGAGCCTGTTGGGCTGCAGTCCATGGGGTCGCTAAGAGTCGGACACAACTGAGTGACTTCACTTTCACTTTTCACTTTCATGCATTGGAGAAGGAAATGGCAATCCACTCCAGTGTTCTTGCCTGAAGAATCCCAGGGATGGGGGAGCCTCATGGGCTGCCATCTATGGCGTCGCACAGAGTTGGACACGACTGAAGCGACTTAGCAGTAGCAGCATACACATGTCAATGCCAAACTCTCTAACTTCCATGTTGATGTCCAATCCTGAGTAAAACCAACACTGTGAGAGAAGCTACATTATTCTTTGCCCAGAGCTTCACAGCAGACATTGTTCCTGTGTGTAGCACTAAAGATAGTTTTTTCTCAGCAGCAATATTCTGGTGAAATAGAACACTGAAAGTACATGGAATATGGGCAAGTTATACATGAACTTCATGGAAGAGACAGTACATAGTCCCCTCCTCACTTTGCAGTGTTTCATCAAATTCAGAAGCACATCTCTATCTTCCCAGGGAAAGTACTTTCCAAAAATAAGCTGGATTTGGAGGGCAAAGTGGTAGAGGATGTATGGGTAAACTTGATTCACAGCTACAAATTGTTAACATTCTAAAAAGAGTACCTAGGGCCAATGGAATGTGTAGTAATTAAATGAAATTATCACATATCTCCTTAAATAGAAACAGAATAATACCTACCATTCATTATATGCATCCTGTGCCAGGCTCTGTGTTATGTGCTTTACATGTGCTATTTCATTTAAAACTCCAAAAAACTCTGAAAAGTCAATGTTATTATCTCCTTTTTAAAGCTAAGGAAATTGAGGCTTAGAGAGGTTAAATGATTTGCTCAGTTACTGGGGATATACGGTAGAACAGGAATTTAAACTTAGGCTTAGCTAGTGCAAAAGCACATGCTCTATTTACCAGTTTGTGTTGTTTAGTCGCTCAGTCGTGTCCAGCTCTTTGAAACCCCATGGACTATAGCCTGCCAGTCCACTCTGTCCATGGGATTTCTCAGGCAAGAATACTAGAGTGGGCTGCCATTTCCTTCTACAGGGGATATTTCTGACCCAGGGATCAAACCCACTTCTCCTACAAGTCTCCTGGATTGCAGGAAGATTCTTTACCGCTGATACTCTAGGGAAGCCCAACCAATAACAAAATGTCCTATCAAACCAATATATGGCTCAGGACTTTCAGAAAACAAAACAATAAGTGTTACTCATTTGTAGGTCCTCTAATACCATCTCTCAACTCAGTTAGGCAGCAAGAATAAAAGAGGATCAGAAGACAGAAGAGGAGTTAAGATCAAATTTAGAAAGACCATACTAGCAATTCCTAGGCATACCTCAGAAAAGACATGTTTAATTAATGCAGCAAAGCACTAGATACAGTAGACATTGCTGTATTAAAAGCAGAAAGAAAAAAAAGAAAAGAAAAAGAAGTTTGGCATGAATCTCTTTTTGTGTTCTCAAATGGCAGCATTTTATGCATTGTTGCTTCCTTGAGGTTACAGAAATAAGAAGTCCAGAATTAATCCCCCTGGTTTTGTATTTGCATTTCTCAGCATTATGTTAGTGTGTGTTGTGGCAGAGAAGACAGAGGCAAAGAACACCCACACTGAAAATCCTGTGGGAAATAATAGTTAGTATTCAGAGTAAATCTACAAAGTGTAGCATAGACATACACACAAAAAGGGTGCTTTTGGCTGCTGTGTACAGCTTTACTCACCTACATACAGAGAAAAAAAATAGATCTCTTCTCATTTATCATCACAATTTCATTTTGAATTAGGAAATAATACCTTACAGTAAGAAAAACTAAAGCACACTGGTTATAAAAAATTAAGCCTCATGTATTAAACCCTGAATTTTTTATTTTTTGGTTGTTGTTTTTTTGTGTGTTTGTTTTGTTTGGTTTGGTTTGGTTCTTTTTGATTTGGCTCTGGAAGATTATTGTATCATCTCAGAAAATGATGTTTCTATACTAAGATTTCCATGTTTAAAAATTTTCAGATATCTAGATGAATAAACATGTAACTATTAGCTTTAATAATTAAAGTTATTTTAAATTATTTCTTCAACAATACTTATTTTTATCTATCATATGCAGGCAACACAAGAGATAGAGTAATAAAACTGCGTGCCTGCCCTAAAGAAGCTTAGAATCTATTAAAATTAAAGAAGGGGAATGCCTACATTACAATGGTAAAATAATTACCTATAACTGGTGGAATAAATGCCATAAGAGGGGAAAAGATCAGTACCAGCTGAGTGATGAGGAGTGGCTTCATGGAGAGGCTATATTTGAGTTTGATTCTGAAAGGTGAAAATTATTTGATATGAACAAAATGACGAGTGAAAAATAGCAGCATTTGGAAGTATGAAATATTAGCAGAGGCATAAAGTTGGGAAATTTTAAAGCCTATTTGGGGGATGCCATATATTCTACTTGAACTATATCCAAGATATAAACAGGAAATATTCCCAGGAAAGTAAATCTGGGCTTGCATTTGGAGACTTCCATTGGCTGACTACATAGACAATCACAAGGAATCCAAAGAGTAGAATTATTTGTAGAAGGAATGCAATTAATTCCATTTTTAGATGCTGAGGTCACCAAGTCATATGGACTAAACCTCATCAAAGTTGAAGGCAAGATGATTTATCAAGACCAGAGGAGAATTTGACAGATGGGGAGAATAGGACACAAGAATTGCTATGAAAACATCATAATGGCTATGCAATAGCGAAAGCCAGCTGAGATTACATAGCATAAATGAATATTGGACCCAATAGCATTATTTTGTCATTTTATCCAACAAGGTTGGAACAGAGAAATGGGTGATGTGAATAATTTATCATTGACAATGGATATGTCAGAAAGCCAAGACTGCAAAGAATTTTAGGATGCCACAGGAAATAATGAAGAGATACAAGAGGGCCAGCTTGGTTATGGAGGCAAGTGAATCAATGGATCAATGGCCTGGCAGAAGGGTGACAAGTCTACAATGAGGAGACCACAAAAGTGAGGGAAAGAAAGAGTAGGCATGAGGGAGGAGGAAAAAATGGTTGTAGGCAGAGGAAGAATGAGTGACAAGATTTGGTTCAGTTCAGTTATGTCTGACTCTTTGTGACCCCATGAACTGCAGCATGCCAGGCCTCCCTGTCAGTCCCCAACTCCCAGAGCCCACACAAACCCAAGTCCATTGAGTCAGTGATGCCATCCAACCATCTCATCCTCTGTCGTCCCCTTCTCCTCCTGCCCTCAGTCTTTCCCAGCATCAGGGTCTTTTCAAATGAGTCAGCTCTTCACATCAGATGGCCAAAGTATCGGAGTTTCAGCCTCAACATCAGTCCTTATAATAGATTTCAAATCATATGCTAATAGTCAGGATTAAAATGCAGGTCTTTATTTAAAGTGAAAAAAGCAGAAGAAACACTCAGAGAAGATGGACAGGTTTTCTCAAGGCACAATAAAAGAAACTAGTACAGAATGAGGAGGGGAGGCAGCAAGGTAAATCAGGTATAGAAAGAGATGAAATGGAAATATATATATATTCCATAAGAGCCAGATGAGGGAGAAGGCACTGATTATCACAGAGATGCGAGAAGCTGTAAGATCCAAGAAGAGAGCTTCAACAAAGGCAAAATTTTTTTACTTGGGCTTGAATACTTGACCAACTTTACTTGGGTTCTAGTAGACCAACTGAAATGTGGGTGTACTTGCTTTCTAGGGCTGCTGTAACAGAGTACCACAAACCGGGCGACTTAAACAGAAACTTATTCTCATGGTTCTGGAGGAGAGAAGGTTGAGATCAAGGTATGAGCAGAGTTGGTCCTTTCTGAGGGCTGTCAGGGAGAATCTGCTTCATGTTTTTTGCATAGCCTTTGGTGGCTTGTTGGCAATCTTTGGCATTCCTTGGCCTGCAGAAACCTTACCCTGATATCTCTGCCTTCTTCTTATGGCGTTCTCCCTGTTTATGTAAGCCCATGTCCAAATTTCTCCATTTTGTAAAGACACCAAGTCACATTTGATTAGGGGCCTGCCCTACTCCAGCTTAATCTCTTCTTAGTTATAGTGACAACCACCCTATTTCCAAATAAGGTCACATTCTGAGGTACTGGGGGATTTTTAAAGCTTCAAAATATGAATTTTGGGGCAGTACAATTCAACCCATGATAATGGACTTGGCAAAATATTTGTGAACTTGGAGCTGTGAGATCCAGTCTCCCTGGGGGCTATGATTGGCCTGAATGTCTTCTCACAGTTTCCAGTAATGGAAAGGAAACAGGTAAAGGTAAATTTCTGCATGTTGAAACTCATGCAGATAAAGCCTTTGAATAATTGACTGCCATATTTGCTTTTTATCTAAATGTTTAGACCTTTATATATTCATAAACACAGTTCAGTTCAGTTTAGTTGTTCAGTCGTGCCTGACTCTTTGTGACCCTATGGACTGCCACATGCCAGGCTTTCCTGTGCATCACCAGCTCCCCGAGCTTACTCAAACTCATGTTCATAGAGTCACTGATGCCGTCAAACCATCGCATCCTGTGTTGTCCCCTTCTCCTCCCACCTTCAATCTTTCCCAGCACCAGGGTCTTTTCCACTGAGTCACTTCTTCGCATCAGGTGGCCAAAATATTGGAGTTTCAGCTTCAACATCAGTCCTTCCAATGAGTATTCAGGACTGATTTCCTTTAGGATTGACTGGTTGAACCACCTTGCAGTCCAAGGGACTCTCAAGTGTCTTCTCCAACACCACACTTCAAAAGGATCAATTCTTCAGCACTAGGCTTTCTTTATAGTCCAACTCTCACATCCATACATGACTACTGGAAAAACCGTAGCTTTGACTAGATGGACCTTTGTTGGCAAAGTAATGTCTCTGCTTTTTAATATGCTGTCTAGGTTGATCATAGCTTTTCTTCCAAGGAACAAACACAACCTGTGCGCATATACCTACCTGCCAAAATGACTGTACACAAGTCATTCAAGTGCAGAGTTTGGAAGTGGGAATAATGTAAAGGATGGCAAATTTGAAATACGATAATCCACAAGACAAGAATTACCATATGATCTTGATTTCCCATGATGCTCTCTCTGTAAAACTGAAAGAAGAGTTCATTCAGCCTCAGGCCACACCACAATCAATATAAGGTCAATGAACCACAATTAAAACATGTCAAGATCTAAAAGTTATTGAAGACAAATCGTCCTTCATGGAAGATGTCTCTCAGAGATAGAATAAATGATAGTTCTTGGAGACCAGAAATCAGTTCTGGAAAGGTCTTAGCCTACGAATTCTTCAGGAAAAGCTGACAACATTCAAAATTCCAAGATTGTCAGCAATATAGAAAAATACTAATCTTTTATATCTTTGTCTTTCCAAGCAATTCCTCAAAAGTAAGATCTAGGAATTTAATGATAAAAAAAACTTGCCCTTTAGTGTTAAAAAAATAATGATAAAAAAGGCTGGAATAAAAATTTTATACAAAATGCCATGACTTAAGAAACTATAGAATCTTCCTACAGTGCAGGAGACGCAGGTTCAGTTCTTGGGTTGGCAAGATCCCCTGGAGAAAAGAATAGCTACCCACTCCAGTATTCTTGCCTGGAGAATCCCATGGACAGAGGAGCCTCAGCTACAGTTCATGGGTTTGCAGAGTCAGATGCAACACATAGAGGATGATGTGAAAGATTTTTTCTTTGATTTTTTTATTTCCATTTTATAAATTATTCCTCATTTTGTGGTCTATGTTATAACTTTAAAGTTGCTCGTTACATTTGCAACTTAACGTTTAGGTCTAAATATTCTACACTTACACTTCTCACCTAGATAATATCTACCTATTCATTTTTAGGTCTAAGCTAACTACCCATTACCACCCTTGCCCCTATTTTAAGTAAGGCTCCTTGAACTTTTCCTTTAAAATATTTTTAAGTCAAGAGTTTTGACTTATATATATACTTGTGAAAATTATTTAATTCCTGGCTCTCGATACACTAGATTCTAAACTTCACCAGACCAGGGATGATATCCTTCTTGCTTCCACTGTATCCCTACATATAGGTATTCCACAAATATTTGTTGAATAAGTGAATGAAAAAAGACTGTAAGGTAGAAAAACTAAACAGTAAACAATATTTAGTCTAAGGTATTTAGTTCTATTAACAGAGGGAGTATAATAGCATAGCTATTTTATGATATTTGTATAGATCTACTTTCTCCTACATCTCTCTTCATTTTCAGGCCTTCAATTGCCCTAGGGAATGGAGGAGTCCATACCAGGGCTACTCAGGAAACGCTTTGGCACCATCACCACTTCTCACTAGGAACCAAGGATCTCACTCAGACAGACAAGTGCAGATTTTTCATACACCTCCAAAATGCTACAATCACCCATTGGAGGAACAAAAGGGAAGAGTGAGCCTCTTTTTCCAGATCTTAGTATCAAAGTGTTTAAAAACAGATGGAATACCTACTAATTATGGAGGGAAAACAAGATTTGTTCTACTACATAGAGATATAAAATAGAAAAATAATCTCTTACCAGATTCATATAAGTCTCATCTGGATAGGATTTTGACTAATGAAATGCCTTTTTCTGTAATTGAAATGAATCATTCGTTTCCTATGGAAACATCCTACACTTCAAATTACATACACAGTGAATTTCAAAAATTCATTTCCCCTAAAAAGAGTGATTTAATATTTACTGCCCCCCCCACACACACACAGTTTTTTTTTTTTCTGTACAGTACAGTTTAGAAACTTATGGAAACATTTTTATATACCATGGTTCTGCCCTAATCATTCCATATGCACCAGGAAAACTACTTTCCCAGCCATGAGGAGAAAAGCAAATGTTTAAGGAAAATATGTGGTCTAGAGTGAGCAGTTCATGAGCTGTGCAGGTAGACAGGACCTTGGTAATACAAGTACACTAGTCTGCAGTGATGGAAGGGTGAGATAGGAGAGGAAGTACTGATCTAGTATGTAAAATGAAACATTATTAACCAAAGGCCTATCATAATATTTGCATTCATATAATAAACAAGTTAGTTGTAATTATAAATGTCATATTTTATATAGCACTTAGTCTCTATGAGATTTTAAAATATCATTTATAATGTATATTCCATTTACTTATCCAAAAGTTTTAGAGCATATTATAATAAAAACACATCATAAGTATACAGTTCATATATGAAAACAAGAGATATCATAAATCATTAAAATGAAAGATATTTGCACAATAATATTTGAAAAAATAAGATAATTACTACAAATTGACTCCAAGCATCAATTCAGTTCAGTTCAGTTGCTCAGTCATGTCCGACTCTTTGCGACCCCATGAATCACAGCACGCCAGGCCTCCCTGTCCATCACCAACTCCCAGAGTTCACTCAGACTCACATCCATCGAGTCAGTGATGCCATCCAGCCATCTCATCCTTGGTCATCCCCCTTCTCCTCCTGCCCCCAATCCCTCCCAGCATCAGAGTCTTTTCCAATGAGTCAACTCTTCTCATGAGGTGGCCAAAGTACTGGAGTTTCAGCTTTAGCATCAGTCCTTCCAAAGAAATCCCAGGGCTGATCTCCTTCAGAATGGACTGGTTGGATCTCCTTGCAGTCCAAGGGACTCTCAAGAGTCTTCTCCAACACCACAGTTCAAAAGCATCAGTTCTTTGGCGCTCAGCCTTCTTCACAGTCCAACTCTCACATCCATACTCTTGTATAACCAGCAAGAAATAGGTAGTCCTGACAACTCTTTCTAGGCCTGCAAAGAGTACATGTGTCTGAACAGAACCAGGAGAGTGGGACCGGGGAGCAGCCAGGGAGCTCACAGAGCCAGGGGCCTTTGGCAGCACCGTGGGGCAGGCCCCCATTGAGCTCACCTGCCATCTCTCCCGCGGCAAGAAGGCGGCTCGCCTGCAAGCCCGGTCCGTGGGTGTCCCAGGCCCAGCAGAGGCCTGCAGTGGTCAGTATCTGGCGTCTCTGAGCAATCTCAGCAATGCGACTTCTCCCCTCTGCTTCACCAGCCAAGCCCTAAGGTCCGAGCAGGAGTAGGAACCGTACACACATACACACATATACAGACACACACACAAACAGACACACACACACATATACACACACATATACACATATACACACATATATATACATATACAGACACACACACACACACACACACACACATATACACACACACATAAAATACAACCAACAAGGACCTAGTATACAGCACAGGCACCTATACTTAATATTTTGCAATAACCTATAAGAAAAAAGATTCTGAAAAAGAACAGCTATATCTACATATATATGTCTAACTGAATCACTTTACTCTGGACCTGAAATTAATACATTGTAAACCAAAAATAAGTAAACAAAATTGGAATCAATCACAAAAAAAGAAGCAAAATTCCTGAATCTGTATTCAACCTATGTGAGCTAGAAACCATGTTACTAAAAGTAAGCATTAAAAGAAAAATTAGATATTATATCTACTTCCGTAAAACATAAACAGATTTCAAACAGAGTAACAAACAACATACAAATAAAATGGCCTAGGGGGCTGGATGGGAGAAACTGAGGGCGTTCCTGATAGGAGTAAAGGAGGAAGATTTCAGTGGAAAGTGGCTTTGAAGCTTAGACTTGAGAGTGGAGTAGGACTTCCCTGGTAGCTCGGCTGGTAAAGAACCTGCCTGCAAGGCAGGAGACCCCGGTTCCGTTCCTCAGTCAGGAAGGTCCTCTGGAGAAGGGCAGGCTGCCCACTCCAGTGTTCTTTGGCTTCCCTGGTTGCTCAGTTGGTGAAGAATCCGCCTGCAGTGTGGGAGACCTGGGTTCAGTCCCTGGGCTGGGAAGGTCCCCTGGAAGAGGGCATGGCAACCCACTCCAGTATTCCCGCTTGGAGACTCCCATGGACAGAGGAGCTACCGTTCGTGGTGTCGCAGAGAGTCAGACGCGACGGAGAGACTAAGCCCAAGAACAGGACCACAGAATGGATCGGTGAGAGACACACAGACAGGTCAGGGGCACACAAAAATGGATGAAATGGGAAAGGAGTAGAAGCAGCAGGCCTTCATCTACCAATGGAGCATTTCGTGATTTATCCAGAGTTGGTTTTTTTTAAGATAAGCTCACCAAATGCCCTTAATGTGGAATATGGCACCAGACACAGTCTTCAAAAAGTTGAATCTAACATTCCTGTGGTGAAATGGTTGAATAGGGAAGAATGGAGAAGACACGAAAACTAAGGTATGCTTATGGAATGGTCCAGGCATCATTGAATGTGTGACGGAAAACAAGAAGATGATCTGGAAGAATGACTGAGATTAAAGAATGGAAGAAGCAAATGGGATTAGCAACGTGTCTACTGATTTATAGCCACTTAAAAAAAAAAAACTACTTTATAGAACACCTTTTAGAAAATACATTTATAGTAATTCATAAGGGGCTGAATTATTTATAATAGAAGATAATCATGAGAATCTTAGAGAAACCATGCTCGGAAATAAGTACTAACCTTTTTTCATCCTTTTCAAACTTGATACCTATGAGGGAATATTTAGCTTAATATTTTATACAGAAACAATTGTACAAACACGCAGCTCACTTCTGAATTATTTTTAAATTATGTATTTAAAATAATGTTTCAGAAAGGTAAGGAGAGGCAATAGTAGCGAACCACAGACATGCAGCTTTTAGCTAATGGAAGAAAAATCCACAGTAATCATTTTAGAAAATGTAGAAGCATTTTAAGCTTGGTAGTTAAGAAGGACATGTAGGAGAGAGAGCTGGCAGGTCCTGTGTAACATATTCCCAACTGGATCAGTTAGGTCTGAATAAACAATATAAATGGACCAAATTCTATAATTGGATTTAATGACAGTGGAGCAATGTCATTGCTCAAAACTGGAAAAAGCGGGATTTCTGCCCGAAAGACAAAACCCTCAAGTCTCAGTTTCCATCGACTTGGATTGTGGAAGCAAAAAAGCCAAATTCTTCAAGCATCTATTTATGCCCTTAGTGAATTTATGACTACATGGATTTGTGTGCCCTAGTTTAAAGCACAGACTAGGTACTGTGGCTTAGGTAACATAAATCAATATTTGGGACTTGAACTATGAATCCAGATTTCTGCTGCAACACAGCCAGTCTCAGTAGCATTCCTTCTGACTTCTCAGGCAAACACATGTCTGTTCAAGTTCAAAACTATGTATTATTTATACAACTTCTTCAATAATTCCAGACAAATCCACCAGGTTGTCTAATGTTCAGAAAAACCCTAAATAGGTTTCCTCTACATGACTGACCTGACTGGAACAAGGCGTCTTTGAGTCTACCCACCATGTTCACAAAGATTTCCAATGTCGCGTTTATAAAAGTGGCTTCAGAGAACTCTGCTGGGCAAGGCAGCGATTTCTAAATCAACACCAGCTATTTTTTCACTTGACTCTGGAGTCACACACTCACTTTTCTACAGGAGGTCACTGCTGAATAAATGCTGGTTCCTGCTACAGACAGACATCCATCCTTCTTACAGCAAATGCAAGGAAAGCTATTTTATAGACCTGGCTGAAATGTTAACTGCATATGAGAGAATGACGAGGTTGGGATTAGCATACATACGCTGCACATGATACTGTGCACAGATTGCGTATGACACCGTATTGTGTACAAACTAGGTAATTAGTGAGAACTGACTTGGGAAGCTCTCCCCAGTGCCCCGTGGCGACCTGAACGGGGAGGAAACCCACAGAAGAGGGGCACGTGTGCGTGGATGGCTGATGCACTTCGCTGCACCATAGAAGCCAACAGCACTGTAAAGCTGCTATACTCCAACAAAAATTGCTTGGAATAAAGAGGAAACTGAGAAAGGGCTCCGGGAAGGTTCTGTAAGGGACTGAGTATGTGCGCGCAAGGTTGCTCCGGTCGCTTCCAACTCCGTGCAACCCCGTGGACGGTGGCCCGCCAGGCTCTCCTGTCTGTGGGATTCTCCAGGCGAGAACACGGGAGTGGCCTGCCATGCCCTCCTGCAGGGGGTCTTCCCGACCCAGGGATCGGACTCGCGTTTCCTGTGGCTCCTGCGGCTCCTGCGTTGCAGGTGGGTTCTTTACCATTGAGTCACCGGGAAGCCCCGAGCGATAAGTATAGAGCTGGCAAATACCTAACACTGAAGATGCAGTCATGGGCTGAATGTGTGAACATACAGAATAGGCGAGTTATGGGTAGTATCAATCAACAAAAACATTAAACATAAAGTTTGCATTTTACATTTTTTAAATCAAAGGTTTCCTCAGTTGCCTAAGCACTCCCTCTAAGGTCCAGGTAGGAGGCAACTTCTCCAGGTTAACTGGAACGGCTCCCACTTGTGAGCATCCGCCTGCACCGGCATCTACTGACTGACGCTGACCCACGGTGCGAGTGGAAGCTTGGTGTCCCTGCCGCTGTCTTACAGAAGGGGCAAAGGAGAGGGTATCTGCGAAAGTCACAGGGTATGCACAGCAAATATCTAAGGCTGCCCCAAAGTACATAACTTGAAAGAAAATAATAGTTTTCAAATTTTTGGATTTCTAACAGCCAAGCATTTCTGTTTTGATACCTTTTTCCAGTTTCAAAAATGCCCAGCCTGATTTTGATTTTTTTTAAGATGATATAATCAGTTGTATTGATTAATATCAGTTATGTAAAGTCAACTGATATAAAATCACTCATATAATATACTGATTTTTAAAAAGATAAACTATTGGATTCATTAGGCCTTATTTTTTTAATGTAAAATTTTAAAATAAAATTTCATAATAAATTAAATTATAGTTACTCATAAGATACNAGAACTCTCAAGAGTCGTCTCCAACACCACAGTTCAAAAGGATCAATTCTTCGGCGCTCAGCCTTCTTCACAGTCCATACATGACCACAGGAAAAACCATAGCCTTGACTAGACAGACCTTAGTTGGCAAAGTCATGTCTCTGCTTTTGAATATGCTATCTGGGTTGGTCATAACTTTTTTCCCAAGGAATAAATATCTTTTAATTTCATGGCTGCAGTCACCATCTGCAGTGATTTTGGAGCCTAAAAAAATAAAATCTGAGACTGTTTCCACTGTTTCCCCATCTATTTCCCATGAAGTGATGGGACCAGATGTCATGATCTTCGTTTTCTGAATGTTGAGCTTTAAGCCAACTTTTTCACTCTCCACTTTCACTTTCATCAAGAGGCTTTTTAGTTCCTGTTCACTTTCTGCCATAAGGGTAGTTGTCATCTGCATATCTGAGGTTATTGATATTTCTCCCAGCAATCTTGATTCTAGCTTGTGTTTCTTCCAGTCCATACTTATAGATAAAACAAAAATGGAAATTTAGTTGGCTGTTTAGTTCTTGATTAAAAATCTCATGATGGGGACCTCCCTGGTGGCTTAGTAGCAAAGGATCTGCCTGACAACACAGGATACATGAGTTTGATTCCTGGTACAGGAAGATCCCACATGCCTCAGAGCAACTAAGCCAAAACAATTTAGGCTATGCTCTAGAGTCCAGAAGCTGCAACTACTGAGCCTATGTGCCACAACTGCTGAGCCCCGTGTGCCCTAGAGCCTGTGCTCCACAGCAAGAGAAGCCAACGCAAGTGATAAGCTGGCACACTGCAACAAAGAGTAGCCCCTGCTCACTGCAACTAGAGAAAAGCCCACACGGTAAAGAAGACAGTGCACAGCCAAAAAATAAATGAATAAATAAATAAAATTTTTTGAGTCTCATGTCAATTTCACTACAGGAAAGAAGTCTTTCTCATCCTAAGTTCAAGGAGAAATCTTCTACATGCCTTTTGTATAAAAAGGGTGTTGAATATTAACACGACGGAATCTTCCAACGTGCTTCTGGAAAATGTTAAAATGTTTTTCATTGTAAAGCAATTATCCTTCAATTAAAAAAATTAAGTGGCCAAAAAAATTTTTCACTGACTAACTTTTATTTTACCCCTTATATAAAGTGAATGTTGATTCACAATTCACTGGAGACGTTTCTAATGGTAGCTAAACTAATAGAGTCCAAATACTTCTGAGTGATCTAAGGGATAGAACTGAAAGACCATAGAAAACTGTCATTCAAAGACTACTTTAAACCAAGGAAAACTCAATTCCAAGTATACCTTACTCAGAAGTCAGACATGGAAAATAGATCAAAGTATAGCCACTCTACTTGAAGAAAGAACAGAGGAGGCCTGAGACCCTATCTTTCAGTAACCCCTCTTTACTTTACTTCCCTACCCCATCTCTAGTCAGCTCCAAAACCACTGCCCTAGAAAAACATGGTTGGCTAACTGGTCCTTCTATTAACTACTGTTTGACAGGTTCCAAGTAATCGTCAGTTCAATCTTAGGCTCCAATATGAGAGTCAAGAGTATAGACCAACTGTGTTGTTTCCCGCCCCCCCACAAAAAAAAACTCACATGCAAGATACACATATATAATAGGGGAGCAGGTGTCCCATTAGAAACAGTTACAAATAGGAAGTGTTCCTAGAGAACTCCATCCCCATCCCTTTCTGAAACAAAATAAATCAGAATCAAAGCAGATTCCATGACAGTTCTCATGTGTTTGTGAAGGAGTTAAAAAATCTGCTAAAAAGTAAAATATGCATTTTCCCCTAAATTTATAAGATATTTCTTATTATTGCTGAAAATTTAGGAATGTCAGAGAGCTCAGAGAAAACAGTGTTCCATAGCCTTATTTTTCTAGAGGAAACCAATGATAATATTTTATTATATTTCCTTTCTATATTTTTTGTATGCATTGATATGTACTTTGAAAACAGGTTATGCTGAATATGCTTCCTAGAAATCTGTTATTTTTACATACATATCATAAGTATTTTTGTACTCTGTCAAATGTTTTTCCATAGTGTTATTTTTCATGGCCTTGTGATAATTGCACGATCAAAACAATTTTGCGACTATCCAACAGCTGGCCATATAAATTGTCTACACAGTTTCTGTACTGTCAATTGTGCTGCAGTGATATCCTTAGAAATACATCTTTTCCTATCTTCAAGACTACTTTTTTAGAAATACAATCACTGAGTCAAACTATAAACTGCATTTAAGTCTTTTGATGCCCATAACCGGTTTACGCTCAAACAAAACAAAGCTGTACTTGCCCTCTGAAGCTAGAACAGCTGTTCAGAATTGTATTGACTTGAGCTGACTAGGGATTTATGCAGCCACACTGATCAACCAAAGGAAGGAATGTGACTTTGGGGGAGGCTTTCTTCTGCTAAGGAAATAGCAACCCACTCCAGTACTCTTGCCTGGAGAATCCCATGGAGGGAGGAGCTTGGTAGGCTACAGTCCATGGGGTCGCAAAGAGTCAGACCCGACTGAGCTACTTCACTTTCACTTTCTTTCAGTTTTCTTCTGCTAAGGCAATCTCCAAATCCCTGTAGATGACAGCCCCAGCAGCTGAATCAATTATGTTCGGTGAAGAAGGACCTGCACTTTGCATAATGTCCCCTACACTGATATCACCAGTACTTAATGAGAGAGCCTGGTTTCCCTCACTTTGATGTCACTTTCATCCTTGTTTGAAAGGTGAATAACAATGTTTTGTTTGGTGGCTCAGATGATAAAAAATCTGCCTATAATACAGGAGACCTGGGTTCGATCACTGCGTCAAAAAGATCCTCTGGAGAAGATAATGGCTACCCATTCCAGTATTCTTGCTTGGAGAATTCCATGAACAGAAGAGCCTGGCAGGCTACATACAGTCCACAGGGTCACAAAGAGTCAGACACAACTGAGTGACTATGCACACATACATCTATATATAGATAAATATATAATGTTATAAATATATAATGTATGTAGAGAAATAAATAATGTTTAATTTATCTAGAAATTCTTGGTGTACATACACACACACATATGCATATATGTGGTAGGAAATTACCTTTTCCCGAAGAGTCAACTGTCCCAGCATCATTTATCCAGTTGTCTATCTTTTTCTTCATAGCAGCATCACTGAATCAGTGGACATGAATTTGAGCAAACTCCAGGAGATAGTGGTGGACAGAGAAGCCTGGCTTGCTGCAGTCCATGGGGTCACAAAGAGTCAGACATGACCTAGCGACTGAATAATGAACAACCACAATAAATTCTTATTATACTAATATCCAAAGGATTTTTAATCACTGGAAAATGACTCCTGAAAAAATGCTCTCCAAAGTGTCAACTACATAGAATGATGCTCTATATAACACTTAGGCAAAGTTTCCTACCACTTCTCAAAAAAGAACAATTTGATATAAAGAAATTAAACATTAATAGGAATATAACTTTATATTTTGAATGATGCTTTTTAATTAGGTCCAACAACAGCTTTACCTATAGAATGCTAATTTTATTTAGAATCCTTATATACCACTTAGGCACATTTTGTTTAAATAGCTGAGATGATTCTTTCTCTATTACTCCAACCCAGGAGATTCAATCCTATTAAAAGTAATTCACATTAGCATCATTAAAAAGATGATCCTTACAGTTACAGGCCTACATACAGTTCATTTCTTCTTCTTTTTTTAAACAATGCAATTTAGCTGTGTGCTTATTTTCACTGAAAAAGAAAGAAACAGGAAGATAAAGGGGCTAATCTTTAGAAAATACTCTCTATCATTCTCTATGCCTTTCATCAAGCATTCAGAAGTGTGGTTTTCATTTCAGCCCATCTGTATACAATAAATTAGATAATAAAACAGAAGCAAGACATCATTTAATCAAACAATTTAGCTACTGAAATTCTATCCGATGAAAACACTCCCTCTCTGCCTTTTCTCAAAATAACGATACTCAGTCTTACACACTGGAATGTTTCAGCTGTGGGGGAAGAACTCTGACTTCAGGCCTGACTCCTGGAGGAGTCAGAGGTGTCACTGGTCTCCCACATGTCTCATAGTTCCTCAGTGAAATGAAAATTGTTCTGGACCGCTCTACTAAAATAGTAACTCTACAGTTAGTTCTATATTAGTGCTCTTTGCCCAAATAAAACTTAACTCCCAATGTAAATTCTTAAAATGAAATTTAAAAGATGCTTCAGATATGCCTGCCTAATAATTTTACTTCTGTGAAAATGTGCAGGATAATCATGTCCATATTTCCATGTATATTATACCAGCTCCTGTCTACATTATATCATGCTAAGAATAAATAATTAAAATTATATGGCAATATCTCCACAAATGATACTGTGGTTANTATCCATCTGGCCAGAACTTCTAGACTCTTACCCCATTGCTTGTCCAGACTATGATGCTTTGCACTCCAACTATGCCTAATCTCCATATTCTTGGTCCTATCCTTACTTGCTTCACCTGTACACTAATATAGGTGGTGTTTTTGTTGTTGTTTAGTTACTAAGCCATGTCCAATTCTTTGAAACCCTATGGACTGTAGCCCACCAGGCTCCTCTGTCCATGAGGTTTCCCAGGTAAGAATAATGGAGTGGATTGCTACTTCCTTCTCCCAGGGATCAAGACTTTTTTTTTTTCTTCAGAAAAATATTGCTATATCTCAAGTCAAGTTATGACAAAGAACACGGATGTCTTTGTGTTAACCCTCAACATGTCTGGATAACAAATTATACATACCATTCTAGAAATACATCATTCTTTGGAAAATGGTTGCTCGTGGTTTCAGTTATGTCCCTTTAAGATGAACTAAAGGTGAAGAGCTTATGGTAACGGCAAGAGCAGGAAGAGAGCTCTCAAAGCCACTATGTCAGATGTCCCAGAAGGCCTAGGATGCCAGCTAGTGAGCAAGCAGTGACACAGATGCCACAGTTTAAAAAATGCACTTCAGCTCTATGTAGACAGCCAAGAAAACCTCATGAATAGCCACAGCTGTTGCTCACAAAGAGAAGCAAGACAGATAAAGCAATATCAATGATACGATACGAGGCAACTAAAGGTTAACAGCAAATCCTAAAAATTGTTTTAAAACCGAATGGCCATTCAGCAACATCACTTTGTTATGTGAGGCTAATGAGCCTTCCCCTTTATTCAATCATGCTGACTATGCTCATCTGAGAAGCCAGAAAACACCACAATGGATTATAAAGGAGAGGGCTGGTTATTCCCAACGAAGAGAGAAGTTATGATGAAGGGAACCAAACTGTCTGTGGAAGAATTTTTCTGTTGTCACACTGTCCTTCCCATTTTAAAATTTCATTTTAATCCTGTTCACCATCAGCAAGTGGTCCCTGTTTACAATGCAGTTCTTCTGGACCTCTGCTAAACATAGTACTAAATCTTTTAGCTTTTAAAGTGCAAAGACTGTGTAACTTTGTGGATTACTATGTCCCTAGTGCTTACTATACTACCAGTGTGTGTATGTATAGGATTAATCCAGATGAAGAATATATTTAATATGTAAGTAAATACATCATTCGTGGTGCTTGGTACATAGTAGATACTTGCTAAGCATTTAATGACTGCATAATTCAAAGGTCAAATAAATTAAGCAAGCATTGATGAATTGAAATGAAATTAATTATATCAAAGATGTTTAAGAAGTCAAAGTAGATTTTATTTTATTAAAGATATGGCATTTTATAACAACTTTCAGGAAGCGCTACTGTGGATATGAATCAAACAGAAAACATGGACAAAAGGTACATGGGTGTGTCTTTGTGATGTCAAAATATTTAAAGAAAGAAATGAAAAATTCAATAGGCTATCTAGCTGATATTTGGCATCATGAAACTGGATATATCTAAACGGCCTTTAATATTAATTTCTTCATCCTCACTGTATACCTGCTGACTTTTTAGTATTCCATTCAACTAGGACAGAGATTGTGTGTTTAAGTACCATGCTCCATGTAAACTATTTTAATTTTCCTTCCAGCTGAAAACCCTGGAAGTCCCCCACCATTGCATTTTTTTCCCTGAAATAATTGGTTTGGAATCAATACACTCAATTCTCTAACCAAAATGCTCTAGATTACTTGTCATCTTTGGTCACTTGGGCAATACTGGAGATATGGATGCAACCTATGATATTAGCATGAATTTAATCTTACAAATATGTACTACAACTGATCAGTTCATTTGGATTATTGGATATGGATGATGAAAGTAATTATTTCAGATGAACTTAATAAATTATATCACCTCACTTACAGAAAGTTTTAACAAATTTCTTGTAATCATGACCTAAAGCAAATGAATCACAGTAGACTCCCTTTCATGTACCTGTCTCTTATACACATCTAGATGTGTATAAGAGACAGGTGTCTAGACTCATATGGAACTATTAGTATTTAGTAACTATTAAACCTAGTTACTTGCAAATAATTTTAAAAGACCAGAAAACATTTCAGATTTTGTTTCTAAAGCACAGAAATATTTTCCATTAAAACAGACCTGATTAGATTATAGTTAAAACCTGACCAAAATATACTTTACAGAATGAAGCAGCCACTCATTTTCCTTATGCCATTAATAATTTTGTTCTAACTGCTGAAAGAGATATACATGATAGGCACATAAGGAGATATAAATATCCTATGGGTTCCAAGGTGGCTCAGTGGTAAATAATTTGCCTGCCAGTGTAGAAGACTTGGGTTCCATCCCTGGGTTGGGGAGATCCCCTGGAGAGGGAACTGGCAACCCACTCCAGGATTCTTGCCTGGAGAATCCTATAGACAGAGGAGCCTTGTGGACTATGGTCCATGGGGTTGCAAAGGTGCTGGACATGATTTAGAGACCAAACAATAACAACAAATACCCTATGGTAAGAAGCACACAGGACCACTTTGACTATTGTAGTGATAACTGAGTCAGGATTATATTGTTCTAATTCTACTAAGGTTCCAGGCTTCACTACCCCCACATGAAAGGAACTCTGGTTATTTACGTTAAGATGGTGCTTGAAGCCAGGAGGCTTCCCTTTAGCCTGTTCTCTAGCTAGAAACGGAGAAGGCAATGGCACCCCACTCCAGTACTCTTGCCTGGAAAATCCCATGGACGGAGAAGCCTGGTAGGCTGCAGTCCATGGGGTCGCTGAGAGTCGGACACGACTCAGTGACTTCACTTTCACTTTTCACTTTCATGCATTGGAGAAGGAAATGGCAACCCACTCCAGTGTTCTTGCCTGGAGAATCCCAGGGNGTACTCTTGCCTGGAAAATCCCATGGACGGAGAAGCCTGGTAGGCTGCAGTCCATGGGGTCGCTGAGAGTCGGACACGACTCAGTGACTTCACTTTCACTTTTCACTTTCATGCATTGGAGAAGGAAATGGCAACCCACTCCAGTGTTCTTGCCTGGAGAATCCCAGGGATGGGGGAGCCTGGTGGGCTGCCGTCTATGGGGTCGCAGAGTCGGACACGACTGAAGCGACTTAGTAGCAGGAGCAGCTAGCTAGAAAAGACTTGTGTGAGCCTTGGTTGGGTTACTTGATTGCTTAGGAACACACGCACATGGAGGACTGCCCCAATAGTTGAGATCATTTGGCTTACAAATGAGGCACATTCCACTGTTATGCATAAAACACCACTTGGAAGTGATAATGTTCACAAGCAATGCTAATGTAAGAACCTCCTGGTAATCCTAGCACCTCTGCCCCTGTTCCAATCAGGCTCAGGATGCACCTGCAGGCCCTTGACTTTCTCCAGCTATAATTACTCACCTGGGACTGAGAGCTGCCGATGATACACAGCTGGAAGAATAAAATAGGCCAAAGGACAAACAGATCCATTTCTATGAGCAGAATGTACTTCATCTTTCTTGATAGATGGTGTTGCTGCCTCAGACTCCATAATGTCAGACTAGACCCTAGTTTCCTCTGACTTTGATAACTCTAACTCACAAACCTCTCGAAATTCAATTACTTATTAATTCATTCAACAATGTTTTTTGTTGGGCATCTACTATGAGCTAGCCCTCCACTATGACTACCTGACTCTTATCCATCTGGCCAGAACTTCTAGACTCTTACCCCATTGCTTGTCCAGACTATGATGCTTTGCACTCCAACTATGCCTAATCTCCATATTCTTGGTCCTATCCTTACTTGCTTCACCTGTACACTAATATAGGTGGTGTTTTTGTTGTTGTTTAGTTACTAAGCCATGTCCAATTCTTTGAAACCCTATGGACTGTAGCCCACCAGGCTCCTCTGTCCATGAGGTTTCCCAGGTAAGAATAATGGAGTGGATTGCTACTTCCTTCTCCCAGGGATCAAGACTTTTTTTTTTTCTTCAGAAAAATATTGCTATATCTCAAGTCAAGTTATGACAAAGAACACGGATGTCTTTGTGTTAACCCTCAACATGTCTGGATAACAAATTATACATACCATTCTAGAAATACATCATTCTTTGGAAAATGGTTGCTCGTGGTTTCAGTTATGTCCCTTTAAGATGAACTAAAGGTGAAGAGCTTATGGTAACGGCAAGAGCAGGAAGAGAGCTCTCAAAGCCACTATGTCAGATGTCCCAGAAGGCCTAGGATGCCAGCTAGTGAGCAAGCAGTGACACAGATGCCACAGTTTAAAAAATGCACTTCAGCTCTATGTAGACAGCCAAGAAAACCTCATGAATAGCCACAGCTGTTGCTCACAAAGAGAAGCAAGACAGATAAAGCAATATCAATGATACGATACGAGGCAACTAAAGGTTAACAGCAAATCCTAAAAATTGTTTTAAAACCGAATGGCCATTCAGCAACATCACTTTGTTATGTGAGGCTAATGAGCCTTCCCCTTTATTCAATCATGCTGACTATGCTCATCTGAGAAGCCAGAAAACACCACAATGGATTATAAAGGAGAGGGCTGGTTATTCCCAACGAAGAGAGAAGTTATGATGAAGGGAACCAAACTGTCTGTGGAAGAATTTTTCTGTTGTCACACTGTCCTTCCCATTTTAAAATTTCATTTTAATCCTGTTCACCATCAGCAAGTGGTCCCTGTTTACAATGCAGTTCTTCTGGACCTCTGCTAAACATAGTACTAAATCTTTTAGCTTTTAAAGTGCAAAGACTGTGTAACTTTGTGGATTACTATGTCCCTAGTGCTTACTATACTACCAGTGTGTGTATGTATAGGATTAATCCAGATGAAGAATATATTTAATATGTAAGTAAATACATCATTCGTGGTGCTTGGTACATAGTAGATACTTGCTAAGCATTTAATGACTGCATAATTCAAAGGTCAAATAAATTAAGCAAGCATTGATGANGAAGAATATATTTAATATGTAAGTAAATACATCATTCGTGGTGCTTGGTACATAGTAGATACTTGCTAAGCATTTAATGACTGCATAATTCAAAGGTCAAATAAATTAAGGAAGCATTGATGAATTGAAATGAAATTAATTATATCAAAGATGTTTAAGAAGTCAAAGTAGATTTTATTTTATTAAAGATATGGCATTTTATAACAACTTTCAGGAAGCGCTACTGTGGATATGAATCAAACAGAAAACATGGACAAAAGGTACATGGGTGTGTCTTTGTGATGTCAAAATATTTAAAGAAAGAAATGAAAAATTCAATAGGCTATCTAGCTGATATTTGGCATCATGAAACTGGATATATCTAAACGGCCTTTAATATTAATTTCTTCATCCTCACTGTATACCTGCTGACTTTTTAGTATTCCATTCAACTAGGACAGAGATTGTGTGTTTAAGTACCATGCTCCATGTAAACTATTTTAATTTTCCTTCCAGCTGAAAACCCTGGAAGTCCCCCACCATTGCATTTTTTTCCCTGAAATAATTGGTTTGGAATCAATACACTCAATTCTCTAACCAAAATGCTCTAGATTACTTGTCATCTTTGGTCACTTGGGCAATACTGGAGATATGGATGCAACCTATGATATTAGCATGAATTTAATCTTACAAATATGTACTACAACTGATCAGTTCATTTGGATTATTGGATATGGATGATGAAAGTAATTATTTCAGATGAACTTAATAAATTATATCACCTCACTTACAGAAAGTTTTAACAAATTTCTTGTAATCATGACCTAAAGNTGAATTTAATCTTACAAATATGTACTACAACTGATCAGTTCATTTGGATTATTGGATATGGATGATGAAAGTAATTATTTCAGATGAACTTAATAAATTATATCACCTCACTTACAGAAAGTTTTAACAAATTTCTTGTAATCATGACCTAAAGCAAATGAATCACAGTAGACTCCCTTTCATGTACTTTCATATAGACAATGCATCTTTAACACTCTTAATTGCCATCCCCATTTAGCCATTCGTTGGCACTTGGAAAACAGTGAAATTTTCCCCAATAGCATATTTCATCTCATTATTTTATGTGTACAGGTTAAAGAGTCAGATTTTCCAGTATTAATTATTGTATACAGAAACTGAAGGTAACTGGCTACATTTTCATACATTGTTGGAGCCTATAATCATGGTCAGAACAGGCTCTAATTTCTCATTTTAAAGATATATCTGAATAAGGGCCTGTGATACTTTTAAATAGGTTGCTACAATCATTAGGTGAAAACACTTCTTTGATAATAAGCATGCACATGTATTCATCAAACAACTTTTCTCTAATTTACTGCAAAAAAATATAGAAGTCAATTAGAACATACTGATATCATTGTTCACATAATAGTAACAATAAGACCAATATCAAAGGTTCCTCAAAAATTTTGATGTTACCATCACCACTATGCCCTTCTCCTATCACTATAAAAATAAAACAAAATCATAAACTCTTCTCCTTCGAGGATCTCAAAACAAAACAAAAGCTCTAACTTTCATTATTCTAGTACAATGAAAACTAAGATTTAAATTTGGCTTTTTAAAGTAATGACTTACAATTGGACTTCTTTTTTATCTTGGCTTACCTTGGGCATTCCATACACACATTTCCCAAGGCTTATAGTAGTTTGCTGGTGAAGACTGTATGCATAGGGAGTGATATGTCATGATTTCTTATTAGTTTTGATTGGGAAGTATGGTAGTTTGTTCTCTTGAAAAATTAATTCATTTTTGAATGTTCAAAGAAACAGGCTCAGTACAATGTTTTGCTAACATCTCATTTATAAGATTTCCACAAGCCATGAATGGAAAACATAAGAAAATTATAAGCTACAGTCTGAATTTTTTTCCTTTGAAGTCACCTTTGAGAATTGTGTTACAGAATCACACAAAATATGTGGGTCCAGATGTACTATTAGCTTTAAATCGAGTATCTCTATGGCTATTAATATGTTNTGTGGTGGATTCATGTTGATATATGGCAAAACCAATACAATATTGTAAAGTAATTAACCTCCACTTAAAATAAATAAATTATATTTTAAAAATTAATAAAATTTTCAATAAAGAAAATAAAAAGTTAGACCCAATGGAATGCAAATTTAAAGAGATTAATATTAGAATGGCTATTGTCAAGAATAGGAAATATTATTCCCCTTGCCCAGAACTCTAAAATTTCCCTTTCCTGTCCTGCTTGGAATAGATATATGCTACATTTTCTCGCTTTGTTCTTTGAGTCTTTTAACTGCTTTTCCCATATCTCATATCTTTCTTTTTGTGCTGGACTCTGTGGCAGTTTAGCACTAAGTCGTGTTCGGCCACTATGACCCCGTGAATGGTAGCATGTGAGCTTCCTCAATCCATAGGGTTTTCCAGGCAAGAGGACTGGAGTGGGTGGCCGTTTCCTTCTCCAAGGGATCTTCCCGACCCAGGGATCGAGCCCAGGTCTCTTGCACTGCAGGCAGATTCTTTACCAACTGAGCCACCAGGGAAGTAAACTAGTAAATAAACCAGAAGTAAACAGCTGCTCAGCTGCTGAGCTGGACTCTAGAAAAAAACTTTTGATTTATATTTCAATAATTTTCTCTTCAGCTGAATCTAATATGCTGATAAACACATCATTTATAGTATATTGTGTTTTTATCTGAAGAAATTATTTTCATATCTGTTGTTATTTTTATAGTTTCCAGCTCAAGATATGTCTCATATTTCTTAATTAAATGTAGCACACAAATATAATCTCTGTGATCATTTCACACTAAAGTATTCGTAGATCTCTTTCTGCGTCTTTTGTTCTGTTGGCTCTCAGTTCAGGTCAGTTCAGTCGCTCAGTCGTGTCCGACTCTGTGACCCCATGAACCGCAGCACGCCAGGCATCCCTGTCCATCACCAGCTCCCGGAGTTCACCCAAACCCATGTCCATTGTGCCAGTGATGCCATCCAGCCATCTCATCCTCTGTCGTCCCCTTCTCCTCCTGCCCTCAATCTTTCCCAGCNTGGGAGCGGAGGGCGGGGGAGGGTGGCAGATTTAACTGTCCCAGGTTGGAGAGAGGTTGATTGACGGGGCCCATGGGAAAATTTTTCCCAGCCTCCGTCCCTATTGTGTCCTCAACTCACCCACATCAGACCCTCCTGTTTGGCCAGACCCCACAAGGGGCTCTTTACAAGCCTGCTGGCATGCGGTCCTCATAACCTGGATTCTGCAATGAACCCCACCTTAAGGATGCTGAAATAGAGGCCGGGAGAACCTTTAGTGACTGGAGTGGTTAAGAGACCAGGTTCTGGGTACCAGATTTGGGACTGGAGCCCCAGTCATGCTGTCCCCTTCCTAGCACAGCCCAGCACCCTGTCTCAGCCTCAGTTTCCTCATCTGCACCACTACTGGATAATAGAACCCACCTGGTGGATGGTTCTGTGGATCCCACTGTCCCTGCGGGGGAAATAAGATATTTAGCACAGGCAGGCCTCTCAACTCAGAGTGCCTGCATGCCAAGTCACTCAGTCGTATCTGACTCTTTGTGACCCCATGAACTGTAGCCCACCAGACCCCTCTGTTCATGGGGATTCTCTAGGCAAGAATACTGGAGTGGGTTGCTACACCCTCCTCCAGGAAATCTTCCCCACCCAGGAATTGAACCCCTGTCTCTTACGTCTCCTGCATTGGCAGGTGGGTTTTCCTTTTTATACCACTAGTGCCACCTGGGAAGCCCCATCTCAGAGAACGAAGGGTTCAAACTCAAGTTGCCACTTACCAGCTCTGTGACTAGCCAGGCGACGGCGTCTCTCTTTGCCTCCGTTTCCCCAATTGCTCTTACAGTTGAAGCAGTTATGATACAAACTCACTAGTGTGGAATACACCTTTTGTAAGTGTTAGCTGGCTCTCCAATTTTCCCTCTTATCCTGTGTTCTTCATGAGAGAGGCTGGGTGTGCCTGTGTGTGTGGGTGGGTAATTATTTTTATTAAGCTGGGATGGAAAGAAAGTGAAACTCACTCAGTCGTGTCCGACTCTTTGTGGCCCCATGAACTATAGAGTCCATAGAATTCTCCAGGCCAGAATACCTGAGTAGGTAGCCTTTCCCTTCTCCAGGGGGTCTTCCAATCCAGGGACTGAACCCAGGTCTCCTGCATTGCA
>SJYV01018065.1:1137878-1149953 GCA_006410875.1 Neotragus pygmaeus | reverse complement strand
TCATATGCCCAGGGCTTCCCAGGCCCCAGACTTGGAGTCAGGGGTTGAGGTAGGTGAGTCTGAGACTGGTCCTGCTGCCTGGCAAGTGATCCCCTATCCCAGAGCCCTCCAGGGCAGCACCCCCTCTCCCCAGCCCTCTTCTTCTGGGGCAGCTTCTGTTTCCTCCTGCCAGGCAGTCACCGAGGTGGGTGCCCCTGGCCAGGGGCAGCTTTTCCAGAATGCAGATTCCTGGTGAGGGGGCCCTTAGTGGGGAGGAGATCCTGAAGGGGATGGGAAGAAGATGATTGTAGACAGCAGACTCTCAGAAACTGGGTGGACAATGGAGAGGAAAGTGGGATCAAGGAAAGGGTTCTAGGACTTCCCTGGCAGTCCAGTGGCTAAGACACCATGCTCCCAATGGAAGGGGTTCGACCCCTGGTTGGGGAATGAGATCCCACATGCTGCAACTGAGAGGTCTCATGTCACAATGAAGATGCAGCTAAGACTTGGCACAGCCAGATAAATAAACAAATATTAAAAAAAGAAGAAGAAAGGGTTTTAGGGACTTCCCTGGCAGTCCAGGGGTTAGCACTCTGCACCTCCACAGCAAGGGGGTATAGGATTGATCCCTGGTCAGGGAACTAAGATCCTGCAAGCAAGGTGCAGCCAATAAAAAAAAAAAAAATTTAAGTGCGTAAAAAAAGAGAAGGGCTTTTTAAAGTGCCTTGAAGGGATTCCCTGGCCGAGAGGTTAGGACTCTGCATTTTCCCTGCCAAGGGTGCAGGTTCGATCCCTGGTATGGCTGAAAAAAAAAGTGCCCCAAACCGTGTAAACGCTCACAAAGGGGATGCTGCTAAATATACTTTTATTAGATAATAATTAAATTCATTATCCTAATGACAGTGATTACCAGTTCCCAAGGCTCTGAGCTCCAAAGTCTGTCATCCCCTTCAGCTCACAAAGGAGGGGCTAGAAGCTGCAGCAGGCGGCCAGAGGCCTGCAGCCCAAGGTTTAGGCCCCGGGTTGTCCACGTGGCGGCATCGATTTCTAGTTTAATGTATTGCTTTGAAAGCCCAGGAGGCTGCATGTTCCTGTCTCTTGGGCTGGGAGTGGTAATGAGGCCTCTCTAGGGAGGATGAAAAGCTAGGAACAGGTTCTAGAAGCATGGTGGTGGTGGCTGAGGAGGAGACTGCCCAGATCAAAGCTGGGAGGTGGGAGGGAGGCCCCCAGCTTGAACTCCCCCAGCTGCCAGTTTGCAAGTTCTCAGGAGCGGGGCTGAGCCCCAGGGCCAGTGTGCATTCATAGAGCACCCACTGTGTGCTGGGCTCTGGGAACTCAGAGGCAGCTATGACAGATATTAATGAAAGAAGCTCCCTAGTCAAACGCAGCCACAGCTGAGCGAGTTTCAAGGAGTCGGGGGCTCCAGGAGTCCTTGGAGAGGGACTCCAAAGGCTACCCTGAGGAAGTGACGCTGGAGCTGAGGACAGAATGAGGACCCAGAGGGGTGCCTGGAAGTGGGACAACAGGGCAAAGGCCCTGGGGCCATGTGAAGTGTTGACTGTTTCAGAGACTGCATGGCCCCAAATTAAACCCATTTTCCTTCTGTTTCTGAGCCTCATTTATTCCCTCTGTGAAATGGAAAGAATTACAGAAACTCAGAGTGTCTCTCCAGGTCCTCCCAGCACACTCCAACGGTTACTCTTTTATTAGATTCACTCTCTCCCTCCCCAGTCAGATACCATGCTCCCCAGGACAGCGTGTGTGCATGTCAAGTCCAACTCTGTGTGACTCCATGGACTGTAGCCTGCCAGATTCCTCTGTCCATGGGATTTCGTAGGCAAAAATACTGGAGTGGGTTGCCATTTCCTACTCCAAGGGATCTTCCCAACCCTGGGATTGAGCCTGCATCTCTTGTATCTCCTACACTGGCAGGTGGTTTTTTTTTTTTTTTTAACCACTGGCACCATGTGGGAAGGAACTTATGTGAATCTTGTTCACCGCTGTAATTACTAGGCCTGGCATGCATTAAGTGCTCCATCAATACCTGTCAAATGCATACATAATAAGCCCTATAGAACCACGTCCTGGGTTAAGCATTCTCTAACTATTAACCCATTTGTTTCTCCCAGAAGCCCCATGAATGCATGTCAGGGGTGGCGGGGGGGAAGGGTACCATTATAAACCCATTTTACAGGTGGAAAGGCTGAGTCACAGACAGGTTATGTTCCCACATGTCTCACCACCATGTTACACCACCTCTCGGTCTGGATCTGTGGGTTGTGGGTTTGCGTGTGTTTGCATGTCTCTGTACATCTAGGTGTGTTCTCAGTGTTACCAAGTATCTGAAGATCAAACTTAGCAAGGGCTTGCAGAAGCTGGGAGGGCACCCTGAGCCTGAGGACAGTGGGTGCCACAGTGTTGGAGGCCAGAGAGGGAGGGCAGGTGGGCAGCAGGTCACCTCCAGTGAGACCGAAGGTCCAGCCTTCAGGCCTGGAGACGGGCTCCTTCCCACCTGCTGTGGTCTGGCCCTGGCCCAACTGCCGACCTCGGGAACTTGAGTCTCCCCAGGGATGCAGGCAATCAATTAGAACCGGCAGCGCCTGCCTAAGTAAAAGGCCTGCTTTAATGAGGAGGCCGGGAGGGGTGCTTGGAGCGGCAGGCACCAGGCTCAGCCAGGCCTGGCCAGGAATATGGGGTCCTGCAGCCACCAGTGCCCACCCGCCTGCCAAATCTGAGTCCCTGTGTATGCTTGTATTAGATTTATCCTCACCAGGCTGGAGCTATTTACAGACCTGAGTGGAGCAGCCTCCAATTCATGCAGGCTACACATTTACTGGGTGTCGACTGTGTGCTAAGTCCTATGCCAGATGTGAGGACACAGCAGGGCAAGAGATACCTCCTAATGATCTAGCGGAGGGACAGACATCACTAGGTACCCCACAGAGTGATAAGTGCTGTAATGATGACACAGGTGGCATTGGGGACTAAGAGAAGCATCAAGGTGGGCTTCCTGGAGGAGGTGACCCATAAACTGTAATCTGAGGCATAAATAGAAGCAAGTCCCAAAGGAATACCATGGCATGGTTAGGAATAATCTCCATGTGTCTTGGGAAATTAAAGCTACATAACCATTTGTGTTAGGCAAAATAATGCTCCCCAAAGAAGGCTAAGCACCAAAGAATGGATGCTTTCAAACTGTGGTGCTGGAGAAGACTCTTGAGAATCCAGTGAACAGCAAATCAAACCAGTCAATCCTAAAGGAAATCAACCCTGAATATTCATTGGAAGGACTGATGCTGAAGCTGAAGCTCCAACTGAAGCCGGTGGACTATGCTTCTTGGCTGAGTAACCTCTTCTGATACTTCTACCTCTCTAACTCCCGTCCTTTTTTCCCCCACCGTCTCCTACTCTACGAATCTACCGTAGTGGCTGAGTTACCTGTACTTAGAATCGTTTGAGGTCCTCTAGCACTTCCTGTCCCTTCGGACCGTACCACATCAGGTACCCCAGTGTCTCAGCCTGTGCTGAATTACTGACCTGTTGTTGTTTCTACAGGAGTAGACTTAGGGACCTTAGACACTTATAATTTGGACCTTACCGTTTCCCCTTAATTTCAACGTTTACCTTAATTTCAACGATTTAGTCAACTGTCAATTTAATTTCTCTAATAGAACCTAATAGGGTCACTCGGACCACATTATCAATACTACTTGGATCTGTCGGGTAATATTTCGTCTCTGTAGTGAAACGACTGTTTCCAGGCAGATCCGTTTCGATACTAAAAAGGTCATCAGTACATGCCTACACTCTTGACCTGGTAATTTCTTTCGACTTACGGCTTCTTAACTACGACAACTTGACACCATAACCTCTTCTGAGAGCTGTCAGGGGGTCCGACGTACTTCTAGTTTAGTCAGTTAGGATTTCTTTTAGTTGGGACTTATAAGTAACCTTCCTGACTACGACTTCAACTTCGAGGTCATGAAATCGGTGCACTACGTTTCTCGACTAAGTGATCTTTTATAGGAGTACGACCCTGTCTAATCTCCCTTTTCCTCTTCCTCCACCGTCTCCTGCTCTACTAATCTTTCGCAGTGGCTAAGTCACCTGCACTTAAACTCGTTTGAGGTCTTCTATCATTTTCTATCCCCTCGGACCGTACGACGTTACCATGGGGTGGCAAAGAGTCCCACACAGCTTAGCAACGTACAGCAACAGCCAGCGTAACCACAGGGACCCTTATCAGAGGGATATAATGGGAGGAAGACTGCACCAGCTGTGAGGATGAAGGAAGGACTCCCCTCCCTTGCCCCTCCTCCCTGTTACTTGAGCCAAGGAATGCAGAAGGCCTCAAGAAGCTGAAAAAGGCTAGGAAACAATTCTCCCTGGGACCACCCTGCCCACATGAGGATTTTAGCTCCAGAAGTTTAAAATAATAAATTCAGGCTGTTTCAAGCCAGTACTTTTGAGGAAGCCTTGGTATTCTTTGGCTGGTAGCCACATCACCCCAGTCTCTGCCTCCATCATTTTTCATGACTCTCTTCCCTGTGTGTCCAGATCAGCCTCTCCTTTCTCATAAACACACCGATCAGTGAATTTATGTGCTTAGTTGCTCAGTCATGTCTGACTCTTTGCAGCCTCATGGACTGTACCTGGCCAGGCTCTTCTGTCCATGGGGATTCTCCAAGCAAGAATACTGGAGTGGGTTGACATCCCCTCCTCTAGGGGAGCTTCCCAAGCCAGGGATCAAACCCAGGTCTCCTGCAGGCGGATTCTTTACTGTCTGAGCCATCAGGGAAGCACAGTGGATTTAGGCCCCACTGGATCGGAGAAGGCAATGGCACCGCACTCCAGCACTCTTGCCTGGGAAATCCCATGGATGGAGGAGCCTGGTAGGCTGCAGTCCATGGGGTCCCTAGGAGTTGGAAACGACTGAGTGATTTCACTTTCCCTTTTCACTTTCATGCATTGGAGAAGGAAATGGCAACCCACTCCAGTGTTCTTGCCTGGAGGATCCCAGGGACAGGGGAGCCTGGTGGGCTGCCGTCTATGGGGTTGCAAAGAGTCGGACACAACTGATGTGACTTAGCAGCAGCAGCAGCTAAGTCTGGATAATTTCATCTCGAGATCCTTAATTACATCTGCAAGGACCCCAGTGGCAAATAAATTCCCATTCTGAGGTTCCAAGTGGTCATGAATTTGTCCAGGGGCAGTGGAAGTGGCGGGGCAGACAGGCACTATTCAATCAGTACCGTGTGTGGGTGTTTAAACAGCATCAAAAATATATATTTATTTGGCTGTTGTTGGGTCTTAGTTGCAGCAGGCAGATTCCTTGTTGCTCCATGCGAGATTTTTTGGCGTGGCACAGGCACTGTGTAGTTGTTGCAGGATCGGTAGCTCTGGCACATGGGAATCTTAGTTCTCTGACTAGGGATTGAACCTGCACCCCTGAACTGCAAGGTGGATTCTTAATTGCTGGAGCACCAGGGAAGTCCCTACAATGTGTGCCTGACTTTGGTTTTCTGCTTTGTCAACTCCTGGAGGGCAAGAATTCTGCCCATCTTGGAGAGGACACTGAGGCCTAAAGACGGAGAGGAGTTGTTGAGAGGTCCAGATTCACTTGGGTTTCCCTGTTAGCTCAGTTGGTAAAGAATCACCACCCGTGCAGAGGTGGGCCTGGTTTATTATTCTAGGGGCTCTTTTGGGAGTTCATATTTCCCTAGTGAATTCTTTTCTATTCTTTAATTTTTAAGCTTATCTGCATCATTCTTTTTTTTATATAAAAACATTTTATGATGAGAACTTTTAAACATATAAAAGNAGAGGTGGGCCTGGTTTATTATTCTAGGGGCTCTTTTGGGAGTTCATATTTCCCTAGTGAATTCTTTTCTATTCTTTAATTTTTAAGCTTATCTGCATCATTCTTTTTTTATATAAAAACATTTTATGATGGGAACTTCTAAACATATAAAAGTAGAGATTAATGCAATGAAACCTATGTAAGCATTGTCAATGTCAAAACTTATCAATTCATGACTGATCTTGTTTCATCTTTATTAGTATGATTTTGAAGACAATTCTGGAATCATATAATGTAGACGTACACAGATCAGTTTGTATCTCTAAAAGATAAGGACTCATGGTTAAAATATTAATATTTCCATAATATCATCCAGCAGTCCACCAGCCTTTAAACTTCCAGTTGCATAAAAAATCATAACTTTTTTTTGGCCGTGCTGTTTCGTGCACTGGAGAAGGAAATGGCAACCCACTCCAGTGTTCTTGCCTGGAGAATCCCGGGGACAGGGGAGCCTGGTGAGCTGCCGTCTATGGGGTCACACAGAGTCAGACACGACTGAAGTGATTTAGCAGCAGCAGCAGTGTGACATGTGGGATCTCAGTTCCCCAACCAGGGATCAAATGCATGCCCCCTGCATTGGAAATGTTGAGTCTTAACCAGTAGACCACCAAGGAAGTCTAAAAAAAGTTAAAAAAAAAAAATTCCTGCACTTTGAGGTGGATCCAAACAAGACCCACATACATAATTGTTTGATTTCTTTTTATGTCTCTTTATGTCTTTTTTTACTTGCAATTTATTTGCTGATGATCAGCATTCTGTTTTAGGTGTGTGTCCTCAAAAGAACATAGTGATGGATTTTGTTTCTTCGTTGCTGTTTTTATGTGTCTAATTTGAGAGTCTATGTCTTTTGAGTAGTGAGTTTAATCCATTTATATTTGTTGAGTTTAATCCATTTATATTTGTTGAATTTACAGATGTATTTGGATATATTTCTATCACTTTCTTTTATAGTGTTTTATGGTCAACACTATTTTTTCCCATTACTTCCTTTTTACCTTCTCTTCAGCCTCCTGCTGAATTTGTGGGATTTTTCTCTATTTCCTTTTATTATTCCCTCTAGTGGCTTGAAAATTATTCACTCTATTTCTGTCCTCTAAGTAGTCATTCTTATCTTACTTAAAAGAAAATCAGGCATACTTAACTTACCACAGCAGAAAGTTAATCAGGGTCTTTGGCTCTCTCAGTAAGACGAGATCTTAGGATTCATGAAACCACCGACTCCCTTATCCACCACCCAACACACACACACACACACACACACACACACACACACGCACGCGCACGCGCACGCGCACACACACACACGCTCTGAATGTCACTCCTGCTGGTATTTGAGTCCTGCTTTGCTACCTCCAAGGATGGAAGTGAGCTGGGAGATGCCCATGGGGGTTGTCAGTGTCTCCAGCCATGGTTGAAGAGGTGCAGATGGATTCCAGAGGCCCTAACTTTCTGTGTGACAGGTCCTATTTTGGGCCTTAATTTCCCCACCTGTAGGAAAGTATAGAGTCCTTCCTATGCTAACATCTGAAGATTCTGCCCTCACCTCCACATCTTTATTCCCACCACTCAAAAGACCATGCAGGAAATGAATACAGGACTGAAGTGGGGGACGGGGGCTCCAGGAACTCACAGGAGATGCTAATGTCATTATTTACTTCACTGAGCTAAATAATCTTGGGAATTGCTCATCAGGGCCTGATAATTCGATTGGATTCATGCACAATTAGGCTTTCAGAACTGAGGAATTTGTAGTCAAGTTCAGGGAAGAAGCTAGGCTCCCTGCCAGAAAGACTGGGTGGAGTGGGCAGTGACATGGGTGCCCAGCCCCAGGAAATGGCCAGCTGTGCCAGAGGGAGGCCTTGGATGTCCTGGTCAGTGGCTCCAGCTGTGGCTGGAGGAGAAGACCCACCAATCAAACTCAACTTGTCGTTGTTCATGTATTATTAATAGTTGATTTATATTTGGGGACTTTTTTTTTCTTTTTAAACATAAAGTCCAGAGAATACTATTGCAGAAGAACCAACCTCAATTAAGGAACACAGTTAATGTTTTGCCACTTTTCTTTTTCGCCTATTATTTTGCTTTTGTTGTTGTTCAGTCACTAACCCGTGTCTAACTTTTTGCAACCCGTGGACTGTAGCACGCCAGGCTCCTCTGTCCTCCGTTATTCCTAGAGTTTGACCAAATTGTATGTTCACTGAGTCAGTGAGTATTTTTTTATTGGAGTATAACTGTTTTACAATGTTGTGTTAGCTTCTGCCGTGAAACATGGTGAATCAGCTATTACGTATGAGATGTGTATAAGAGACAGGGAGAAAACATCATAAAGAAAAACACTCCAGACATTGCTAGTGCTCTTGCTGTNACTCTGATGCTGGAAGGGATTGGGGGCAGGAGGAGAAGGGGATGATAGAGGATAAAATGACTGCATGGCATCACTGACTTGATGTATGTGAGTTTAAGTGAACTCTGGGAGATGGGGATGGACAGGGAGGCTTGGAGTGCTGTGATTCATAGGGTTGCAAAGAGTCAGACTTGACTGAGCGACTGAACTGAACTGAACTGAATAACCCTACAATGGCCTCTAAGTAGTCAAGTGAAAGAAAGAGTCAAAAATGTGACGGACTTCACTTTGACTTTTTAAAAAAATCTCCATAGCCACACCAACCTTCAGCTGCCACCACCCTGATCAGTCAGAAGTTATTAATAATGAGGGAAGACTCTTCACCAGCAAAAAGATTACTACTCACTGAAGGCTCAAATGATGGTTAGTAAATTTTAGCAATAAAATATTTTTTAATTTAGGGATGTACATTTTTCAGATATAATGCTATTTCACATGTAATAGACTATGGTAGTGTAAACATAACTTTTACATGCACCAGGAAACCAAAAAATTCATGTGAGTTTCTTTATTGTGATATTCAGTTTATTGCAGTGGCCTGGAATCACAGTATCCCCAAGATATGCCTATATTCAAAGTTTTTATAATATATCACAAGATTATAAAGGAATAGCTTAGAATTGGGTATTTTTATAATAGGCTTAATTGTAAAGATGGAGAAGGAAATGGCAACCCACTCCAGTACTCTTGCCTGGAAACTCTCATAGATGGAGGAGCCTGGTAGGCTGCAGTCTTCCAAACAGCTTTGTGTGTATGTAAAGCTAGATTTTACAATATGAAGCCATTGTCAAACAAATCACTTTCATGCTGAAGATAATGTAGAGAAAACAAATCAAGTCCAAATCAGATAAAACTCTATTTCATTATTTCCCTCCAGGAATATCAGAATCCATTTAACTATCCATTTGTCCTAATGAAATCTTCTGTTGTACTCATAATGCAGCTGAGCAGCATCCCCAATTTGATCTACTCTCACAAACCAGAACTGATCCTTTTACAATGCGGTGCTGGAGAAGACTTTTGAGAATCCCTTGGACAGCAAGGAGATCAAACCAGTCAGTCCTAAAAGAAATCAACCCTGAATATTCATTGGAAGGACTGTTGCTAAAGCTGGAGCTCCAATACTTTGGCCACCTGATTTGAAGAGCTGCACTCGTTGGAAAAGACCCTGATGCTGGGAAAGACTGAAGGCAAAAGGAGAAGGGAGTGGCAGAGAGAGAGATAGTTAGATAGCACTACCAACTCAATGGACTTGAATCTGAGCCAATTCTGGGAGATAGTGAGGACAGGGCAGCCTGCATATTCCAGTCCATGGGGTTGCAAGGAGTTGGACACAACTCAGCAATTGAACAACAACAACACAACCAGAACAAACTCCCAAAGTGGGGCAGCAGAAAGTACCATAGGTCTGGTTACAGCCCTGGTGCCTCAGCCACCTATATGGCTTGATTCTATTTCCCCAGGTGGGACATGTAAGAAATAAATAGAGGACTTGTAAGGTCTTTTCTAGATATAAGTTTCTATATTTTCTTCCTTAAAACAAATATGTCTAAAAGGATAAATAAAGAGTGAGATAGTTTGTTTCTTTGAACACTGCAGCAGTCACATTTCTCTAAAGGTGCAGAAGAGACCTATTGAGATGGAGAGATTATTAAAGTGGGAGAACTGACACTTTTTTCCCCTTTCTGCTTTCAGAATTTTTATCAAAGTTTTTTCTTTATAAAATCTGATGATGTCATACCTCTTCTCCGCTTGTCAATGGCTGATTTGGACATCTTCACACTTAGCACTTGAGACAACAATCATACAATTTAGTCCACTGAACTACTGCTGCCTCTTTCCCTGCCTTGCCTTTCCTTCTTTTCATATATCTCAGCAGACAACATCCTAAAACATTCTACACGTCTATACCTAAAGTTCCTCTACCTTTAATGTCCTTATTCCCTTTTTCCCTTGGCAAACGCCCACCTATAGGGACAGTCCTTAAAAAGGATATTTCTTTTTTTAACTTTTTGTTTTGTATTGGGGTATGTCTAATTATGACCAATATCAGGGGCAGCAACTGAGAGCACCAGGCTACGACGGTGCAGAAGCGGTGGGAGGAGCTACCCTACATCCAAGGAGTGGCAGCTGCACAGGCACAGAGGGGTCAAGAGGAGCTACTCCACGTTCAAGGTCAGGAGGGGTGACCTCGTGCAAGGTAAGGAACAGCGGCTGCTCTTTGCTGGAGCAGCCATGAAGAGATACCCCACGTCCCAGGTAAGAGAAACCCAAGTAAAACAGTAGGTATTGCAAGAGGGCATCAGAGGGCAGACACACCGAAACCAGGATCAGAGAAAACTAGCCAATCTGATCACATGGACCACAGCCTTGTCTAACTCAATGAAACTAAGCCATGCCCTGTGGGGCCACCCAAAACGGATGGGTCATGGTGGAGAGGTTGACAGAATAAGGGCCACTGGAGAAGGGAATGGCAAACCACTTCAGTATTCTTGCCTTGAGAACCCCATGAACAATATGAAAAGGCAAAAGGATAGGATACTGAAAGAGGAACTCCCCAGGTCGGTAGGTGCCCAATATGCTACTGGAGATAAGTGGAGAAATAACTCTAGAAAGAATGAAGGGATGGAGCCAAAGCAAAAACAATACCCAGTTGTGGATGTTACTGGTGATAGAAGCAAGGTCCAATACTGTAAAGAGCAATATTGCATAGGAACCTGGAATATTAGGTCCATGAATCAAGGCAAACTGGAAGCGGTCAAACAGGAGATGACAAGAGTGAACATCAACATTCTAGGAATCAGCAAACTAAAATGGACTAGAATGGGTGAATTTAACTCAGATGACCATTATATCTACTACTGTGGGCAGGATACCCTTAGAAGAAATGGAGTAGACATCATGGTCAACAAAACTCCAAAATACAATACTTGGATGCAATCTCAAAAATGACAGAATGATCTCTGTTCATTTCCAAGGCAAACCATTCAATATCACAGTAATCCAAGCCCATGCCCCAACTAGTAACACTGAAGAAGCTGAAGTTGAGCAGTTCTATGAAGACCTACAAGACCTTCTAGAACTAAAACCCCCAAAAGATGTCCTTTTCATTATAGGGGACTGGAATGCAGAAGTAGGAAGTCAAGAAACACCTGGGTAGCGATTCCCTGGTCACTCAGGGTAAAGCATCTCCCCACAAGGCGGGAGACCTGGATTTGATCCCTGGGTTGGGAAGATCCCCTGGAGAAGGAAATGGCAACCCACTCCAGTACTCTCGCCTAGAAAATTCCATGGATGGAGGAGCCTGGTGGGCCACAGTCCATGGGGTCACAAAGAGTCGGACATGACAGTGACTTCACGACTTCATGAAGAAACACCTGGAGTAACAGGCAAATTTGGCCTTGGAGTACTGAATGAAGCAGGACAAAGGCTAATAGAGTTTTGCCAAGAGAATGCACTGGTCATAGCAAACACCCTCTTCCAACAACACAAGAGAAGACTCTACACATGGACATCACCAGATGGTCAACATCAAAATCAGACTGATTATATTCTTTGCAGCCAAAGATGGAGAAGCTCTATACAGTCAGCAAAAACAAGACCAGGAGCTGACTGTGGCTCAGATCATGAACTCCTTATTGCCAAATTCAGACTTAAATTGAAGAAAGTAGGGAAAACCACTAGACCATTCAGGTATGACCTAAATCAAATCCCTTATGATTATACAGTGGAAGTGAGAAATAGATTTAAGGGACTAGATCTGATAGAGTGCTTGATGAACTATGGACGGAGGTTCATGACATTGTACAGGAGACAGGAATCAAGATCATCC
>SJYV01018065.1:1116950-1133867 GCA_006410875.1 Neotragus pygmaeus | reverse complement strand
TATCTTTATCTTTTCTCACTCGAATATATTATATATCAAATCACATAGAAATTTCTAAACTTTTCCTATGAGTTCTTAATATGGTGATCTTGTATGAAATATGGATCTACCCTGCAATGCTAAAAGGCCTCCATGAAGCACTAGAAAATTAAAAGAGCAAAACTTTAATTTTTTAGAATACTTCATATTCACCATGTAATTTACATAATAATCTCAACTATGTGTTACAGTGACCACAAGAAGTTAGGTAACTATCTTCTGAAAATAATTATAGCAGATATATGTATATATTTTAAAATACTAATATAGATACATATTCATCCATCTAACAATATAATGTTGAAGGCAATAACATCCAGCCTATTAACATTTAGCAAGTGGCAGGTGCACAAGAAATATTACACACTAAAAGTATGTTTTTCCAAAAATGACGCTTTCATTATTCTTTATTACAAAGGTTAAATGAAACAATAGAAATTGGCATGTGTAATATTTTCAATGATCTGAAAGAGATTAGAATTTATTGAATGCATCTAAATGACATGAGATAAAGCATCTTTGTTTCTAAACTAAATTAGGATGAAATCTACATCTAAATCTATTTAATGTATTCTAGGCTATAAATGAAACGGTAGACATGCAGTGATAAATTATGTCAGTATTTTCTAGGCCTTAGCTTTTTAAAAAACAAAGTTCAAGTAGATCCTTTGATCAGAGTCAGACTGAAAATCAAGTGTGATGGATTTCAGCTGTTAGTCATGATTAGTGCTTTTATGATATTTAACAGAGGAAAATTTTCACATACCAAAAAAAATCCCATGATTATTGGTATTTTTTGATTAATTTGAAATCAATGAAGTGAGCTTCATCAATTATGTCATTCTGCCAAAATAATTAATTGCAAAATGTGTCTCATCTTCAGAGAGCCTGCCACTTTATCATTCTTATGACATGCATGGTGGGGAATTTAATCACAGATGTATTCAAAAACAGTTATATAGAAATAAGTATTTTTATAAATTTCTACCTTCATCTTTGTATATGCTATAAACTGATGCCAAAATATCACAGATTGTATGTTATTTCTGAGTCTTTCCTGCTTATGTTCTCTGGAGTTCATGTAGAAGAAGTTCTTAATCTTTTAGGAATCACAGACCTATTTAGAATCTGATGAAAGCTATGATATTTTCCTTTTAAAAAATGTACATATTCACAGATGGCACCCAATTTCAGATAATCTATGGGTACAGTTTAAGAACTTGTGTTCTGTAACAAATACTTGATTTTTCCAGAGGGGTATATGAAATGTGTTGGACTTCTCAAAGGAAAAATGGATCAGTGAGCTTATTGAAGATAAAGAATCTTAGAAGATTTGGTGGGGGGCGTGTGATTACATCATTACATATACCATGGGAAGTGGAGTTTATCCACCTATTGAGAAATATATCTTATTTCCATAGATGAATGCTTTTACATTGACCATGTGGCCTCCACTGGCTTACTCATCTCTTTGGTGAAATGGCTTTTCCAAGTTTCTCATCACTGTCAGTTCAAGTGGTTTAGTGCTGTCAGCACAAGTCAAATGCTTTTTCTCCCCCATCCATTCATTTATTAAACAGACATTTAGGGGCTCTGTAACAATCTAGAGGGGAGATGGGGAGGGAGATAGGAGGGAGAGGACATATGGATACCTATGGTTGATTCTTATTGATATTTGACTGAAAACAACAAAAGTCTGTAAAGCAATTATCCTTCATTCAAAAAGTAAATTAATTTAAAAACCATATTTATTGAATACCTGTTACATGCTAGAATCTTCCTAGAATACCAGGCTTTGAGGATAAAGGCACAAACAAAAAAATACAAGGTTCCCACTCTCATGCAGCTTGCTTTCAATGGCCTGCATGCACAATCATGGGCAACTCTTTGCGATCCCATGGATTGTAGCCCACCAAGCTCTTCTGTCCGTGGAATTTTTCAAGCAAGAATACCAGACTGGGTTGCCATTTCCTCCTCCAGGGGATCTTCCCGATCCAGGGATTGAACCCTGGTCTCCCACACTGCAGACAGATTCTTTACCATCCGAGCCACCAGGGAAGCCCCAGAGGAAAAATCAAACAAAGATAATTGCAGATAATGATAGGTTTATGATGTGATAAATGAAGGTCATGGGATAGATAAGCCACAGAAGTGAAAGGAAAGACTGTAGAATGTGATATTAATCTGAAATCTCAAAGGATGAAGAAGAATCAACTGTGGACAGATTTAGGCAGAGAGTATGCAGTAGAGGGACCATCATGAAAAGGACCCTGAGATGAGAGCATGCTTGGCTTATTCAAGAAACATTTATGAACAGTTATGAGTAGAGTATTATAAAGGTAAGTTAAAGTCAGATGGATAGTGGGGTACAGACCCTGCAGGACCTTGCATATTATTAAAAAGATTTTGGATGTTATTCTAAATGTGATGAGAAGCCATTAAAAGATTTCAAGCAGAGAAGTGACTAGCGTAACCAGATTGTATTTTTTTTAAGATGATTTTGCCTAATATGACTTTAGACTCAATTGTAGCCACACTAGAGAATGCAGCAAGTTCTATTCAGGGAAGATTAATGAAAATTTCTACTACTAATACCAAGTAAAGCAAGTTACAGTCTGTAAGTAAGAAGTTATCTTATGACTAACAGCATATATTTTTTGAGATTTGCTATTAGCTATTAATTTATAATAATGTGAGATATAAAAAAAAATCTCTGGTTCTATCTATACCTTACTGAAAGCTCTAACTTTCCATTTGTCTAACAAGTAATTATTGAACAACTTCCTTACCCAGTTATTGTTCTAGCCTAGTGCTTTTCAAACTATCTGTGGAGAAGGCCCAGTGTTTCCAAGCTGACCGATATTTTTATAAAATGCAATAAACATAAAGACATAAAGACAAGTCTAATTTATTATCATCCGGTTCGATAAGCATATACAATTACATAAAATTTCAATAGAATTACTCAGAAGAAACATAACCAAAGCAGAGAAAAAGAATTACAAAGAACTGCAAAACTAAGTGATTTCTAACACACGTGTACTTTTTTGTCATTCCGCAATAGTAACTGAAGACTATGTGAGGAAATAGCAATTTCCCATATTAAATGCCTATTCACACACTTCAAAGAAACACAAGATATCAATACTTAACATTTTAGTGCAATAAATGAGCTTGCTTCTTGCTTGTCATATTATCTAATAGAGACTGGATTGACAGCAATGTATTTCTAAACAGCTGCTTCTTGTTTTTAATAACACTCAAAAGTAGAGAAACCAGTCTTGCAGAAGAATATCAATAGGAATGCATAAGATTTTTAAAGCAGTTCTGGCAAGCTCAAGATACTCACTTTTAACTTCTACACAAAATTAGGCAAGTGATATATTTTCAAAATTAATCCTCAATCCATCATAGATATAACAAATGACTCTCTAAAAGTATAACTAAAGCCTACACTGTCTATTCCATTCAATGACTACAGTCATAGCTTATGAGTCCACTGATCATGAACTAGGATGTTGCAGCAATATCGAAAAATTACTGTATAAGTTTCCAAATCCTTACTTCAACATTTGCCTGTTTCTCCTCACAGTTCTTATACCTATACCCGCTTATGAACTTCAGTTTGGAGAGCACTATTCTATATTACCCTTTCTATGAACAACAACAAAAAAACTCTTTATATTTTCAAAATCATTAAACTCACTGTAGAGGGATGCTTTCTACTCATCAGTGTTACAGATCTCAAATAATAAAAATAGCAGCAATAAAAGTCAGTGTTAACTTAGAGGGATTTCTCTTCAGATAAAAAAAGATTTGGGGTAATTCATATCTCTGACAACCTGGCTCTATTTCTGATGTCTGGGATTTGTTGTAACAAAGAGTTTCCTGCAATGATCATCTACTTAAAAGTACTCAGATAATTTTCTTATTTCACTCCTCTCAAAAACAAGCAAGTAAAAAAAAAGAAAAACATAAGACACACATATATATTAATTTAGCATATGACAAAATCTATTAGGACTTTTAAAAACTTCATTTAAAACCTTATAATTTCCATTTTTATTTGGTCAACTGAGTATTTATAAAAATGTATTTATAAAATCTCTGGTTGGCTACAGTTGGCTCATACTAGTTTGAGAGAATCAATTACATGCATTATCTTCCCATTCAGCATTCAATGATATCAGGTTGGTAGTTGAAATCAGCCATGGTAAAAGTATTTATACCGTGGAGATTAGCAAACACCACTAGTTAAGCTTTTTTTTTTTCTTTCTAGAGAGCTGGTTATTAAACATTTACTAATAATAACTGGTTGTAATTAATATTAACTTCAAATTTCTTTAGAGTAAGAAAAATCACTGCAGATGGTGACTGCAGCCATGAAATTAAAAGATGCTTGCTCCTTGGAAGAAGAGCTATAACCAACCTAGACAGCATATTAAAATACAGAGACATTACTTTGCAACAAAGGCCTATCTAGCCAAATTATGGGTTTTGCAGTAGTCATGTATGAATGTGAGAGTTGGATTATAAGAAAGTTGAGCACCGAAGAATTGATGCTTTTGAACTGTGGTGTTGGAGAAGACTCTTGAGAGTCCGTTGGACTCCAAAGAGATTCTAACAGTCCATCCTAAAGGAAAGCAGTCTTGAATATTCATTGGAAGCACTGATGCTGAAGCTGAAACTCCAATTCTTTGGCCACCTGATGTGAAGAACAGACTCATTTGAAAAGACCCTGATGCTGGGAAAGATTGAGGGCAAAAGGTGAAGTGGAAGACAGAGGATGAGACGGTTATATAGCATCACCAACTCAATGGACATGAATCTGAGCAAACTTCGGGAGATAGTGAAGGACAGGGGAAGCTGGCATGCTGCAGTAAGTGGGGTCACAAAGAGTCAGACAAAACTTAGCAAGTGAACAACAACAACAACAAAAGTCTTCCTGGATTACATAAAAAATCTGTCATTCAGGATAAATTTATACATACACATGCCAAATGACAAGTAAGATTAGAAATAGGTATACAAGAAGAATAATAGTATATGTGTGTTTATGCCTGTAAAATTGTTTTCAAATAATTATCTTTATGTTGGCCATAATATACCAGAAAAAGTTCAATAATTTATTCTAGATAGAGCAAAATCTAGAGCTAATGAAAAGCTTTTTGAAGCAATAGGAGAAGAGAATTCACATATCACTATACAGGTGCAGCAGAGAAGGCAATGGCACCCCACTCCAGTACTCTTGCCTGGAAAATCCCATGGACGACAGAGCCTGGTAGGCTGTAGTCCATGGGGTCACTAAGAGTCAGACACGACTGAACAACTTCACTTTCACTTTTCACTTTCATGCAGTAGAGAGGGAAATGGCAACCCACTCCAGTGTTCTTGCCTGGAGAATCCCAGGGAAAGGGGAGCCTGGTGGGAGTCAGACACGACTGAAGCAACTTAGCAGCAGCAGCAGCAGCATACAGGGGAGGCCTGTATTACCGAAAATATTAATAGCAGCATTCTTATTTCCAATAATAGTATTAAAGATAGAACTCATGCTTACTTCTATAAACAAACAGCAGGCTACACTAAAACAACTTAAATCCATTACTGGAAAATGATATAAAATTTTAAACTGAATCATTTTTTAAAGGAAATCAGAAAATGATAGATGTAAGGATCTAAAAAATGGTAAAAGAGTGGATAAATGTTACCAAACATTTAAAGAAACAACCAAATTGCCTTGCTAGTTACAGTGAAGTTCCTAAGAAGTTAAGGACAGGTTCAGTTCAATTCAATTCAGTTCAGTTAGTTGCTCAGTTGTGTCCGACTCTTTGCGATGCCATGAATTGCAGCATGCCAGGCCTCCCTGTCCATCACCAAGTTCTGGAGTTCACTCAAACTCATGTGCATCGAGTTGGTGATGCCATCCAGCCATCTCATCCTCCATTGTCCCCTTCTCCTCCTGCCCCCAATCCTTCCCAGCATCAGAGTCTTTTCCAATGAGTCAACTCTTCTCATGAGGTGGCCAAAGTACTGGAGTTTCAGCTTCAACATCATTCCTTCCAATGAACACCCAGGACTGATCTCCTTCAGAATGGACTGGTTGGATCTCCTTTCAGTCCAAGGGACTCTCAAGAGTCTTCTCCAACACCACAGCTCAAAAGCATCAATTCTTCGGCACTCAGCTTTCTTCACAGTCCAACTCTCACATCCATACATGACCACAGGAAAAACCATACCCTTGACTAGNCCATAAGGGTGGTGTTATCTGCATATCTGAGGTTATTGAGATTTCTCTGAGCAATCTTGATTCCAGCTTGTGCTTCTTCCAGCCCAGTGTTTCTCATGATATACTCTGCATATAAGTTAAATAAGCAGGGTGACAATATACAGCCCTGATGTGCTCCTTTTCCTATTTGGAATCAGTCTGTTGTTCCATGTCCAGTTCTAACTGTTGCTTCCTGACCTGCATATAGGTTTCTCAAGAGGCAGGTCAGGTGGTCTGGTATTCCATCTCTTTCAGATTTTTCCACAGTTTATTGTGGTGCACACAGTCAAAGGCGTTGGCATAGTCAATAAAGCAGAAGGCCAGATTAGGTCACACTAAACTGTGACCCTAGACAGAACATTTAATCTGACTGAAAAATGAAAGCCTAGAGCCACAGGAGAAAGCCAGCAAATTCAATGATTCACCACTACAATGAATAACTTACTGGTAACATACTAATTTATCATTCATGATTCCTGGGGGCAGTGGGACAGTAGCCCAGCTTTTGATACAAGGGGTTTTATAAATCATTAACCTCTATCTTATTTGTAGTCATCTCTTCTCCTAATCAAGCAAAAGCACAGTGAAAACCAAACTGGAAAGAACAATTTCAAACTTTAGAATAAACTGTTTTTCAATATCATGAAAGATGTTTACAACAAAAATGTTTTAACATATTAGCCTCATCTGCACCTTCCAACATTATCTGTTCAAAATAAATCATAGGATTAATATATTTTCCCTTGAAGAGTTCTTTTTTATTTAACTTGAATCTGAGTTATTTTTCACAGCACAGCAGAAATAGGATCTTATGGATAGATAAATATTACTTAAAATAATGAAATAGAGAATTAAGAAGATATTCTTATAGTATATCCACCCTTTCCAGTTTGTAAGGATTTGCTTACTACTATTTAAAAGTAGTCTCAATATTTTTTTAATGACTAGGAATCAAAAGTCCACTTCTTTTTAAGTTATATGAGAGATGATCTCTCTAGTCTCAGTTTCTTGCTTTGTTTTCTCGTGAAGGGAAGAAAAATCTCCATCAGAGTGCTGCTCATAAGCCACTGAATGTGTGTGTGGATGTTTGTGTGTGCTCAGCTGTCTGACTGTTTGTGACCCCATAGACTGTAGCCCGCCAGGCCCCTCTGTCCATGGGATTTTCCAGGCAAGAATACTGGAATAGGTTGCTGCTTCCTTCTCTGGGGGATCTTTGTGACAAGTGGTGCAATCCACATGTCTTGTGCCTCCTGCATTGGTGGCAGATATTTTACCACTGAGCTACTTGGGAACACCATAAGCTACTCAGTAGTCTTAAGTGAGCTGCGTCAGTTGATTCCCTGGCACCTGCAGCCTTTTAATCCCTCCCAGTGATGGCTGAGTGCCCCACGGTTTTATCAACTATCTGTATCTTCCTTGAACATTTATTACTTTCAGACAAAATAAGGTTTATGTCAATATTAACATCAACAGTATTCATTTAGCACCTACAAAAAATTTTAATTAAAATATGAAAAATGTGCCAAATTCCAATCATTGTAAACACTGAAGAAAAACAAGATGTCCTCTCCATTTTTGGATCTCCCTGCTTTTGATTCATAAATTTTTTAAGTTGAAAATTACAGTGACAAATATGATATATTCCTGGGATTTTCAAAAGGCTGCATAATTGTCATCAGTTGATACTAACCTCTTCATTTGAAATGGTTTTCTTATCACAGGATTAGGACACACCTGTCACTAAGTAATAGCAGTAAGATCAAATCTTAAAAAACCTTCTGTGTTTAAGTTGCAAGAGGCATGTTCCCAAGAGTAGTTATATATTCATAAGTCATTAACTTAGCTTCATCTATTTCTTTATATTTTGGGAGCTAACAAAAGAAATCTCACCACATTTAATTTTTAAATGGCTGTATTTTTCCTGCATTGTCACATACAATCCCCACATGAAGAATGAACTATTACAATTGCCATTTTATGGATGAACCAATGGTGATAGGATATAAATGACTTTAAGTTGAAGCCAGTGCTCATTTACCATCCCCCAAATCCTAGGACTCTCAAGAATTATGCTACATCTACTCTGTGCCTGCTCTATAAATTGAACAATAAAGCTTGGCTGATAGTACATCTGTTTACAATTTGGTTTACTGAAAGTTTTAAGGCCACTGTTGAGACTTGTTGCCCAGAAAAAATATATATATACTACTGCTCATTGACAATACACCTGGTCATCCAAGAATGTTGATGGAGATGTACAAAATTAATGTTGTTTTTCCTCCTGCTATTCATTCAGTAGCCCATGGATCAAGGAGTCATTTTGACTCTCAAGTCTTATGATTTAAGAAATACAGGTTATAAGCTTATAATTGGCATGGATATTAATTCCTCTGATGAATCTGGGCAAAATTCATAGAAAATCTTCTGGAAAGGATTCACCATTCTAGATGTTACTAAGAACATTCATGATTCATGGGAAGAGGTCAAAATATCAACATTAACAGGAGTTTGGAAGAAGTTGACACCAGCTCTCATGGATGACTTTGAGAGGTTCAAGGCTTCAGAGGAGTAGTTAAAAGTGTTTCAAATTCTACCACTGAAGATGTGGTGGAAATAGCAACAGAACTAGAAGTGGATCTGGATGATGTGAGTGAATTGCTACAATCTTGATATAAAATTTTAATGGATGAGGAGGTGCTCCCTATGGAAGACCAAAGAATGTTATTTCTTGAGATGAAATCCTCTCCTGGTGAAGAATGTTGAAATCACAATAAATGATTTAGAATATTACATAAAATTAATTGAAAAGCAATGGCAGGGCTTGAGAGGATTGGCTCCAATTTTGAAAGAAGTTCTACTGTGGGTAAAAAGGTAGCAACTGCTTCTCATGCTACAGAGAAATCATTCATGAAAGAGAGTCAGCTAATGCAGCAAACTTCATTGCCTTAAGCGTTGCCACAGCCACCCCATTGTTCAACCACCATACCCTAATAAGCCAGGAGCTATCAATATGAAGACAAGATTTTCTACCAACAAAAATTATGACTTTCTAAAGGCTCAGATAGTGGTTAGCATTTTTTAGCAATAAAGTATTTTTTAATTAGAGTCTTCCTGGTAGTTCAGTGGTAAAGAATCCATCTGCCAATGCAGGAGACATGGGTTCAATTCCTGGATCGGGAAGATTCCCTGGAGAAGGAAATGGCAGTCCACTCCATTATTCTTGCCTGGGAAATCCTATGGACAGAGGAGCCTGGCAGTTCATGGGGCTGCAAAAGAGTCAGACATGACTTAGCGACTACACAATGTTTTTAATTAAGGTATGTACATCAGTGTCTTAGACAGCATCCTATTGCCCACTTAATAGACCACAGTATAGTGTAAACATTACTTTGTATGCACTTGAAAATCAAAAAATTTGTGACTCGTTTTACTGCAATATTTGCTTTATTTGCTTTAGGTTAAAACCAAACCCACAGTATCTCCAAGGTGTATGCCTGTAATCTAATAGACTGCACTGTACTTGACCATATATGAAAGAGCCAATATAAGACACAACTAGTCATACTGACAATTCAGTACTTATTAGGTAAAGAAAACTAAAAACGTGATCTCTTTTGTCACATTAAAGTTACTTGCTTGAAGGTAGGTTTTAAAAAATAATTTGAAACATGTTTTACTTAATGGAAATGTATTTTCTATTATAAAGTAATTCATGTATTCTGTGAAAAATTCAGACAATATGATATAAAAGTCATCTTGTAATATTAATCTTGTTTCTAGTTTTCTAGGTAAATCTTACTTTGCCCTTGTAAAGTATGTGTTTTTAGCGCATCTTCTAAGTTCCTAAGTAATCATATAATCTCAAAATTATAAATGGAAAAATGAATAAATTGTAATCTTTAGACAAAGCAATGCTTGTGGAGACAGAGAAAAAATAAATTCCACTGCCATTGAACAGAAAGTATGTATTGTTTACTCTTGCTTCTCTAATCCATCTGTTTATTATTTCCAAACTCAATTACTTAAATCTATGACTATTTGGTGTTACTAGAAGTTGCAATTCTTGGCCATAATCACCCATTATTTTTAAATTTAATTTACCCACAATAAAATAGCTATTACAACAAAACAGAAAGCTCATGTTGCAATTTACATAAATTGCTGGACTTATAATAGTTTGAAGAGATCAGATTTTGATCTCTATCATTGATTCTCACTTTAAGCGCATATTAGAATTATCTAAGGGAGAAGGCAATGGCATCCTACTCTAGTACTCTTGCCTGGATTATCCCAGGGACAGAGGAGCCTGGTGGGCTGCCATCTATGGGGTTGCACAGAATCAGACACGACTGATGTGACTTAGCAGCAGCAGAATTATCTAAAGAGCTTGCCAAAACACAGATTGCTAGGCCCCCATGTCTAGTCTTTCTGAATTCACAGCTCTGGGACTGAAATAAGAGAATTTGTATTTTGAACAAGTTCCCAGGCAATAGTATTGGGACTGGCAAAGACCATATTTTGAAAACTAGTGATCTATATAAGGCATTTAACATCATTTCAGAGCTCATCTTTCTAAGATTTATTGTCACTTGGTCTTGATTTTAATGGACAATTCAGTACTGCGTATATAGTAGCTTTCAGTAAATGCTGTTAACTGATCAATTCTGAAATTAAATATAAAATAAATTGAGTTATAAATCTATCAGTTATTAAATAGCCCATTCCCCTTCCATAATTTGCCAGTTGAGAAAATCCTGGCCAAGTTTTCAGAGAGCATAGATACACCAAATACTCTTGGGATGCAGAATCTTTCTACCTATTAAGTTTCTTTTCACTTTTATTTTATTTACTGAAAATAACAATCACAGTCATCCTGGTACAAGGAATATAAGGGTAAAATAAAATATGCTCAATGAAACATTAGTAAAATTGTTGATTAGATTGTTGATTCCAAAACTTTTTTTTTTTAGAACAGTATTTTGGTAACAGTAGAGAATGATTTTTGGAACAAAATAAATCACAGCTTGATTTTTTAGTTTTAGTATAACATTAAGCTTGTGTTGCTAAAATCTGCAATGTGTCTATTAGTTTGTTTTGATATCTATATCTCTTATCCTGCATGATTAATTTAAGCAAGACATTTCTTTCATTTCCAACCCTATGGTAAGATGTTTAAGTCCTTTTTTACACAAGCTCTACCAAATTCTGAATTCTTGTTGAAATATTAGTGGAACTGGGAGAAAATATTTAATGATTTTTCCTTTTCCTTTGTCAATATGGCATTCACATGACTCCCTCTGGTGGCAAATGCAATATGAAATGTTAATCTTTTTCAAGAAATGTACATGTATATATTTCTCTTCCTATAAAGTAAAGAATTTCTCCCCTCTGCCTGAAGTGTTCTTCTCTATCTTAATGCTACCCACAATCTAATATGCTATTGGAAACCATCAAAAATTATTAGTTCAATTAATACAAAGACTGCATCTCTTTGTCAAACAATCACCCTGGAAAATAGTGTCAAATTATTTTTGTAGCTTTTTTATAATTACACCAAAATAGTAAAATACTAAAGCAACTGATTAGAAAATAACTCCCCAAACTCAACCTCAATTCTTCTAAACATAGTCCATTAACAGTCATGTATAAACTTAGTCTAAGAAACCTAAGTATTTGCATTCAGGAAATACCCTCAGAACTCCATACAAATATGATGAGAGTCATGCAGAGATGAATCTGAATTTTACCTCTGACACCTGATGGAAGAGTAACCTACATCAGGTTATGCAACTGCTAAAAGTCATGATTTTCATACCCATAAAATGGAATAATACCTACTTTATGAAATTTATAAGAATTAAGACAATGCATTTAAAGACCTGTCCCTGTGTCTAATGTTTAATAAGACACTAGCTATTATTATAGTTATTCCTTTTAATTAACAAACAAAACACTTCTCAAATGTATTATTTACAGGAATTATTATCAACTGCCCCCTTGCCTGCACTCTGTCTCACACAGGATCATTTCATTTATACTATTTTACTATGCCTACATTTATGTACTCTCTCTGTCCTCTTGTTCATCAGTCAGGGCCCCAGTAGCAAAAAAGATGTTACAGAAAGCTACATAATCTGAGAAGAGCTTAATAATGAGAATATTTACAAAGAAATGGTTGAGTCTAAAGGAAGCCATAAGGGTGATACAGTACCTTGGAAGTTACCTCCCCTAGGCCATAACATGCAAGAGTAGTGAGCAGTTACCCAACCTGGAGAGGAGAGCTATATAGACAGGGCTGCCGGACACTCAGTATAGGCTTTGCTGGATGCCAGCCTATAGTGACCAAACTGGGAGGGATCCATGGGAACTGATATCTCACCCTCACTCTTCTTTCCTCTGATCACTTACAGGTATCTCCCATTGGTCACGTTTACCTGGAAGCCAGAGGGCAAAGCTGATTAGCCTGTAAGGGGCAGCTTCCCAAAGCCCAGTGTAGCAGCAAGACAGGTAGAGGGGGGAAATGGAGATGCAACAAAAGAATTCAAGCACATCCTGCAAACTCAAAGTTTTAATTTTACTACAGTGGCCATCATCTCCTGCCTGGATTATTTCAATGTCCTGCTAACTGGTCTCTGCCTCCAGTCTTGCCTCTTTCTTGTCTATTGTTCACACAAGACAGAGTGATCTTTCTAAAAGTATAAACCTGCTTATGTCAGTTCCCTAATAAAGTTATCCAATGGCTCTCCCATTGTTCCTGGGATAAATTCCAAACCACTTAACATGTGTTTTATGAGGGCTTTGACTATCCAGCCTTGAAGATTTCTCCAGTCTCATTACTCACTGTTTTCCTGGTTACTTCCCACATAAACTGAAGGGAATTTAAGTCCTCTAGTAAGTCAAGCTCACTTGCTGATCTATCTGCATAATGGTCCTTTTGCCTGAATGCTTTTTGCAACCATCTCTGCAGGTTTAGCTCAAGACTACCTCCCAAATGTCTCCTCCTCTAGGGAGTTTTTTCCATCCTCCCAGAATTAGGTCATATGTCTTCCTGGAACAGCTCCATCTGCTCCAGACATGGCACTAATACATAATTTTAATTGCCTCTTTACTTATCTATTCCCCCCTAGAGAATCTAGGCTACTTAAGCACAAAAGATATATTGTTCATCATTGTCACCCTGCCTCCAACCCAGGCTTGGCATCATGTGGGCACCTATGGAACATTTACTGAATGATTAAATAAACTAAGAGGAGAAAAGTCCAATCTCTTAATCAAAACTTTTAGACTCTCTGAAACCTACCTGACATTACCTAGCCACCCTCACCTTACATTTATCCCATCTCCAATATCTATTTCCCCCATTCCCACTCCCATAATGAACTCATCTGTCCAACTATCTTTCTTCTGTAGGGAGGAAATTAAAGGTCCCTTTTCCTTCCTTACTCCATCTCCTAAAAAATGGATTAGAATGTAGGCCTCACACTCTATCTCCAAGGAAAAGGAATGTGATCCTTGATTACAACACAGTACAAGAAGGTAGAGTATTAAAAAGACTGAAAGATTACTCAAATATAAAGATGGTTCCTTAGGGCTTTTTTTTTCCTCCCAAGAGACTAAAAGGTAAGGCAGGTGTCCAACCTGCCCCTCTGTTTTCACACAGTGAAGAAGGTAAGCCCGCAAGTCCTTCCCTTCCCCCACATCACAATAGGCACTGAGGCAAATCCTCTATCTCTTACCCACTCTTCCTACTCTTCTGTGCCTTGCTATCATACGGGCTCGCAAAACACAATGGAGTTGTAGGTAATCTTAGAGTCCAACCTTCCAGGGTCTACCACTGAGGTTTAATGCTAAGTCCTCAGATTATAATCAAGGGTTAGCTTACCTGGTTTCCCTTGTGTGAATTGCTTTCTTGGGATCTCAAGCATCAGGTACTTCATTTGAGGCAAGACTCATTCTGTGAACTGGAAAAATACCATCTTGTCAGTTTTTAAAGTCGTTGCTGTTTCAATTTCTTTCTTTTTTAAATACCATAGGTACACGGTAAAAAATTCAAAACTGTATAATGAGGTAAGTGTCTTTTCTTCCCAGGTTCTGTCACCTGGGAGTTAGAATTGTCTGCTAATTATATTTTACTACTATAATATCAGTCTCAGAATTGATTGAGTATTCTGGTGGCAGACAACAGGTGGGAAAACAGGCAGGTGGCCTCAGACAAACAATCACAACCCCAGGTTTGATTTGGGGGAGAACTTTCATCTTTTTAACCCTGGAAATGTTATGAGGCTGACAGCACAGAGATAACCAGGATGTAAAGGGAGCTTGGTCAATGCCAAAGCAAAAGGCAGATCTGATTATTAGAATATGGATATGAGGCCAAAGTTAGATTAGTCACACAGATGAAATTACCCTGAATCCCACCACTCCCAGCCAACTACTCCTCACATCTCCCCAGGTCAGGAAGACGAAGTTTCAGAGGCCAGAAAATCATGGCGGAAGGAAGGTAAGCACAGCAGTATGGAAACAATCACTGTTACACTGGTATATGATTTGTCTTGTCTATCAGTTAAACCATGAACGCCTTGAAGCTAAGTACCAAGGTTTTCCCTATATTTGTTCTCTGTAATAAACAACACGACCTAATTTCTGTGTGCCCACTACTCAAATTATAATTTTATCTATCAAAAAGTTTACTGTCTGAAGTAGAATGTGCTAGTCACTCAGTTATGTCTGACTCTGCAATTCCATGGACTTCTCCAGGCAAGAACACTGGAGTGGGATGCCATTCCCTTTTCCAGGGGATCTTCCNTGTCTAGGTTGGTTATAACTTTTCTTCCAAGGAGCAAGCATCTTTTAATTTCATGGCTGCAGTCACCATCTGCAGTGATTTTGGAGCCCATGAAATAAAGTCTGTCACTGTTTCCATTGTTTTCCCATCTGTTTGCCATAATGTGATGGAACCAGATGCCGTGATATTAGTTTTCCAAATGTTGAGTTTTAAGCCAACTTCTTCATTCTCCTCTTTCACTTTCATTGAGAGGCTCTTTAGTTCTTCACTTTCTGCCTAAGGGTTGGAGGGTTAATTTAAGTGGTCTGGTGGGGAAGACCTCTCTAAGGAAGTAACATGATTTGAGACGATAATTATTGACATATGAAAGAGACAGCCATGAGTGGTCCTGGTGAGCACTCCAGAAAGAGAAAACAAGGTGCAAAGAACCCAGATCAGGAATATCTTTGACATAAAGAAGCATAAAGAAGTTCACTGTGTCTAGAGCTTCATAAATGACAACGATGAGACAAAATGGGATTGGTAGGCAGAGGACAGTTCATACAGAGCATTGTAGATCATGCTGAAATATTAGATTATTTTTCCACCTATATGTAGAATAGATAATAGGTGAGCAAGAATAGAATCAGCAAGGAGGTGTATCCTGGCATTGTTACAGGAGATAACAATGACTTGAACCATGTGTAGGTAGAGAGAAGGGGAAAAATAAAGATAGTAAGAGCTGGAGATAGAGAGCAGAGGTAACAAAGTGCTGATGGATACAATGTATGCAGTGAAGGAAAGAGGAATCAGGGATGACTCCTACACTTTGGTCCAGACTTATTTGATGGATGATGGCATTTCCACTCACTAAGGCAAATATTCAGTGCTTGTCAAATAATAAATGCTTAATAGTTATTGAACATGTCAATCAATACTGAGGTTCTAGGTGAAATTTTGTTTGAACCAAAAACAGTTCTAATGAAAACAGAGGTTGGAAACTACTGCAATTAGAGAGATTAGAGTTGTACACACTAGCTTTAATATCGTTTGGCTGAATTGGAGGTGATGGCTCTTCTATTACCATTTCCTTTAACNATATGTCAAAAATAATTTTAAAGGACATGGTTATGAAAGGAGTTTACAGTATAGAAGAGTGAGAGGTAGATAGACAATAAAAGTACATAAGTAAGATAGCATCATAGTTCAGACAGTATCCAATGATTTGAAGGAAATAAAACAAGGGAATGTGATAAAGAGTGACTAAGGGTTCATTTCAGTCAGTTCAGTTGCTCAGTCATCTCTGACTCTTTGTGACCCCATGGTCTGCGGCACACCAGGCTTCCCTGTCCATCACCAACTCCTGGAGACTGCTCAGACTCATGTCCATTGAGTCAATGATGCCATCCAACCATGTTAGCCTCTGTCATGTCCTTCTCCTCCTGCCTTCAATCTTTCCCAGCATCGGGGTCTTTTCCAATGAGTCAGTTCTTCACAACAGGTGGCCAAAGTATTGGAGCTTCAGCTTCAGCATTGGTCTCTCCAATAAATATTCAGGATTAATTTCCTTTAGGATTGACTGGTTGGATCCCCTTGCAGACCAAGGGACTCTCAAGAGTATTCTCCAACACCACAGTTCAAAAGCATCAATTCTTTGACTCTCAGCTTACTTTATCATCCAACTCTCATATTCATACATGACTACTGGAAAAACCATAGCTTTGACTAGATGGACCCTTGTTGGCAAAGTAATGTCTCTGCTTTTTAATATGCTGTCTAGGTTGGTTATAACTTTTCTTCCAAGGAGCAAGCATCTTTTAATTTCATGGCTGCAGTCACCATCTGCAGT
>SJYV01018065.1:1058050-1112702 GCA_006410875.1 Neotragus pygmaeus | reverse complement strand
CTTATAGTTTCCTTTGTTGTGCAGAAGCTTTTAATTTTAATTAGATCCCATTTGTTTATTTTTGCTTTTATTTCCAGTATTCTGGGAGGTGGATCATAGAGGATCCTACTGTGATTTATGCCTATGTTCTCCTCTAGGAGTTTTATAGTTTCTGGTCTTACATTTAGATCTTTAATCCATTTTGAGTTTACTTCTAATCTTTTAAGGATCCTAATATTGGTGTTGTTTAGTGGCTAAGTCATGTCCAGCTATTTTGTGACCCCATGGACTGTAGCCTGCTAGGCTCCTCTGTTCATGGGATTTCCCAGGCAAGAATACTAAAGTGGGTTGCCAATACCTTCTCCAGGAAATCTTTCTGGATCTCCAGGGATCGAACCAGTGTTTCCTACATTGGAAGGCAGATTCTTTACTGCTGAGCCACCAGGGAGCCCAACAATCTTAATGTACATATATATCACAGAAATCTTTGAAAGCTTCAGGTTGTTAATTAAGGAATGGCCTGTTTAACAAAAATTGTTTTTTGTCCATATTTACAAAGCGAAAGGGCACATGCTACTGTCCTGTTTTATTCACTGGGTCAATTCCTAATTTTACTTTCTACGATAGTCTTAAAGAAGAACAGTATATTTATATTCAATTCAATATCCTTCTCTATCCTGCCATGTTCAAGGCACTGGAAAAAAATAATTAGGTCACTAAAAAGTAACAGAAGCAGCTGCATCTACTGTATAGCTTGTCTATACCAGAAGCTGGTAGATCCTGAGAAAAAGGCTGTTTCAATAATTAAGAGAGCTTTCTCATTCTCTAATATAAAGTAGTTTAGTGAATGAATGGATATGTATTGAGAACACACCACTCCCCCAAAATCTAAATCTACATTTAAATCTAATAATAAAATATATTTAAAGCTATAAAATGTAGGTCTTACTTTTTTGTTGATCCTTAAATTTGTCCTAGACTCTACCTTCAGCCACACCTAACCAGGACTGAGCCATACTCTGCCACAAACAATAGGAAATTCAGGACAATATGGTCCCCAGCAACAGAGTAAATTCAAAAGTTTTTATGGTAGAAAAGTAAACTTTAGTTGAGTTTGTCCTTTGAGCAAATTTAGAATAACAGAATCTATTTTTCATTTGTACAAATACTTAGAAAAAAAACACAACAGCTTTAAAACTATAGAAATGTATGTATAAAACCTTATGTATTATAATGCCAATATTGTAAAGCAATTATCCTTCAATTAAAAATAAAGAAAAAATTTTAGAAACTTTATAGATTAAAATGAAAATAAAATTTGAATAGCATAAATATTAACAGTCATGGTTAATGACTTTTTAAATCAGTCATGTCTCTCTTTTCATGAAACATCTTGTTCATTATGCTAAATTAGTATATATAAACAAGCAGAGTTTTATCTGAAAAAATAGGTGGTATATTTAGTTTTATAGATTGATATACATATATAATATATATATATATCAATCTGATCAAAATATGCTGCTTTTATTAAAAAGCAGCCAACTAATAAATTAGTCTGCCACAAACTAACATACAAGCTACTTTCAAGTTAACAAGTTAGCCTGCCAGTTTTATGGGTATTGGTAGAAGACATGAAACCCTGGATCAGAACTAAAGGACAAGTTATTACTCAAAGCAATGGTAATAACTAGACTGTTAGAATTTGCACTGGTACCCAGACCCACCATTCCCATAGCATTTAATAAAAACAGAGGTACTCTGACCCACCATTCCCATAGCATTTAATAAAAACACACAAATCTTGTGTTTGTGAGAGTTCCTGCCCATTGCTCCAGAGAGAGATACTATCTCTATCTTCCTACTATAAACAATCCTACCCTTCCCTTTGGAGGAGACAGTATCTCCATCTTCCAAGTCTTTCCTTTTAACAAACATCCTTGAAAACACAGTTGAGAACAAAAAGTAATCACTGCCTTGCTTGAAATGTCTTGCAGAAATGCAAGACTCATGAATAATTGTCTCTCAACAAATCTAAGCAGTGATTTCTGGGGAACGAGGTTGAAGGAAAAGAGAGAATCCTCTCCTGGTGACTTTTCTGGAGCTGAGATTAGATAAACCCTCTTCATACTGGGTAATCTGATGAGAGAGTTTAGTTTGGGGCACACTTCCACTGCCACATGTGGCCTGACAAGAAGAAAATTCTATCTCCTTTCTTCCTTTTTGCCCTCTCTCAATCTCTCAGTTTCCCAGAACATATTTTAGTTGCAGTCTTGGCATCCTGAAGTCTGACTTGGAAATCAATTACCTTAGAAATAATTTACAGTGTCAGTCAAATTCCTTGACATTTCCTCTCAGTGCCTCCAATCTCAACCTCCCCAAAGGCCCTATTAACCCACAATGTATCTGATTTATAGAACATTAAGTTTCAACTGCATTTTAAATTAAATAAGCATGGCTGGGTAGTTGGAGACCATAACCACCACTTAAGCCATCTCTAGTATAGGAAGGCTGTGGTCCTAGTGTGATTAGACTGACTAGTTTTCTNTTGCACAGAGCAATAGCATGTTTTCTTATCTGCATTCCCGTTTAGAACTTGTCGAACATTTTTATCATTTTGTATCAATTCTTACATATTATTTTAGAATTTGTGTTTCTTTATTTCTGGTTGAAAATAATCCAATAAGTTCTATTTTTCCCATATGAAGACACTAGACCGAAAGCAGACTAGCAACACCAAATGCGATCTTCCCAAGCTGTAGTGAGAGGGGTATTCACTATTTCTGTGCTCTAAAAGACTGATGACATCTTTTAAAATCAAAGTAAGGGTTTGGGGGGTAAATTTTTTACTTTTAACCATCCTTTATTTTTGCTCTTTTCATAGGATCTTACTTCATGTTGATCTGGGGGGAAAAGTTTCTTGGTTCACTTGTAATTGAGGTGTTCTACCTCTTGATTTACCTTACTGTTTAATTTTTATCTTACTTTTCACATTTCTAGGGCATATTCTTTGAATTTTACAAAATATTATTTTAAGATGTCACATTGCTAAACTATTCTAGGAGGCAATTTTGAATAAAACAGGATAGGTTATATTAATTACACCTCAAAATTAAAAATACAAATGAGTAGTATCTCCTTCTATACAGCTGCCTTAGGAATTTTTGCTTTTATTCCATCAATCTTGACATTGTTTAAAACAATTTGGGGGAATCCTCTTGTGGATTTGCCTTTAGGATCTATTGCTTTATTTTAAATGAACTTAGTGACAGTAAAACTTCATCCTTCACATGTGGACTTGAATTTTTGGATAGAGATAATTGTTATCCATAATCTAGTATATGGGTTGACGATCAGACTGGGAAAAAAACCTAGGAGAAAAAGTATCTGACTATAAGGAATGAGGGTAATGTTCTTGTCTGATTGAACTGGCTTTGAAGACAACTTCATGAAAAACTTTTAGAAAGCTCTTGAGTTTTGCCAAGAGCAATTGGCTGTCACATGGCCAGCTCCTGTGTAGATCCTTGGTTCAGCCAGTGGTAGCAATGTATCAACAGGTCCTAAGCTCACTCAGTTGATCATTTTACTCTAAAGGAAATGGGGAGTCACTGGAGGGTTATAAGCAGGTAAGTGCTGATATAAACAGGCATGTTTCTAAAAGATCACTCTGGATGATGCATTGAAAAGACACTGAAATGTTAAGGGTAGAAGGGAGGACAGATGTTGGAAGTCTAATTAGGAAGTTATTGTAGTAATCCAGACAAAGGATGATGGTGGCTTGAACAAAGATAGAAAATGGAAGTGATGAGAGATGGTTGAATTTTGAATACATTTTGAAGATACAGTCAATAGGATTTCCCAATATTGGTCTGGATTGGAACTCAGCCAGGGGCCATTTTACACCAAAGAGGCACTTGGCAATGTCTAGAGACATCTCTCTTGATGAAAGTGAAAGAGGAGAGTGAAAAAGCTGGCTTAAAACTCAACATTCAAAAAACTAAGCTCATGGCATCTGGTGTCATCATTTCATGGCAAATACATGGGGAAACAATGGAAACAGTGAGAGACTATTTTCTTGAGCTCCAAAATCACTGTATATGAGATGACTACAGCCATGAAATTAAAATTAAAAGACTCTTGCCCCTCGGAAGAAAAGCTATGACCAACCTAGACAGCATATTAAAAAGCAGAGACATAATTTGCTGACAAAGGTGTCCATCTAGTCAAAGCTATGGTCTTTCCAATAGTCACATATAGATGTGAGAGTTGGACCATAAAGAAGGCTGAGTGTCGAAGAACTGATATTTTTGAACTGTGGTGTTGGAGAAAACTCTTGAGAGTCCCTTGGACTGCAAGAAGATCAAATCAGTCAATCCTAAGGGATGTCAACCCTGAATATTCATTGGAAGGACTGATGCTGAAGCTGAAGCTCCAATATTTTGGCCACGTGATGCGAAGAACTAATTCATTAGAAAAGACCCAGCTGCTGGGAAAGATTGAAGGTGGGAGGAGAAGAGGATGAGATGGTTGGATGGCATCACCCACTCAATGGACATGACTTTGAGCAAGCTCCGGGAGGCAGTGAAGGACAGGGAAGCCTGGCATGCTGCAGTCCATGGCTCACCAAGAGTCAGATGTGACTGAGCAACTGAACAACAACACAGACATCTCTGATTGTCATGATTAAAAGCATGCTGTAGGCATTTAGTGAACAGAAGTTAGGACTGATGCTAAACATTCTGCACTGCACAGGACAATTTACACAACAAAGAATTATCTAGTCCAAAATGTCAATTATGCTCTCACATGCACTTTGAGAATTATCCTGTGCTTCCCTACTATATGCTTTAGGAGAGCCCTCTATAAGAATGTTGGCAGTAAGCTAAAACTATTGTTCAAATGCCCATGGAAGAGGACAGACTCTAGCAAAATCCATTCTGCCAGTGGACCCAGCCTAAATGAGAAAGAAACCTCCGCAATGAGCTCATTTAGGAATAATGAGTAAGCCTGTTTTGAGGTGGCTTTTATTCACCACATCCAGATAAGAGGGTAATCATAGTCAGGACTTTTGCTTAGACCCCCAGCATCCAGCCTCTACAAGAACCACTGAAGTCTACATTTATAAGAGTTCTTTCTTAGTTTCCCGGCAGAGAAAGAGGAACAAACAGGGACAAATGCTTACTTCATGAGCCCAAGTGGAGCATGCCCTGACCAAATGCCTCAAGCCCATTGTTACAGAGGTGGGAACTGTTGGCCCCCAGAGCAATGTGGCCACTGGACAGATTTCCCATTTTAAGAATTACTCTGGATGGATGTCCTCACTTTCTGAAGACATATCACCTTCATGATAAATGTCCAAAAATTACAACTTGGAATTTGGAGCACTACTCTGTGAATGCAGTTATCCTCTTACCTTTAGAAATCTTTGGTTTGAGAAGAGAATCATCAAATCTGCAAATCCCAATTCTAGAAAGTAGAGCTACTAGGCTGGAACCAATATGAAAGTAATGTGGGTGCTTCTATTGTCAGTAACACATTCGGAAAGACAAAGCCATAATATTCCTGCCCTGAGTAGATAACAAAATTACACAGGCCATTCTTTTCATCCATGTAGGTATTCTTCCAGCTCTGACTTACAAGGTTTCATAGGCAAGCAAAACTATTATGACAGAAGAATATTTGCTAAGGAACTCCCACATATAAAATTAATTCATACTCAAAAATCTTTTCCTGCTTCACACTAGCTTTTATTCTAAGCACCATTTTCATATCTTTGTCATTTTCTTATAAAAATTATGATATAATTACCAGTGAAATTGAAAATCTTACAAAAGGTGCAGGATTTCTTGAAGTCCATAAAAGTAAAATTAGAAAACAGATAAGTCGTTGAGAAATAAAGATCTGATGACAAAGTAAATCCTTCAAAAGAGGCTTTGAAGAAGCCCTTGAATATTTTATAAAAATAACTTCTTTATGAGCATGCTACAAAAGTCAAGTGAGAAGTGAAGAATGTCCTACTGTGCTTTTCTATAACTTGGTTAGAAAAATTAAACCCTCAAAAAGCCTTTGATTTATTTTTTTGTGCATCCTAAGAATTAGCATAATAATATGCAAACTCTAACCTAGATGTTGTTAATTAGGAGATAAAATAAGCTTACTTTTATATAGACTAACAGCTTTATTCTTCAATATAAAATTTCACAGGAATTTTCCTCTAAATTCCCTATTTCCCTGTCATTCCTATCGCTCACATTACAAACTCAAACTTAAAGCTACAGTTGGCTTCTGTCTTCTCATTACAATCTGAAATGTATCCTCTGCCTCAAGACTAGTACAACTTCCTTTTCTGTTCAGTGGTTATACACTCCTAGATTAGTCATTGCCATTAGTTGTACACAACTACAAAGAACTATAGGAATACTTCAAAGTACCTCAAGAAACTCCAGAACCCATTGTAATGTCCTATTAGGTTAGATTAAGATAATTTCCTGTTTGAGAAACTTGCTATCTAAACAAATGGACTATCCTCACAGAATGCCAGAGTGCCCTCTATCCAGAAAAACTTGCCAAAGTGGCAGAACAGCTTTAAAGTTGAACACTCTAAACAGACATGTCCAAGCTTTAGATGATTCCAGCTTGATCTATAATTGGTCAACTCTCCAATTATAGAGTCAAACAAAACTCCAGCTGTATTTCAGGAGAGATTCTTCCTTTTTGAACTTTAGAGATTGACCTGGTTCCAGAATGACTTTATTACAGTTCCTTGACCCTCATAGTAAATCAGGCCCAGCTCCTGCTAAAGTCCATTTGCAGATTGGGAACCTCAGGTTTAGAAGCATTAAAAAACTGTTTCAAGGTCACAAACCTAATGTATCAGTGGAGCTGAAATTTGAACCACAACAACTTGATTCCAGAGCCGTCCCATGTCACCATTCTGTAATACTGACTCCACTGGCAAGAGCATCAGGCAAAAATAGGAACTAGTTCACTAGCATGCCACTGAGAGAGAGATTTAATAAAGATGACACTCCAGTGGTGAAACTTGAATCACACTAAGAGCAACTGCCTGCTACGCCTACACAGAAGATGAACTCAGCTATGAAGAAATTAACAAGTTTAAATCCCTGGAAATTCCTTCCAAAACAAAGGCTGTTACAAATCTTACATTTAAAAAAAATATATGTGGTCTGGTGTTTAAAGCTAGACTAAAATTAAAACAGCAAAATGAACAAACCAGCAAAAGTAATGATCCTATGTGCTTATCCTAACTCTTAAGTATCAAGCCTTGGGAGCATCAGGAAAACTTCACGTCTCTCTATATCCATCTTAAACATGCAGCAAAATAGGCAATGATGCTTTCCTACTTCCTCTCAATAGCACTGCGAGTGCAAATTAGTGTTTTAAATGTCAATATTCTTTGAGAACATCAGAAAAAGGATGTCACATAATACATAACCCATCTTTAGCTCACTTTTAGCCACTTCTGCTATTTCTAAACTTGTTTGCATCACATTCAAATCTTTCTTGTCTGATGACCTCAAGACTTTGCTAGTATTTTGTACCATGTGTATGCACAGTTACATAAAGAAGTGTATCTATCATTACTAACTTATCATTATATTATTTTCATCATTAAACAACCCAGAAGATTCCTTCAAGGAGCCAATCCATGGAAAATTGGGTCATTTTCTTAAAGTAAAACACAACCACTTTTGTATTATATCAAAGTACATACCAATTATTTTGTTCTCTGTTATTTTGTTTTTAATGTAACAGGACAACCATTAAGAGTTTTTTCCTTCTTTATTATTTCTATAACATTCATGAGGCTTCATTGGTACATGAGCTTTTAGTAGGGGTAGGGGGTTGTACATTTCATTAATTTGAAGTTTTTTTCCTAAATTTTTTTACTTATATCTCATGTACCTTACTAGGCATCTCTTTTTGTTGATAATACACTAAATATGTTTCAAGATCTCTAAAATTGTTTCACTGAGTACCTTTTCTTCATATCTTTTCTTAAAAAAAGAAATACACATGTATAGAGAAAAATAGAGATGTATAGATATGAATATATCTATGTCAGAAGCATAAACATTTTCAGTTCACTTTTACGGCCAATGTTAATTGCACAGCCTCACTTGACTGTGTAAAGCCTCAATATTTTTTTATAATTATTGATTTATTTGGCTGCACTGGGTCTTAGCTGCGGGACACAGGATCTTCACTGCAGCATGAAAACTCTTAGCTGTGGCTGTGGGATCAGTTCCTTGACCAAGGGTCGAACCTGGATCCCCCTGCATTAGGGGCACAGAGTCTTAAGCACTGGATCACCAGAGAAGTCCCAAATCTCAATATTTTTATTACATATAATCAAAAAAGGCTTTTACAAGTAAAAATTTCTAAATTTAGAATTTCCTTTTGCTGACACAAAAGTTCCATTATAATGGTGGTTTGCAAAGGGTGGTCCCAGGACCAGCAGCATCAACACCTTCTAAGAACATTTTAGAAACGCAAATGTTTGCTCCCCAACCACTGCCGATATCTACTGAATCAGAAAGTAAAGGGTAGTATCTGGCAACCTCTGTCTGAATAAGACTTCCATGTGATTCTGATGTTTGAGAGCACAACATCACAGAGAGTATTTCTAAGGTCCTTGAAATTAAGAATGGTGTCTTTTCCTCTATATCATTCCCATGTGTGTCTAATACTATACCCTGGCACATAATAGATATTTGGTAAATATTTCATATTTGAATAAATTTAATGTGTGATAATTTCTGTGATTTGTTTGACATTTTCTTCTCTTGACTTCTCTCTTCTTCACACTTATCATCCATAAAATTGGGGTAATAGAATAAAGAAACGTTAAGTGTAAACCGAACACCAGGCTGTCACTGTTCCCCCCACACAATGTTCTCACAGTGTCCAGTGTTTTAAATTCTCCATGATCTCTATTTTTTTTTCAGAATGCTTAGAAGTATCTTGCATACCAAGCAGGAAGAAAACAAAGAAACTGCAAGATTTTTGTACTTTGCAGAGCACTGCATTACACTTATATCATCACATCTTATTTCTCTGCACAGTGCAAGAGACAAAGTCTGTCATCAAATAAACATTTAGCAGGTTCTGCAACATTGTACCCAAAATATATAGTCATAAAGAATAACAATGATATGTGAAACTGTAGATATAATTCTTGCTCCAGAAGTAGTATTTGCCTGACCTGGAAAGTATACAAGGAACATATTTTTCTTCAAAGAAAAAAAAAATACCTTCATGAAGCTATCAAAAACACTGTATTTCTATTTTTCATAAAATATTTACAGATAATGACAGGTTTAGTGAAATCATGTAATCAGCAATTCCTAAATTGCTACCATTATAATTACTGTTTCTTTGAAAATCCTCAGAGAAAGACAGAAGACAAATCTCCAGTTTTGTAATGATCTGAGATAGTCTCCTGTTGCTCTTCTACACACCTGGGCTGATACCAATGTAAATCAGATAATGCTAATTTGAGCATACTGATGAGGGTCAAGCGTTACTGTTTCCGTATCTAATTTAAAAAAAAATTTCCTCCACTTGGCACTATTACTATCAATAGATTCTCATCCTTGCAAACACAAACATAACGCTAAAGAATAGAAACCTCCTCCATCATGCTTCTAATGTCTCATCTCTTTTATTTTAAGATCCTCTTGATTGCCATTTCTAATAGCTTTGTCTGCTGTATTGTGAGAATCCTTCTATACTATATAAACCCTTGTGCTTAGGTTCTAAAAATCCGAGTTCAATCGTTTAGCTACTGTTAACGGGAATCACTGCTCTTTTGAATTATAATCTCCACATCTGTAAAGAAAAGGCAATAGTTTGGTGAAAGGGACCTTTAAAAGTCATTGCTAGAGCTGCTATCAAAACAAAACCAAACTTCAAATCAATCAGAATATAAATGTTGGCAAAGCTGCAGAAAAACTGAAGCCCTTCTTCTCTGTTGGTTGGAATGTAAAACAGTGCAGCTATTATGTAAAAACACTATGATAGTTCCTCAAAAAAATATAAATGTAATTACAAAATAATCTGACAATTCCACTTTTAGGTATATACCTAAAAGAACTAAAAGCAGCATCTCAAAGAAATATTTGTACACCCCTATTCACAATAGTCAAGAGATGGAAACAACCCAAGTGTCCATTGACAGATGAATGGATAAACAAAATGTGATATACACATATAATGAAATATTATTCAGACTTAAAAACAAAGAAAATTCTGACACAAATAAATAAATCTTGGGGACATTATGCTAAGTGAAACAAGCTAGGCATACACTCAAACAAAACAAAACAAAACAAAACACTATGTTATATGAAGTATCAAGAGCATTCAAATTCATAGAAACAAAATGCATATTATTTCATACTTGCTACAAAATGAATGAAACTGGAAAACACTGTGCTAAGCAAAAGAAGCTAGTCACAAGAGTTCACATACTGGTATAAAATGTTCAGAAAAAGCAAATCTATAAAGACAAAAGATATTAGTGGTTGGCCACAACTGGGATGGGAGAGTCAGATCGTATGATCGAAGCATGATAATTAAAGGTCATATTTTTTTTAGGTGATGAAAATTTTCTAAAATTAATAGTGGTAATGGCTGCACAATTTTATACTAAAAACCATTAAATTGTACACTTTAAAAAAGAAGTAGAATGGTTGTTGTCAGTTGGTAGGGGGAAGAGGAAATGGAAAGTAGTTGTTTGATGGGTATAGAGTTTCAGTTTTGAAGATGAAAAGGTTCTAGAGCTTGGCTACACAACAGTGTGAACATATTGATTACTGAAATGCATCCTGAAAGTGGTTAAGGAACCAGAACAATAAGATGTCACTGCACACCTATTTCCTGGAGAAGGAAATGGCAACCCACTCCAGTGTTCTTGCCTGGAGAATCCCAGGGACGGTGGAGCCTGGTGGGGTCCCATCTATGGGGTCGCACAGAGTTGGACACCACTGAAGCGACTTAGCAGCAGCAGCACACACCTATTTGGAAAAGAGAATGGCAATCCACTCCGATATTCTTGCCTGGAGAATCCCATGGACAGAGGAGCATGGCGGGCTACAGTCCATGGGGTTGAAAAGAGTCGGACATGACTGAGCAACACACAGCCAACCCTCCCATCCACATGCCTGTTAGAATGACCAAAATCTACCACTCATCTGCTCTTCTTTTGCTTCTCACAATCCCTTCCTTTCCCCCAGAACGAAGGTCTCATGAATGGAAAAACCAGCATAAAGAAGGAAACTTTCTCCAGGCTCCAAAGGCAAGCAGGGTGACAGTTAAGCTATTCTCTGGAGAGCTCAATAGACAACCAGTTGAAAGAAATGTTCCCCCCCATTTCAGCCCTCTTTGTCATAAACAGAAAGCTAAGAGAGTAGGTTGAACTAGTTCTCTTTCTTTCACATGTGGACTAAATTGTAAAGGAGGTCCAACTTCTCCTCAGTTGACCCTATACCTCTACCTGCCACCACCACAGCCAAAACCACCTTCTCTATGCTGACCCCCCTTACCAGAGAGTGTCTCTCCCCTGACCAGCCCTCTCCTCACTGCTCCTAAGATTCGAAAAACCAACATTCCAGATTCTAAACATTTTCCCCCTCCATTTCTCATCCCTCTTCTTCAAAAATCAAAGATTTTTCTTTCTAAAGCTCTCACACTGATGACAAACTAGCTAACGTCCCATACTGGTTGACGCTAGGTTTTATCTCCAGAATAACTCCCATTTTAGTTACTCCAGGTATTCAGTGCCCAAACACAAAGTAAAAAATTGTAAACCGAAGGTGAGAATTCCAGGCATTATGTTACATCTGCCAAATTAAGGGACCAAGCAGTCTTTATACTGCCTTTCAAATCTCATCAAGTAATTAGCAGCCTGCTTTGCTACGCATGAGCTGATTTTACACTCTTAATTTTGCTCATGCAGTTGTTTGCTCATCATCAGAAAAACCAACTGGGTTCCTGAGAAAAATAAGATGGTATTTAGTGATAAGATAAAGTCTAACCTCTTCTTAGTCCAGTTTCATCTGCCTATAGCTGGCATGTGCAGAAGCTTTGTGCATGTTGCCTCAGAGGTCAATTTCCACAGCTGACTTCTATGTGGACACCTCATTCAAGATGGCAGCAGCATATTCTGTGTACAGCGGCCACTTGGGGCACCTCAGTCTGAAGTGTGGCGTGAGCAGCAGAGCCACACCTGAGCCACAAGAACTCACCCCTTCTCCCCCCAACCCAGGAGAACCCTATAAGGCAGCCTCGCCCACCGGCTATTGGGAAGAGCTGTGCTCTATTATGCAAGCTTGTATCTCCCTATTCTTTCATTGAAGAATAAAGCTTTCTTATATGTATACATAGGGGCTTCCCAGGTGGCTCGGTGGTAAATAATGTACCCCAATGCAGGAGACTCAAGAAACATGGTTCAATCCTTCCGTTGAGAAGATGCCCTGGAAGAGAAAATGACAACCTCTTCCAGTATTCCTGCCTGGAAAATCCCATTAACAGAGAAGCCTAGCAGGCTATAGTTCACGAGGTCACAAAGAGTTGGACACAACTGAACACACACACACACATACACATATAGGTGATCCACTTTTTTGTACAGCAGAAACTAACACAACATTGTAAAGCAATTATGTTTCAATAAAAAATAAATTAGTATATAAAAATAGAAAAAAAGAATAAAGCTTTCTTTTGCTACCAAATGGAACTCTGTCTCATTCTCTTGGCTCAAATAACACCAAGCAGGAGGACCCTTGTTGGGGAGTGACTCAAGAGGGTTGATAATCCTTTCAATAATTACTTATTAAGCCCATGCTGAATACAGGATACTGTACTGTACATTTCCTCAGCAACCCTAGACAGAGCCTTTCCCCACTGCTCACCAACATGCCAAAAAAGACACAGAAAGAAGAAAGTAACTACCACACTGGTAATCAAGACAGTAGCTGACCTAACTCTGGTATGTGGGAAAGAGTAATGCTAATTTCAAAACAAGGAGAACTTGATAGAGGCATCTTCTCAGAGAAAAGCATATAACATTTACTACCTTCATTATGTGAAAAAGATGTTCTTAGAGAAAGGTCAGGGGAAAGCAATGAATAGTGCGTTGCTTTTAAGGCCTGGATCCTAACATAGAACTTAGCTGTTTGTTATTCAGCTGCTAAGTAGTGTCTGACTCTTTGTAACCCAGTGAACTGCAGCACACCAGGCTTCGCTGTCCTTCACTGCTCCCTGGAGTTTGCTCAAATTTATGTCCATTGAGTCAGTGATGCCATCCAACCATCTCATCCCCTGTGGCCCCACTCTCCTGCCCTCAATCTTTCCCAGTATCAGGGTCTTTTCTAATGAGTTGACTCCTAGCACCAGGTGGCCAAGTTATTGGAGTTTCAGCTTCAGCCTCAGCATCAGTCCTTCCAATGAATATTCAGGGCTGATTTCCTTTAGGATTGACTGCTTTGATCTCTTTGCTGTTAAGTGACCTGGGTTTGATCCCTAGGTCAGGAAGATTCCCTGGAGAAGGAAATGGCTACCCACTCCAGTATTTTTGCCTGGAGAATTCCAAGTACAGAGGAGCCTGGTGGTTTTAAACATAGAATACAGTAAAATTTTTGCACAAGTAATTATGATTCATGATAAAAAGTGTTTTCCTGTTCAACGTTACCATTATCTCCAAATAGGCTTGCTTCTTCTGCACAGTTTATTTACCTCTGGGTTGAAAATATACAATTGAATGGGCTTTACTTTCTCAATTTTTATATTATACTGCTTACCTAATCCTGTATAATAAAATGATAATAAATTCAACATATTGAAGCTAGATTTGCATAGATAATTGCCTCATTTATGCATTCCTTTTTTTGATAACAGCATTTCATGGCTGACTCACATCCAGTTTAAAGTATGCTAACACTCCCAGGGCTCAGTTTCTTTCCAATATTGCCATTAAATATTCTTCTTCTGTAACTGATTTTCACTGATTTTGCCAGTCCTAGGCTTTAAAAATAGTATCTGAAGTGCAGAACAGTTGCACAGTCAATACAATTCAAATAAATTCAGTTTTTTTTTAAAGAGAGAACATCTCAAAAATGTAAGTAAAAAAACAAATTTTCTCTGTTCTCAAGCAAATTTCATGTTAAAAAAAATTATCCTGATGCATTTGAACAAATTAACAACTCCCAAAGATGAGAGTTAACTGGCATAAAAATCACTTGAATTATTCCACCTGTAGAAAAGAAAATGCAAGAAAGACAATCACAGATTTAAGGCTTAAAGGATTATTTTTAAATGTATATCAAATAGCAAACTTGTCCAAAATGTATGCTCATTTATAAATGAAGAAACGGAAGTGTAAAATAATCATTGATAATATAGGTAGAAGAATAGAAGCTTCTGAATTTAAGAGTCTTTTTAGTTTGTTTTGTACTCCAGCCAGTATTCCACTTCTCCATTTAAAATGCATTGCCAAATAGTCAGAATACAAAGAAAAGGAACATGAAGAAAGACCCCAAGCTAAAAATGACATAAAAACAAAACAGGAACATATAAGTTAGTAGTTTAGGCATAGTCATGTTTGCAAGTAACAATTTTGTGGAAGATAATGAACTATCATATGGGTATAAAGAACTAAATGTTCAATACTGATTCTCTAAAATAATGTTATGAAAAATGCTCATTTTGACAGCCCTGTGTCCTTTATTGGGCTTCCCTGGTGGCTCAGAGGTTAAAGCTTCTGCCTGCAATGCAGGAGACCTGGGTTTGATCCCTGGAGAAGGAAATGGCAACCCACTCTAGTATTCTTGCCTGGAGAATCCCATGGACGGAGGAGCTTGGTGGGCTACAGTCCACAGGGTCGAAAAGAATCGGACATGACTGAGCGACTTCACTTTAAACACTGTCTGCCATAGCCCAGGTGTAAATCTGACTTAACTTTTGATACAAGATAGCCTATGAGAATGCTGCTGCTGTTAAGTCACTTCAGTCGTGTCTGACTCTGTGCGACCCCATAGAGGGCAGTCCACCAGGCTCCCCCGTCCCTGGGATTCTCCAGGCAAGAACACTGGAGTGGGTTGCCATTTCCTTCTCCATTGCATGAAAGTGAAGTGAAGTCACTCAGTCGTGTCTGACTCTTAGTGACCCCTTGGACTGCAGCCTACCAGGCTCCTCCATCCATGGGATTTTCCAGGCAAGAGTACTGTAGTAGGGTGCCATTGCCTTCTCCTAGAAAAACTAAATGTCAGGATTATGCAGAGCCAAAATTAGCTGAGCATGGATAAAAGTATGGAGAGTTATACCCCAAATTACTAACAGTAGTTGCCCCTGCACAATGGAAATAGAGTTGAAGAAAGAGAATTATCACTTTAAAATTCACATATTTTCCATTTAAATTTTTTGTTTAAATTGATTATAATAGTCCCAAATTACTTTTATAATTTAAAAGGTACATTACTGAAATTTTTGACCAGATGTCAAATAATGTTGCTTCTCAGTTGAAACAGTTTTGATTTAGAGAAATAGCACTTACCGATGATCCACAAATTTCATTCCCTGAATCCTATCTCAACCTTTCTCCCTCTAGCTGGACATACCAATGCCCCCATAGAAAAGTCCCAGAACTGTTGCCAGGTGAGCTATCATAACACGTAAAAAAGGAGGAGTACAGGTAGGAGAAATTCATTTAGACAATCCTTACATTCAGAAGAGAGAGTGAGAGAAGCAATTGTAAAGACAGTGAATGGACCCTGAACCCAGATTCCCAAACAGAACTTCCTGCTTAGATGTTGTCCTGCATGCCCCAAATACTTCCTCACTTGTTTGGGTTTTTTACACTTCAATTATTACACCATAGAATTATACTACAGAATCCTCCCCAAAATATCTTCCTCTGGCTTATATCTTTCCTTAAAACACAAATTCTTCTTGAAAGGGTAAATGTCTCTCCACTCTCCACACATTAGTACCTGTTAGCGTAAACACACGTACTCATGACATCCAGATGAAACTAGACTTCCTGAGGAGACAAGAAGCATGTGAGAGAAGGTAATTGACAATGGGAAATCTAGATGTTGAACTGAAGAGGACTTCGTACAACTGAAAGCATATTTGCCTGGGAATTATAAAAAGGACCTCAGAAAGTTATTTTGAAGAATAGATGTGTCATAAATGAAGGTAGTGGATACCAAAAAAGCTGTGGACTGTTGAAAAAAGCACCCAGTGGGAAAAAAGACTCTTTCCATTTCCTTCCCTTTCTTCCCTTCTTTCCTCTCCTTCCTTCTCTTTTACTTCAAATACTAAAGTGAGTGTTGTACCATATGTGAGTTAGACACAATGGCCTAAACACACTTCAGTTGAAGGTCCCTTTTCCATCTCTAGATCTCAAATACTCACCATCACCTCCCACAGCCTAAACACACAATCATTTCCCTGCTTCCAGGAAAGGGTTTGAGAAATAGCCCATTGAAGCCTGCCAGATAGAAATAGATTTTGTCCATGTTTATGTTTCCTTCCCAAAATTCTTATGCTGAAGCCTAATCCCCAGTATAATGGCATCTGGTGGTACGGCTTTGGGGAAGTGATTAGGTCATGAGGATGGAGCCCTCATGAAAGGAATAAGCACCCTTATAAAAAGGACCACGGACAGCTTCCTAGCTCCCTCCCGCAGTGTGAAGTTACAGGGAGAAGCTGCCATCTATGAACCAGGAAGAAGGGCTTCGCCAGACACCAAATATGCCATTGCTTTGGTCTTGGACTTCCTGCCCTCCAGAACTGTTAAGAAATANACCCTTATAAAAAGGACCACGGACAGCTTCCTAGCTCCCTCCCGCAGTGTGAAGTTACAGGGAGAAGCTGCCATCTATGAACCAGGAAGAAGGGCTTCGCCAGACACCAAATATGCCATTGCTTTGGTCTTGGACTTCCTGCCCTCCAGAACTGTTAAGAAATAAATTTCTGTTGTTAGAAGTCATCCTGCTGCTACTGCTGCTAAGTCTCTTCAGTCATGTCCCACTCTGTAGGACCCCATAGGTCGCAGCCCACCAGGCTCCCCGGTCCCTGGGATTCTCCAGGCAAGAACACTGGAGTGGGTTGCCATTTCCTTCTCCAATGCNTTCACTTTCACTTTTCACTTTCACGCATTGGAGAAGGAATGGCAACCCACTCCAGTGTTCTTGCCTGGAGAATCCCAGGGTGGGCTGCCATCTATGGGGTCGCACAGAGTCAGACACGACTGAAGTGACTTAGCAGCAGCAGCAGCAGCAGCAGCAGCCTTGTATTGGAGAAGGCAATGACAACCCACTCCAGTGTTCTTGTCTGGAGAATCCCATGGACGGAGGAGCCTGGTAGGATCCAGTCCATGGGGTCGCTAAGAGTCATACAGGACTGAGCGACTTCAATTTCGCTTTTCACTTTCATGCAATGGAGAAAGAACTGGCAATCCACTCCAGTGTTCTTGCCTGGAGAATCCCAGGGATGGGGGAGCCTGGTGGGCTGCCATCTATGGGGTCACAAAGAGTCGGACAGGACTGAAGTGACTTAGCAGCAGCAACAGTCTTGTATAATTTTAGGTTCCACCATAGTTAAAGGAAACATATTAAAAACTTTGCAATAAGCAAAGAATAATTTTTAACACTAGAAGAATTGTTCATTTTACCTGACAGTTTCATATCCTACATAAAAGTGAGATAGAACCTAACACATGCCGGTAAGACTGGTTGGGTGAGAAAAGCTGATATTGAACAATTACATAAAATGACTCTTGGCAAACAAAGAAAAACCAAAGAATGACTGCAAATGTTCCCTTGCCAGTAATTTGATGCCCCTGCAATAGGTGAATAAAATAAGAGAGGAAATTGGGAGGCTCTTAAGGAAATGCTGGAGCAGAGCTGTGAGTTAGAAATACGAGGTTGCTTTAAAAAAGAAAAATCAGAAAATTTCCAAATAACATGGATTCCCAAGTATTGCTTAGTAAGTACTCTGGATGGAATAATACTATAATCGTCTCTGCAGCTTCAAGGCTTCTTGCTGTTCCCAAAGATAAACACATGGGATTTCTGGTTTAAGGGGATAACAGAACCAAAAAACATGGGAAAATCACCCATTTGAAAGGCATTATTGCAGTTGCAATATGTGTTAACTTTTTAAAAACCACAAAATGATTAAAACTACTGGATGTAATCAAGTTCGAATAGTCTAAACTGTGCTCCCAAACTTTGAATTGATTCATATTAAATGATTATTTTAGTAGTTGAAGTAGGAATTACAAGTGTAGAATTATAATAGAACAGATTTTAATTAAAATATCTCAATAAAAATCCAAAAGTTAAAAATAAGCAAAATAACAAAAACACCTAAAACCAGAGTACTCTTCTCTTTAGTTTAATCTCATACTGATGTCTTAAGTGTACCATCTTTATGCTTCTGACCTACTAATCAATATTTCTGTTTTGTTTCATTTTTTCCTCTTTGACTTAAAATAAATTTTAAATGTAATATTTTGATTTAAAAATTTTCCACTTTCACATTTTTACAACTCTTTTAATTTGTGCTTGAAGTTAAGGAACCTTCAAAAATGTTTTCATACCTTGAATGAGTAGCATTCCTCTTATTTACAAAGGGTCTTTACTCTGAGATAATTGATACCAGAATTATATTTATAAGAATCCAAAACCCAGAGTACCAAATGAATAAACAAGTATTTTCTACAATTCATCATAGATCTTAGGGAAAACAAATAAAAATTTTCTCTAGGAAGATAATTAAAATAAATTGAATAATTAATAATTATATGGGTTCATTTTATTCTATGATTCATAACTTTTTTCTGAGCTAAAACTTTTGCTTTGGAAGGTTTTATGATTAACTTCATCTGACCTAAATCAAATTTATCATTCTGAATTAAGATATCAATATAAGAAAATTTAGTAATCAATCTTTAGTTTATTGCAGTTATCAAATCAGTTCAAAAGAATCATACCTTTCATCTATTCATTTCCCAAATATGTATGGTAAGAATAGCAGTAATTGTATAATATGCTAGCAGTAACTTAACTTTATTTTCACAAATATCAACTTTATATCAAATTGTTTTTCATTTTTATTCTTTTCCTCACCTGTTAAAAAATAGAATAATATACACTTTCAGTTACCTGCATTCATGGCCAGATTTTTTAATGTCAGTTAATTAGTGAATCCATATATTACTTGAGATCAGCATCAGCTTCTTCTCATTATGCATATATCTCATCAAGGTAGGTATGTCAGATGATTGCCAAAACAATTAAGTGTCTTGAGGGCAGATTTAATGTTTCCTTATAAAATAAAATACCACACAGAGAGAAGTCACTCAAACAACAAAACAATACAAATTTGAAGCTAGAGTGTTTTAAATTCTAGGAAGAAATAGCATGAAATGCAAAAATGTATAAATAGAATGTCTTTTATGTGAAAATACTGCAGGCTAAAACAGCTATCATATTGAGACTTGATATTTCACAAGTTAGGGCCCTTCTGTAGGTATGCAGCCAATAATCTCCATATTTAAATATATTAACAGTTTATATCCATGAAACCAATGTCATAGTAGATTAATGCGTATCAGGCACAGGTAGACAACTCAATAGGTACAATTCTTAAGACAATTAGAATTGGTACTATCCTGAGGGAAAAGGCGGTTGCCAGGGACATAAAACCAACTGACTGGACATGTAGGCACTCAGATGCTTTATGATAACACTGAGTGCATGAGGGCACACACAGAGGTGCACTGATGTATGTGCAAGAGCTCATTGGATGTTGCCATGGAGGCAGCCAGTAATGGTGTACAGGGAACAAACAGAAGGACATAAAAAGAGATGACTGTGCCGCATGTACTGAGAAAGAAATCTGTGAAATCCTCTCTGCTCATTGGCCATCACTATGGAGACAGCCTTTCAAAGCCCATAGGAAATAGAAATTTGATTCTGGTTTAAACACACACACACACACTTCATAGAGATGAGTATGAACATGAAATATATTTAAGGTCAATTTCATAAGCTGTTTTCAGGAACAATTACTAATGTACAGCAAGGAAAATCCCCCTAGACAGAAAACATTTACATTATTCAGTAATGATGGAGAGAATCTTTTCTTCCTACCCTTGTATTCATTTTGAAAAGTTACTCATTTCACTCAATTTTATCTCTAGCTTATATGTCAAATACCAATACCACTGAATCCCATTAACACGTCATTCTTTCAAGTAATGAATACAACTCTGTGCTGCACAGAAAGTACTTAGAGACCTTGAAACCTTGATGTTTGGCCAGTAGATATATCTGAAGTTTTATCAGCTCTGTATGCATTTGGTAAATGTTTTTCAGTGACGCATTACCAACAAGGCTACCTGGTACTTGGTATCCTATTATGTTAAAAAAAAAAAAAAATCGGTTGAGCTTTAACCAGCTGCTCAAGAGTCATAAAGAAAATCGTTGTTTCTTAAGTTATCCTCTTCTGCTTTTCTTTTGAATGATAGCAGTTTGCCCTTACTCAATTACCAGTATAGCCATCATCTCTTGAATTCTTTTCCATTTTTCATTTACTTAATCTCATTATGTTAAACTGCCTAAGCTTAGGTTTATCCTGGTACTACAAAATACGTAGACACATGCAACCTGGTATAAGAAATATACATATTGCAGAGAAAAATACAAAAATGATGCCTTTTGAAAATATGGAAATTAATCACCACTGTGCTCTGCTGTGCTCAGTCATCAGTCATGCCCAGCTCTTTGTGACCCCATGAACTGTAGCCCACCAGGCTCCTCTGTCCATGGCGATTCTTCAGGCAAGAATACTGGAGTGAGTTGCCATACCCTTCTCCAAGCGGTCTTCCCAACCCAGGAATCGAACTAGGGTCTCCTGCACTGCAGGTGGATACTTTACCACTGAGCTACCAGGGAAGCCCTAATCAGCACTACTTATTGACTTTAAAAAGTACTCAGAAATTAAAAAGTGGAATATCTTATGTGAAATAATTAAAGGATTTTTCCTTCCCTTTGTGACACAACACTGTTAAGTAATAAATTGAGGAAAGGGCATGGGTTTGAATTTTCTTGACATTTCTTATTTGGTAGAATTGCCCCAGGGGCTGAGTTCTTTGGAAGTCTGAAACAGGGTTACAATACGTACATTTGCAGTGACTTGGAAGTAGGACACATGGGTGTAGTTTATTACTCTTTACAAGGACTATTCTAACCATGGAATGGAACTTGAGAGAGAGGCAAAAGAGAGTCACAGGTAGCAAAACTCCCTAATTTACTCCTGGCAACTTTAAAATAGAAATTCTACAACCAAGGGAGCCACATGTTTCTATTGCAAAAGTAAGACTATTAATAGAGATATAAATTACTGTGGAATGTTCTCACTCTTCCCTCTAGCTAGGTGGAAGAGTTATGTCTTCTGCCTGAGAAAGACAGCATTAGAGAGAGAAGGCAAAAATAAGGGTAAACTTGTCCACCAACTGTATGCAACCAAACATTTAAAACAAACACTCTGTCATCCAAAGGCATAGCCAAACAAGATAGTTGATGACAATGCAGCTGAGTCCTCACTGTAAGTCATGATGCCCCCCAAAATTACAAATTTTCTTGACTAGGGATCAGTCTGTATTTGGAAATGATAAAGTTCTACTCATGTACTTGGGGTTAGAAGCATCCGTGATCCCGGGGTACCTTAGCATTTGTCGAATACATCTGCTACGAGCTGCCTACACAACAGTGGGGCAGATTAGGAAGCACCAGAAGTATTAAGAGGATTAAGACTGAGAAGTGCCTACATGGGCTCTGAAATATTCCACAGTACCTAACTTTATTTATTTGATGCCTAAAAACTTTGACTCAACCTTTAAACATGTCTGGTATGGTATTTTTAATCAGAAGGGGATATCATGTTCAGTGTAAATATTACATATCATTGTTTATTTAGGTCCTTTTACACTAGAATTTGACCCAAACTTTCAGCAAGTTGAATGGATTGTGAAGCATATTATCACATTCCTTTGATTCTACACACTATCCTCAGAAATTTCATTTGCTGAGTAATCTTTATTTTCAAGGACTTATTTTATAAAAAACNGGTCCTTTTACACTAGAATTTGACCCAAACTTTCAGCAAGTTGAATGGATTGTGAAGCATATTATCACATTCCTTTGATTCTACACACTATCCTCAGAAATTTCATTTGCTGAGTAATCTTTATTTTCAAGGACTTATTTTATAAAAAACAATAACAACAACTTATTTCATGCTATCATAAAGCTGTAAAAAAAACTTTTAGAGAGTTGTTTAACTTTCCTTTTGGGGGTCTAACACTCTTATTTTAGGCTATTTTGCACAAAGATCATTGATATTTTCTAAGTTAATTGACTTTTCATACTCTAGTTACCACTATAGATATTTTCAGTTGAAAAAACAAAGAAAAACCCTCTAGCAGTTATTTCTAAGTTACAGATCCAAAATTTTTGTAATTAAACAGCCAATAAATGGGAGTACCTAGGCTATGGCTTCCAGATCCAAAAACTCTGACTTTCTATTACTGTATAATGAAAATAAAACACTTATTTATAACAATTATGTTACTTCTATAAAACATTTACTCACATTACGATGTTATCTTTCATGTGTAAATATAGCAAAGTGTCAATATTCCTACAAATATGTTCGTCAAATCAGTAAGAAAAGACACAGAAATCACAATAACAGATAAGAAAGGGCACAAATGAATCAACAGTTCACATAACATGATGACTGGAAAACTGTTCAGCCTCACTAAAATTTAAATATGCAAAACAAAATAATATTTTAGCATATTATAGTTACATTGTCCAAAATAAATANAAAATCCTTATTTGCATGCATGCATACTAAGTTGCTTCAGTCATGTCCTATTCTGTGTGACCCTATGGACTGTAGCCCACCAGGCTCCTCTGTCCATGAGATTCTCCAGGCAAGAATACTGGAGTGAGTTGCCATTTCCTCCTCCAGGGGATCTTCCCAACCCAGGGATAGAACTGCATGTCTTAAATTTCCCACATTGACAGAAAAATTCTTTACCACTAGCACTACCTGGGAAGCCCCTAAATTCCTATTTATATTGCATTTAATAGTAAAATTAAAGATTCAGGTTACCAGGTGGGTATTCTACAATTCTGATTCTATCCATTGAGAGATAGGCTCAGATTCCACCAGGTAAGGGCCCAGCCCTACAAGACCGCCCCTCTCCTCATCTGAGATACTGGTCAATCACAAGTTCAAGATTTTACCTGTGCTTTTGACAAATTGGCTACAAACAGGAGGTTCCAACAACCTCCTCCAACTCAAGAATGCCGATCACAAGCCCTGGTTATCGTCTGTATGCCTGACCAAGGGGCTATAGACCAGAGGCTCTGACAAGTCTCTCCCTGAGCTTGAATAATTCGCAACAGCGGCTCACAATACCCAGAAAACCTGTTTACTCACTAGATCATTGGTTTATTAAAAAGGATACAGTTCAGGAACAACCTGATGAAAGTGATGCCACATGGTAAGGTATGGGAAAAGGGCTCAGAATTTCCATGCTCTCTGGAAGTGCCACTTTCCCTGAATCTCCACATTTTTACCAACCCAGAAGCTCTCCAAACCCCATCCTTTTGAGTTTTAGAAAGGCTTCATTACCGGGAGATGGTGAAGGACAGAGAAGCTGACATACTGTAGTCCAGTACGACTGAGTGACTAAAACCAACATTACATAGACATGACTGATTAAATCATTGGCCATTGAACTCCAGCTCCTCTCCCCTCCCAGGAAATCAGGAGGTGGAACTGAAAGTTTCATCCCTCTGATAACCTGGTTGGTTCACTTAGCAACCAGCCCCCAACTTAGGTTACCCAGCTAAGTTGCTTCAGTCATGTCCAACTCTCTGTGACCCCACGGACTGTAACCCACCAGGCTCCCCTGTCCATGAGATTCTCCAGGCAAGAATACTGGAGTGGGTTGCCATTTTCTTCTCCAGGGGAATCTTCCCAACGCAGGGATTAAACCCAAGTCTCTTGCATCTCCTGCATTGGCAGGCAGGTTCTTTACTACTAGTGCCACCTGGGAAGCTAGGTTACCCAACGGCTTTCTAAAAATCACATCAAGAACATAACAAAAGACACCTTTACTGCTTTCATCATTTAGGAAATCCCAAGGGTTTTAGGATCTCTATTCCTTTAATGCAAATGAAAACTAGATGTATATTTCTTATTATTAATCACAATATCACATAGCTTACAAGTTTCAGCCAAAATAAATATTCAGTGCCCTTGAAGAAAAAAAAAAGATACCTGCACATTTACATATTATAGGCATTCAAGACTTCATAGAATCTTGTTTCTCAATTCTAGTCCTAAAATAGGATTAAGCTGAGTATTTTCATCCTTAGGACAGCCTGATCTGATAATGGATGGGATGATAATCACCCCATTGAACTATTCTTTAATTTCCAGAATCACATTCTTCATTTATCCCTGGTTCATGGAGAAAATTTTGTAAAATTTNGTCCTAAAATAGGATTAAGCTGAGTATTTTCATCCTTAGGACAGCCTGATCTGATAATGGATGGGATGATAATCACCCCATTGAACTATTCTCTAATTTCCAGAATCACAGTCTTCATTTATCCCTGGTTCATGGAGAAAATTTTGTAAAATTTTATTTACAACTATCAATATTTGTAGCTTGGCCAAAATAAAAGCCTGAATACTTAGGACACAAATTCATAATTAGCTGAACAAGTTTTTTTCCCAAGATTTTTTACCTTACCTTTGAAATGGTGAGAGCACATTCGTGAAGGACCAATACTATATATGTACAACTTTATTGCCTCGTATTTCAGAGGAAGATGAATTTTGCTTCCCTTCTAGGTTTTACCAGTCTGCCTCTTTCTAATTTCAGTAACTTATTTTTTCATTAAATGTTTATGTGACATTATTTTATATCAGCTACTTTGCCAAATCCTGAAAATATAAAGGTAAACAGGAAATGAGGCTTGCTTTTAAGGCTTTTAGAGTCTAGAAGGAGATATAACGTGAGATGAACTACAATAAAAGATAACAGGTTTTTGGAAAGAAATGTGGACAAAGACCTAGGAGATCACAGATAGTGCTGTAAGAAAATTAATACACAGAAAGCTCAGTTAAATAGAGTCAGGAAATTCCCTGGCAGTCAAGTAGTTAGGACTCTACATTTTCACTGTACAGGGCCCAGGTTCAGTACATAGAGGGGGAACTAAGATCCAGTAATCCTCCAGATGTATTGTACAACATGGAGAATACAGCCAAAACTTTATCATAACTGTAAATGAAAAGTAACCTTTAAAAACGATATAAAAATTAAAAAAAAANTTAGAGTCTAGAAGGAGATATAACGTGAGATGAACTACAATAAAAGATAACAGGTTTTTGGAAAGAAATGTGGACAAAGACCTAGGAGATCACAGATAGTGCTATAAGAAAATTAATACACAGAAAGCTCAGTTAAATAGAGTCAGGAAATTCCCTGGCAGTCAAGTAGTTAGGACTCTACATTTTCACTGTACAGGGCCCAGGTTCAGTACATAGAGGGGGAACTAAGATCCAGTAATCCTCCAGATGTATTGTACAACATGGAGAATACAGCCAAAACTTTATCATAACTGTAAATGAAAAGTAACCTTTAAAAACGATATAAAAATTTTAAAAAAAACACCCATGTTCCTATGTTCTGGTGAAAAGTGGTCTTACAAAGGTCCATTGCCCGACTCTCAGGGACTGGGACTCACTTTTTGCTCCCTACTTCTACCCAGGCTTCCTGGGTGACACTCCTCACACAACAGACCCTACCTGGATTTCAGTCACTACAGGCTGAAGTTTGCTGCTCCCCATTATAGATCTCAGCAGTAAAGGATCTGCCTGCGATGCAAGAGACACATGAGACGCGGGTTCGATTCCTGGATTGGGAAGATCCCCTGGAGGAAGACATGGCAACCCACTCCAGTATTCTTGCTGGGAAAATCCCGTGGACAAAGGAGCCTGGCAGGCTACAGTCCATAGGGTTGTAAAGAGTCTGACATGACTGAGCACATACACATTATAGATCTATTTGGTGGGAGATGGAAGGAGCTGTCTCTTCTCTCTGTTCAGTTGTAACCTGGGTGCTTGCATTTTGTTCTCATTTTTTTCCCTTTGCCCATGGTAAAAGCAAAGAAATTTTGTCCTCAAAAGGTCCAATTAAAAACCTAGAGTAAGGCTAATGGACCAATTAGGTTATGTTCTCAGACTTAAGTCTTGAAATAATATGTCAGAAAGTCTGAAGAGTTGGTTAACTTATTACTTCTTCCTCAAACTGTTCACATAATTTCAGTGTTTCATAGTTACAAATTCCAAGCTTTTCAAGACAAAGAGTTCAACCACAGTAAAATGCTGTAAACTGTCACAGTTCTCCTTCTCTTTTGTGCAATATGACAGCGGCGGTTTGGTTGCTAAGTCATGTCCGACTCTTGCGACCCTGTGGACTACCAGGCTCCTCTGTCCATGGGATTCTCCAGGCAAGAATACTGGAGTGGGTTGCCATTTCCTTTTCCAGGGGATGTTCCCAACCTGGGAATCGAACCCAGGTCTCCTGCATTGTAGGCAGAGTCTTTACCAACTGACCTACAAGGGAAGCCCTATAGCCATTACGTAAATAAAATATACACATCTAGTTTGTCCATTCTGCTTAAGGGGGAGAAAAAACTTTTACAGGCTACCTTATCCTTTTAGCACTGATTTTGTGGAGATTCAAAATGTGGTACATATGTCCATATATCTACTGACCATTTCCATGTCAGGGTGTGCATATATATTTAAGAGTAACTGAAAACTGTTAGAAATAACATGAAAATTCGTAAGCCCAAGGGTTACAGAGTAAATATTAAAAACAATGTTAGCTTTGCAATATTTCAGAAACAACCAGATAGAAACTGTACTGGAAGAAATTATCCCATTTACAAAAACAGTAACAAGTTTAAATATTTAACTATAAACTTGCAGGAAATTTACAGAATCTATATGCCTAAATCTAAAACTACACAGGAGAGTATATGGAAGGGTTTAAATAAATTGTTATACACACTATTCACTTGTATAAAAAGGAGACGATATTGTCATTTCCTTTCTAAATTACTCTGTAGGTTAAATGCTGTCACAAAACACCAAAGGGATTTTTTTTTAAGCTGGACAAAATTATACTAAAGATCATTTGGAAAAATAAACACACGAAGATGATGAAAAAAATTCTAAAAGGGAAGAGTGAATGGACCTAGCCCTATTACCTCTTAAGACAGTCATGTAGCTTCCGTAATTAAACAGATTGGAACATGAGAATAGATCAATGAAACAGAAAAAGTCAAATAGTGCACAGCGTGCATAGAGATTTTCCATTATATTAAAGTTGTATTTCAAATCAATGTGGAGTAACTTCTGAATGGTAAAAACTAAAATTATAACTATAAACAAAATCAAAGAATATGTAAGAAAAATATTTGTAGCGTATTTACAAAGAATTCATAAATTAATAAGGAAAAATGATCATTTTGTGAGAGATAAGAGGAATGATTTTATTTTTCTTCTAGAAAAAAGCAGCAAAATGGTGCCTATCATTACATTACACAAAAAAGACTGTGGCTATGAGTGAAGATGCTTGGAAAGAGATGGGGAAGGGAGTCTCTCCCCTGGTCCCCTGGAGAAGGAAACGGCAACCCACTTCAGTATTCTTGCCTGGAGAATCCTACTGACAAAGGAGAGCTACACAAAGAGTCAGACATGACTGAGTCACTAACATACGCTTCTATGGTATGTATTTTTCCAATCATATTCAAGTATTTATTCATTTAACATGTCAACGTATTACCTGGGTAATGGTATTTTAGGTCAGTCTTTATTTTCTTTATTTATTTATAAATAAATGCATTTTTTAAATTAGTTACCTCTTCTCTCCATTTATTGAGGTGCTCATGTTGTCAGAGAAACACTGATTACAAAAGGACAGCCACACAGCTGGAGAGACTTATCAGGAAAGGGAGTTTGTTGCCTTTATTTTTATTTCTTCTCCACTGGGCTTGAAGGAGACAGGACAAAAGGATTACAAATTCAAAATTGGAAGTTTCATTGGGGGTGCAAGAGAAACTGTGGGAAACAAAGAGAAAGATGAGTGCTGATGAGTGGCACCCCCTTCAAAGATAAACCCATATTATTGTTTCTGGAGAAGGGCATGGCAGCCCACACCAGTCATCTGGCCTGGAGGATCCCCATGGACAGAGGAGCCTGGAGGGCTAGAGTCAATGGGGTAGCAGAGTCGGACACGACTGAGCGACTCAGCACACGTATTACTGTTATTTTTAACATTTTAAGGAAGCTGCTCTATATTGTCTGTAATTTACCCCAAAATACCCCAATGTGGATGGAGAGCTATACGAATCTCAGTTTAATTTTACTCTAGAAGTAAGTAGAGGTGTTATTCACTCAGTCATGTCCAGTTCTTTGTGATCCCATAGACTCTAGCTCACCAGGCTCCTCTGTCCATGGGATTCTCCAGGCAAGAATACTGGAGTGGGTTGCCATTTTCTATTCTAGATCATCCTGACCCAGGAGTCAAACTTGGGTCTTCTGCATTGTAGGCAGATTGTTTACTATCTGAGCCATCAAACAGGTAATTATCATTGAAGTGTCCTAATAAAGAACATACACTTCATGGGTGGTCCAGCTGGATTTTAATGGCTCTAATCAAAACAATCCAGAAGCATCTACACTAGCCTTTCAAATATCTTTATCTCCAATCAGCACATGAGGCTTCGTTAGAAGTAGTTTTTCACTGTGAAATGAATGCTATTCATGGTATGTGCATTGGCTACAAATGTACAGATTTTCATACCTTCAGATGAATAACCTAATATCTAAGCAACCCAATATCCTACGCCTTTTAGAAGAAAGCCCTGATTTATGATTTATGAGTACATTGTTTGGCTGCCTAATGGCAGATTTTCTCACCTGACTCTAAGTAAAAGTTTAGCTGTATTTGGCATTAAAATATAGCCATATTCATCTATATTAAAGTTTATATGCAAGATTCTGTCAGAGTGCCTGAAATGATGCAGTTTATAAAGCATCATAACTTTTTCCAATAAACACTGCTATGTAATGTTTGTATTTGTGACAAATTTGGACTTGCCTTCACTGTGACATTTCACTACACAGTGAAGCTATGGGGGAAAAGACCTATAGTCTCACCTTACTTATCTATACCAAAACTTAATTATTATGTATGGCCAAATTTCCTTAGGTCAGTTTACAACAGATTTATAAAAGGGGTCATGGGGTCAAAGCTCTGAGAAGGAGAAAGCTTGGAAATAATCTCAGCATGGTATCCTCCTTCCCAATTATTATAATTAGATTCCAGAAATATAGACATAGGAAATCTCAGATTTAGTCATGACATTGATGAGGGTCTTTGTAGCTGTTTATTAAGCTTCCGAGATATTTATCCTCCCTTTTCTATGTCATTTGAGATCACTTTTACATTCCCAGTTCTCCATCCCAATGAACCTCTTTGCCAGGTGTATTACCAACTAATCTCTGGAGATAATGCTGAGTATTCTGCTGATTTCTGAATTTGCAATATTCAAGGGATTATTTAGGGCCTTTGATCATTCTGCTAAAAGCCCTGAAAAACTCTGCTGGCTTGAAAAATGTCTGAATTAGCAGTCAAAATAGAGCCTTCACAATTTAAATTTCTCTTATTCCTATTATCCACATTTAGCATTGCCAAGCAACCTGAACTATCTGAAATAATAGCTGAACATTTCGGCAANAGCAACAGCAGGCTTACCTCACTGATGAACATCCTAATAACCGTTGCTTCTTTGGATCAGTGAGAAAGACCAAGAGACATGAAGTGAAAAACAAAGATTGAAAAAAAAGTAATAAAATAAATTATCCAAGTTCGTTATATCTAATAATTAAAAATATTCTTTAGTAGTACAAGTAAACATCTCATCAAATAGAATTTTTTACACAGCATCTATATAAGTTCAAGACTACATCACTTTGAGCAGTATAATATCTCCTAGAAAGAACTAAGAACTAAGATGCCCCCAGTATTCAGCTGCCCTTGCTATCAAATCTTTATTTAGCATATATCATATGGTGAGCACTGTGATATAGAGATATGGACCTTGGTTTGTGTTTTCAAGAACTATCCAGGGTGTTGAGGAGAAAGAATATGTCATCCATAGGAAAGTAAATAATAATATGACAGTATATTTTCAATGACAAATGAATATTACAGGTTATAAGAGCTACCAGGTTTCTAAAGGAAAGGTTTCCCATACCAATATGAAATAATTAGAAAAGGTTTCACAAAGGAGAGTGCTTCTTGTGTAAGATATGGGAGGAAATATAAGACATAGGTTAGCAAAAAGGCATGGGAAGGCCTTATAGGCAAAGAAGATAGCTTAAACAATGATCCAGAGGAGATGTAGAACTACTTAAGATTATATTAGACCATCAACCCTGAAGAAGGCCTGGAAGTGTCTTTTATGGTCTAGAGGAAGTAGCAACCAAGAAATAAGTCTAACTACCCTGAGCCTGGCGCTTCCCAGTGGGGCTATTGGTAAAGAACCTACCTGCCAATGCAGGAGACATAAACTATATTGCTTTATATTATCTAGTTCACAATTTTTCTTTGCTTAATTTCTCTACTTCAAAGTGCTATGTCACTGACTGTAGGTTTTTTTTTTCAATTGAGCAAAGTTAATTACTAACTATGAGTGTTTTATAAACCTCAAATGCTAATTTTTATAGGCTAAAATCAACTTAAATAATTAACAAACAAAAGATTTTCCCCATATAATGCTTTTCCTAAAACATATAAAGTGAACGAAAGGGTAAAACAAAAATGTATCATACTTCTCTTCAACTAGTCTGCCACTAGTCATCTTCAACTAGACTGACACCTTAATGGGAATTTTCTTTTTCCATTTAGGAAAACATATTCTCCTAAAATTAACTAGCACATATTTTAATTCAACACAAAAATCCAGTCTCTATCACTATTGACTTCTAGGAATTAATCCAAATCATGAATTTAAAATGCTGCCTGTCATTTTCTATCTTAAAGTCATGGGCACTGTTAAGAGACATATTCAAGAATTATTTGATACCTCTTTCACTTTTATATATCTTCTCATTTAATGGATATGCCAAGCCCTTTCTACTTTTAAACTAAATTTCTCTAGGTAGCAACATAAATAACTAGTTTCTATCAAATTTCCACTTGCTTTATTTTATAAATAGTACATAAATAAGAATTCCACTGGTTTGCATCCTCTAACTAGTAACTGCAAACTTTATGAAAATACAATCTCTCTCTTTTTTGGCAACTGAAGACACAACATCTAGCAGAATGTCTGGCATATAATAGGTGCCAAATATATTATTATTTATTATTATTTTTAACACAATATACAATAGAGAATATGCATTTAAAGTGTATAGTGTGATAAATGTTTACATCAGTATAGACTCATAAAACTATCACCAAAATCAGGATAATAAACATATCCATTGCCCTCAAAAGTTTCTTTATGCTCCCTTTTAATCCCTCCTATCATGACTACTGATCCACTTTCTGTCATTATGGATTAGTTTGCATTTTCTAGATTCCTATGAAAGTGAAACCATAGAGTATGTTTTGTTTTCTCTCTAGCTTCTTTTACTCAGCTTTATTATTTTGAGATTAATTTGTGCTGTGTGAATCAATAGTTATTTCTTTTTACTGCTGACTAGTATTCTATTGTATGGCTAAATCATAGCTTGTTTATCCATTCATCTGTTGAGAGACATTTGTTTCATTTGAGACTCTTGCACATAAAGCTTCTGTGAACATTCATGTATGTCTTTATAAAGATATATGCTTTCATTTCTCTTGGATAAATACTTAGGAGTGGTATGGCCGTATCATATGGTAGGTGTACATATAGTTTTTTAAGAGAGTGTCAAACCTCTTTAAAGTAATCACATCATTTAATATTTGCACCTGCATTGTGTGAGAATTCTCCTTCCTCTGTGTTCAAGCCAATACTTGGCATGGGAAAACTTTTAAAATTTAGTCATTAGCATTGATGTGTAGCAGTAGCTCCATGATTTTAATTTGCTTTCCCCTAATGACCAATCAAGATTGCTGGGAGAAATATCAATAACCTCAGATATGCAGATGACACCACCCTTATGGCAGAAAGTGAAGAGGAACTAAAAAGCCTCTTGATGAAAGTGAAAGAGGAGAGTGAAAAAGTCGGCTTAAAGCTCACCATTCAGAAAACGAAGATCATAGCATCTGGTCCCATCACTTCATGGCAAATAGATGGGGAAACAGTGGAAACAGTGTCAGACTTTATTTTGGGGGGCTCCAAAATCACTGCAGATGGTGATTGCAGCCATAAAATTAAAAGACGCTTACTCTTTGGAAGGAAAATTATAACCAACCTAGATTGCATATTAAAAAGCAGAGACATTACTTTGCCAACAAAGGTCCATCTAGTCAAACCTATGGTTTTTCCAATGGTCATGTATGGATGTGAGAGTTGGACTAAAAAGAAAGCTGAGCACCAAAGAATTCTTGCTTTTGAACTGTGGTGTTGGAGAAGACTCTTGAGAGTCCCTTGGACTGCAAGGAGATCCAACCAGTCCACTTAAAGGAGATCAGTCCTGGGTGTTCATTGGAAGGACTGATGTTGAAGCTGAAACTCCAATATTTTGGTTACCTGATGCGAAGAGCTGACTCATTTGAAAAGATGCTGACCCTGAGAAAGATTGAGGGCAGGTGGAGAAGGGGATGACAGAGGATGAGATGTTTGGATGGCATCACCAACTCAATGGACATGAGTTTGGGTAGACTCTGGGAGTTGGTGATGGACAGGGAAGCCTGGCATGCTGCAGTCCACAGGGTCACAAAGAGTCGGACATGACTGAGCGGCTGAACTGAACTGAATGACCAATTATATTGAGCACTTTTCCATGAACTTTTTGCCAATTATTAGCCCAATTCAAGGTCATAAAGATTTTTATCTAAAAGTTTTGGTGTTAGGTTTTATATTTAGGTCTGTATTCTATTTTGAGTTAATTTTGATAAATGGTATGAGGTAGGGATTGAAGGACATTGTTTTGCACATGGATGTCCAATTTTTCCAGTAACATTTGTCAAAAACACTATCCTTTCTCCACCAAGTGAGCTTTGCAACTTTGTGGAAAAATCAGTTATCTGTACATTTCTGTCTATTTCTGTACATTTCTGTACAGTTATCTGTACATAGGTCTATTTCTGAATGTTCTTTCCTGTTTCATTGATCTCTTTGTTTCTCTGTAAGCCAATACACACTGTTGATTATTTTGGCCGTATACTAAGTCTTGAGATCTCCAACTTTGTTCCCCATTTTCAAAGTTGTTTTGAATCTTCTGGATTTTGCTGTGGGTTTTTTTTCCCCCATATGAACTTTATAATCACTTCTCAGCTTCTACCAAAAGAATGGCTTGGACTTTGATTGGGGTTACCTTGAATCTTTACATCAATTTAGGGAAAATTGACATCCTTAACAATACTGAGACTTTTGACCTGTGGCTGACTACATCTTTACTGAATAAAAGAATTGTTGAAGTTCAGTTTTAGAATAAAGAATTTTCAGAACTCTAGGTAAATTAGAAATATCATTTTTATTAAAATTTTGCAGCTGGAAATTTTAATTTGGCTTTCCAAAAAAAATTCTAATTGTATTTGTTCTGAAGGAGATCAGCCCTGGGATTTCTTTGGAAGGAATGATGCTAAAGCTGAAACTCCAGTACTTTGGCCACCTCATGCGAAGAGTTGACTCATTGGAAAAGACTCTGATGCTGGGAGGGATTGGGGGCAGGAGGAGAAGGGGACGACAGAGGATGAGATGGCTGGATGGCATCACGGACTCAATGGACGTGAATCTGAGTGAACTCCGGGAGTTGGTGATGGACAGGGAGGCATGGCGTGCAGCGATTCATGGGGTTGCAAAGAGTCGGACACAACTGAGCGACTGAACTGAACTGAACTGAACAGTTGACTTTGGGAAATGTATTGTGGTTGCTTCCTTCTTTGACATGTAACATCTTGTAATTTCAGATCTAGTATGAGATCTGTGTTTTCTAAAGATCTTTCCTTTAGGAAAAGAAAAACAAAAGATGATTCAGTGACAAGCTATTAAAATATAAAGGGAGACTGATGCACATTCAACAAAAGAAAGTCTAAATCTAGCTTCCAGCATCCAGGAAAATTTTATCAAGTCCCTTAAAAACAAATGATACCTATCACATTTTATTTGCTTTTGTAATTCTTTATTCAAAACATTTTCAGTTTATGATTTTCTTTTATTCAGACAACTGTGAAGTAAGAACAAGTCACCATCATTGGCAGTAGAGAAAGGTGAGAAACCCAGTAAGAACAGATCACCAAAGTCACAATGAAGGCTAGTGAAAACTGCCTTCAGGTCAACTAATTCTCTTCTGAGATGTTTCTTCCCTAGACATTTCTATACAAAAAACAGGGCTCACTCCAGCTGTTCAAATAGACAAGCTACTTCTTAAAGAATGTCAGTTGTCCCCTCAATCTCCAGAAGGACCAGTGAGGAAGACTTACAGACCACCCAGACTGGATCTACACCTAAGTCAGACCTAGCAACTAATGTGCTAGGTCAGATCTCACTGTCAGCTACTAATGTGTTAGCTCTGACATCGCTGTTTTTTGCCTTAAAAGGCAAATGTTGGACAGTAGAAGATAGGACTTTGGTTGCAATTATCCTAAAAGACCCACACCAGCACAGTCTCCCTCAAAAAATCAAAAGTTTCCCTGTAGCTTCTGTTTCATCGCTCTGCTCTTTTCTGAACAGACAGCTCATTCCAAAGAATATGATTAGCAGAGTCTAGTCATCTATTTGGCCTGCATTCATAATAGTGGAAATTGCACAGACATAAAAATGATGTTTAAAAGGCACTGAGTAGTCTCAACATGGCAAGGTACATCTCACAAAGCATTCTTAAAATCAATGTGAGTCATAGAAGTACAGTGGTTTGGGGTTGAAAGGGATCTTTTAAATTGCCAGTGTTTTCCAAATTTTAAGCCATGACTCATTAAAACACTATAAAAATCAATGGAGTATGCTCCAAAGTTTTAAAAATTAAAATAGAATTGTAAATATCACCACGGATTGCACTTAGGGAAGTGCAACTATTGTCTGCTGACAAAACATTTGTCCTAATTATATATGTGTGTCTCTATATATGTACATGTACAATATAGATATACTTATGTATAATATATATTTATATTTGTATATACAGTGTATATTTATATATACACATTTTACATCAGGACTTGGGATATGTGTGTGTGCGTATATATATGGGATATATGTACATACATATATCCCAAGCCCTGATGTAAGATGCGTTTTTTACTATGAGTCATGGTGAACACAAAAACTTAAAAAACACTAGTCTAATCCAACCTCTTCATTTACATTAAAAGGAGAAAAAATAAGGCTCAGAAAATCAAGCATCTTGCTCTGTTAGTTAACGTAAAGATGGAATCAAGATTCAGAAAATCTCTCAGTCCTACTCTAAGGACAACATCCATCAGCTGGAAGAATACTTCCCATTTCCTAGGTAAATCTCCTCCTATATTAGCCTTGCTGTGGTAATTAAATGAACTTTATAATTAGTATCTCACAAAAATATTGTGAACTTTATAGTTGCAGTTGTGAGGCAATAGCTAATGGTTACCACTTGCTGTAATTAACACTAGTCAACACATTCTACATATTAACTCTGGAAAGACAGTTAATCTGTGTTATTTTAAAGATTTTTATGTTGGTAGATATGTTAATTACAGGGAGGGCATTGTACTAGTAACTATAAACAAATATTTAAAGAAAATAATTTTATTTTCAATAAATAGAAAGAAATCTAAAGTTATGATTTATCTTGCTGAAGGAAAATACACCACTGAAAATTTGTTTGCCAATTCTTGGCTATGTTTGTTCTATCAAAAACATTAAATACATTTTCCAAAAAACAGTTTCTATAATTTGAAATGAAATATGAAAAGCAACAGCTTTTCAACAGTTTCTCTAAATGTGCCAAATTAATGATACATCTACATTTTGAAAGCTTGAATTACTAGAAGAAAAGTACTTAAACTTCATGGATATTTTTATATTAATAGGTAAAAGCTATAAAAATAAGATATAAATATTTTTAATAATACAGATTTTTATTTTTCTTGTCCTTATTTTAACTGAATTGCTAAAAATTCTATTTCTAAATAGCCATGAGCTGAATATTTGCCCAGCTTGGAATATCTCTTTCTTCAATAATAACAAGTCTTTTGCACTATTGTACACCATTGAGTATTTTATAAATATAAATTTAATATGAATACTTCTATTATACATTAAAACCTAATTGCTTTCAAGATTTTAATGATAAAGAGGGTCAAAGAGAAATAAAAAATACCAAGGATTAATACTTTCGATAAAGAACCCTAATTTCCATTGTGTAACTTTCTCCCTCCTATAGAAAAACTCAAGAAATGAAGCAGTGAAAAGTACAATACTTTTGCAAAGTATGCCCAGAATCTTTCTATTTGCTAGCTCAGTGCTACCACCCAGATTTTGATGTGAATTTTACAAGTTTACTTTTCATCATCAATTAATATGTTTTGAATTCATACTGAAAATAGAATGCACTTTATTTTTACATGTTGACTCTTCTCGTTGTCTACGGAAATTTAGTTTCCTTACAAAGAAGACATACTGTTCACGGGGTTCTCAAGGCAAGAGAACCCTCTTTATTTTGGGGGGCTCCAAAATTACTGCAGATGGTGACTGCAGCCATGAAATTAAAAGACACTTATTCCTTGGAAAGAAAGTTATGACTAAACTAGACAGCATATTAAAAAGCAGAGACATTCCTTTGCCAACAAAGGTCCATCTAGTCAAGGCTATGGTTTTTCCAGTGGTCATGTATGGATGTGAGAGTTGGACTGTGAAGAAAGCTGAGCACTGAAGAATTGATGTTTTTGAACTGTGGTGTTGGAAAAGACTCTTGAGAGTCCCTTGGACTGAAAGGAGATCAGTCCTGAGTGTTCATTGGAAGGACTGATGTTGAAGCTGAAACTCCAATACTTTAGCCACCTGATGTGAAGAACTGACTCATTGGAAAAAACCCTGATGCTGGGAAAGACTGAAGGCAGGAGGAAAAAAGGATGACAGAGGATGAGATGGTTGGATGGCATCACCAACTCAATTGAAATGAGTTTGAGTAAACTCCAGGAGTTGGTGATGGACAAGTAGGCCTGGCGTGCTGCAGTCCATGGCGTCGCAAAGAGTTGGACATGACTGAGCAACTGAACTGAACAAAGAAAACAAGTTATTTTTCTTGCCGAGGATATTTTTCTATACCCAGTTCAATTCAGTCACTCAGTCGTGTCTGACTCTCTACAGTCCATGAGGTCGCAAAGAGTCAGACACAATTGAGTTACACGTACACACACAAAAATTCATGTGCTAGTAGTAACATGGAGGGAAAAATTCTTTTAACTACAATTCAGTACAAATGAAATTTAATACTCTCTTTAATACTCTGTGTGGGTTAGTTGCTCATTCATGTTCAACTCTTGGCGACCCCATGAATTGTAGCCTGCTAGGCTTCTCCGTCCATGTAATTTTACAGGCAAGAATACTGGAGTGGGTTGCCATTCCCTTCTCCCCTGGAAAAGGGATTGAACCAACCCAGGGACTGAATCTGGGTCTCCTGCATTGCAGGAAGATTCTTTGTGGTCCGAGCCACCAGGGAAGCCAATTCAGTACAAATGAAATTTAATGCTCTCTTTACTATGATTATAACTTTCAAATATTTGCACCTCTTTCTGCCTTCAGTAAATATTAAAATATGGAAAGAGTGAAACAACGTTGTCTTTTCAAGTTCCTCTTTTTCCCAAATGAAATCTATTCCCACCCCAAATAAGATCCCATATTCTCATTTTATTTGAAGAAGGGCATGACAACCCACTTCACTATTCTTGCCTGGAAAATCCCATGGACAGAGAAGCTTGGTGGGCTATGGTCCTCAGGTTCTCAAATCAAAGACTCTGACACGACTGAATCAACTTAGCATGTACCCATTCTCATTTTATTAGGCATGTCTGTGTAATTTCTCCTTATAAATACACTTAGTTCTTATGAAGTTTACCTGTGTTTGATCTGCTTATTCACTAAGGGTAGGGACATATCTTTCATCTTAAATTTCACCTGTCTTCTCCCTTCACTTCCACACTCTCGCTCCTCCTACGTTCTGGAGACTGTATAATGCTACCTTTTTCAAGATCTTCATTATAAAGAAGGTGGCATACAAAATGGTTACACAATGCAGGCCTCATTTGTATTTATAAAATTACTGATCAGATTGTTATTGCAGCAATTTCCAAACATCACGTAACCAACAACTGCAGTGCGGTGGATGGGGTGAGAACACTACAGCGTAACACAATCCATTAAGGGCCCTCAGCTGGTTGAATCTCTGAAACTCCAGCACCCTCAGTACCACTTGAAAGCTAATGCTCTCTCTCGCTCGCTCTCTCCCTCAAGCAGTGTTCCTCCTTTCTGGTACAGAAGTCAATAACCATATTCCCTCTAAGCTTCCCATGAGAAGAGTGAAGAGGGGGGAGGTAGAACAGGTTGCCGAACTCACTTAAGCACTCTGCCTAGATTAACCTTAACCATTTAAAAGGCGGCAAGCTACCCATGCCAACATTAAAAGTGCTCAGAGTTCTGATGCTAATTAGACCAAGGCAGGCTTTCTCGGACACCCAGGCCACCACAGACATTCTCAAGGGCATCTGTTATGGATTTTCTAGCTTTCCTTTCCCCTCTTCCATCTTATATTGTTTTTTATTGCCCCTCTCCTTTCCCCAGTTCCCATGATTTTCTGCCCAACCCTAGCACTAGAGGCATCATTCACTGTTGGCTCTTGAATTAAACAGTGCTTGGGCTTCCCAGGTGGCACAGTGGTAAAGAATACGCCTGCCAATACCAAAGACTTAGGTTCGATCCCTGGATCGGGGAGATCCCCTGAGGTAGGAAATGGCAACCCACTCCGGCATTCTTGCCTGGAAAATTCCATGGAGAGAGGAGCCTGACTGACTATAGTCCATAGGGTTGCAAGGAGCCGGGCACAACTCAGGACGCACACACTTGGTAGCGAGACGTCGTTTTGTGCCCACCAAAGCATCCATGCCTGGGTTCCTCAAAATGTAAAATTCTCGTGCACCCAAGTCATCTAAGCGCTTCTCAGGGCTACGCAGCCAAAGGGAACCTACAACCGACAAGGTGAAGCTGAGGCTCAGATAGAGGGCCCTGACTGCATTACACCAGAATGTAACCCTCAAGAGGGGAAATGGCTAGAAGACGTGAGAAAGCTGGGAGGTAGAAAGATGCCTCAGAAAGAAGCAAACTCAGTCGCGCAAGCGCAGGGCTTGCAGCCCGTCTCCCGTGGCCTCATCACAGCGCCTGCGCACAGGATCCCTGGAGCAGCGGGGAAGGGAGAGTAGCTGTCGGGCCTAGAGTTCGCACTGTCTCAGCAACCTCAGCCTGCAAGCCCCGCCTCCTTCAGCTGCTCGCCTTCCCAAACAAGCGGGTGCGGCCTAGCGCTCTCCGTCTATTGGCCTTTGGCCTTTTCCGTTTCCGCCCAGCCCTCCAGAGTCCACCAATCAGCTTGTGCGCTTGAGTAAGTGGCCACCTCCTCGGCAGCCGCTCTGACTCCTCTGCCTCCTCCCGCTGCTGCCTCCGCTGCTGCCTCCTCCTTCCCCACCTCCTCCGTCAGGCGGGCGTCTGCGGGGGCCCGAGGGGCGGCGGCGGCGGCGGCAGCAGCGATATGGAGCCGGGGCCCGGCGGCCGAAGCGCTGCTCGCGAGCACGGGGCCGGACCCGCGAGCACTCCGCCGCCTAGGGAGCAGGAGCGGAAGCTGGAGCAGGAGAAGCTCTCTGGGGTGGTAAAGAGCGTCCACCGGCGGCTCCGCAAGAAGTACCGGGAAGGTAAACAGCGAACGGAGCAGGGGGAAGGGGAGGCCTCGTCGCCCCCGGCCCCTTGTCAACCTCTCCCCTCCCCCAAGGGGCCACCATTACAACCTGAAGGATCTGCACGTCAGCCCCTGCCAGGGCCGCTCTCCCAGGCCAGGACGCCCCCTTCTCGGTCGAGCCCTCGGTTCGGCCTTAGGCGCCCTCCTCCCGCCCCCTTTTCTTCGAGGGCGCTTCAGGAGAGTTCCAGGCCTGTGGAGGAGCCGAGTCCCCACCTCTCCCATCCCCTGTCCCCAGCCTGGGTGCTGAGATTGTTGTCACCACACACAAGAACCCAGACCCTCACACAGGAGGTGGAGGTCTATCGTTACGAGAGACTAGAAAGAAGCTCAAACACGAAGTCAGGTAGAAATCCTTTCGAGAAAGATGAACTGGAAGAAGCGCGAATTGACCACCCTGCGCTTTGATCAGCCTGTTTGATTTGTTGCCGCGTTTTACCCCCTTCTTACTACCTCATTCCTGCGGGTTTAGCCCGGGCCGGAGCTTCCTCGCATTGGCTTCCAGGGCTGCGAAGTCAGCAGGCCTTTTAGCTGACTGGACTTCATCTAAGGGGGAGGGGCTCCATCCTTGCCACCCCCCGCCGCTCCCCTCCCCCATCCCGTTCTTTAAATCCTGGATCTTCGTGTTTATTTAGGCGGGAGAGAAAGAGATCTGGGGCAGATTCTTAAAATATTCTTTAGATATGAATAGTATGTAACGACTAAGCCTCCTAAGGGTACCCCGCGAAACAGCCATCGCTGGGAACCCCTCTTATGGAAGATCTTGAGCAAAGGAGAAGCCATAGTAGCTTTTGCTTGGACCTGAGAAGTGTTTATAGTTGGGATCTACAGTTATATTTGGTGTTTTAAAATTCAAGCTTTTTTACAGAACTGTTTTATAAGAAACTGACAGTGAAAATTCCCAGTTTTTTCATGTGCTCAGGAGACATTTCTTCTAAAGATCAAAACGAGGGATAATTTTGTTCTTGCTTTCTTCTGGCTTTAGCTTAATTGCACATTGAGAAGTCGGCAGTCTTCTAGTGGTTGTCTTATACTTGGTTAAGCTTGGATTAGAAGCAAAATTATGACAGTGGGAAGGAACAGATAGCTAAGATAATGTTACTTTTGAGTTACAAACACTTTTCAATTACTCTGGAAGAGTAAAACTAAGTATCTTTTGTTCTTTTGAATGTAGGTGATGTGTTTCATTTTTCAAACTTTAAAGTTTTTTTCCCCTTGACAACTCAAGGCTCTATTTTTTAATAGCTGCTTAAATAGTAATCCTAAAAAATAACCTATAGTTATTGTTTAATAGTTAGCAATAGAGACTTATCAGGCATATTGAGACATTGAAATTTTTTTCAAGAATGCTTTAACCCCAACCCACAATTTATTCAATAATGAGTAGTTACTATAGCAACGATTGCATCATTCTTGATATTCAGAGAATGCACTTACATAATGGCATTCAGTAGGTTCTTGTGTTGTTTGGAAAAATGAGGAAATAAATGGACACACTTTATCATGTATTTTGTACAAACTTAAGCAAGTATCTCTTTTTAAAGAAAAAATGGAAAGCATATAATTCAATTTCCATTTTTACCATTTTATAATAATTTGATTATTCATTATTAATTCATTCAAAAATTAGGTGTCATCGCGTCTGCTGTTTATTCTCTCTTAGTTCCCACATGTTGAAACATGTGTTTAAGCCTGAATATTAACCAAGGGAACACTTGTTTATAACGAGAATTAGTATTTGGAAGTTACCAGAGCTAGGATAGATACATGTAGTTCATAAGTGAATGATACAGTTTGCTTTAGGGCAGGTAAAGTCCTGGCAGTCTGTAAGCATATGAATGAGACTGTTCTTTAGGTGTTTTAATGCCCTGAATTCCACCAATGATCTAGACTTCTGTGGGTTTTAATGATATACAAAGCCCCATCAGTGAACTAGCAAAATAAAAGGTCCTAAAAAGCATGCCCTTTCTATCTTTATTTCTGACATGTAGGTCAAGAATTGTGATTTGACAAAAATCTGTGAAAGCACCACCTGAAAAAGTCTGATTTTTCATATAATAATACCAAAGAATTAGTGCTTTATTAATTTAATGCTTTACTTTAAGGTCTTACTATCATTCAAGTGTCATTTGCAGGTCTTCTCTGGTTATAAAATAATAATACAAATGGTGCTGGGTCAGGTTACAAAGGCCTATTTAATTGGTAACATGCCTGTACTGTAATACCAATAATTATGGAAACTGTACTCCTTTTATAACAATATTCCTATCAGAAAATACAATGAAAATTCCAGCACAGAATCTTTGAATGTTAAACTAGAAGGAACTTTAGTGATTCCCAAACATGAATAAACAGTAAACTCATATGGGTGCCTTTTAGAAAATTACTCCATTCCACCTCAGATGTACAGTTTCAGAACCCCTGTCAATGGTGCTTGGAAATTTGTCAGCCAGATTTTCAAGTGATAATCTAAATGACTTCCTTCGTTTTTACACATGAGTGAGCTGAGTCCTGCTGCTGCTGCTGCTAAGTCGCTTCAGTCGTGTCCGACTCTGTGCGACCCCATAGAGGGCAGCCCACCAGGCTCCCCCGTCCCTAGGATTCTCCAGGCAAGAACACTGGAGTGGGTTGCCATTTCCTTCTCCAATTCATGAAAGTGAAAAGAGAAAGTGAAGTCGCTNTAGTACAACCAGGGGCCTCTTGTGATAGTCTGTATCCTAATCCAAAACTAGCTTTGTGTCTTTGTTATTAATTTATTTGATTATTTTCTCATGGTGCCATTTAACTATTTCCTCAATCTTCTTTATTTCTTTTAAAGTGAAAGTTGAGTCTAAAATGTTGATTCAGGTCTCAGATTATTGCCAAAATATTTGTTAGGTGGACTGCATACTTCATATTGCATCACGATAGCAAGTTCTTATTCAGGTTATTCCACAGTTAGAGATGCTAAATTTTGCCATTTGGTTAAGGTGGTAGCTACTAGATCCTTCCATTGTAAGTAAACTTATGTTTTCCTTTTGTAATTAGCAAGTAATGTGTAGATTGGTATTTTGGGCCTATGGATCAATCCTGTCTCTCAACAGTCTTTCAAGTAACAGGTTTATTTTGTTTATTAAATAAATTACTCCATTTGGGGTTGCAAAATGTTTTTTTTTAATCATATCATTCCTTGCATTTATTAGCGGTTATTCTTCTGTAAATTAAAAACCCTTCCTTTATGAACAGGGAATGATTATAGAAAGGCTAGGTAAAAATAAGCATATTCTTGTAATTCTTTCTGTTTAATTACCGGTTTTCAGTAATAGTTGATTGCAGTTGTAACAAGTGAGTTTTGTGTGACTTTTTTTGTTTGGTTTGGTTTCGGGTGGATTTTGTTTGTTTTGGGAATATTATTGTAGCTTCCTGGATTGTTATTTCTTTGCTTTTTCCATCAGTCTTTGATTTGTCCGTGAATGTGTATGTTTAAATTATTCCATATTTAGCCAGTGGGAGCCTCTTCAAAGCTGGCTTCTGTGTATTGACTTTACCTTTGAGCACTGTCTTGGTAGCTAGTAATTAGATATTAAGATCTGGGCACGAGATGTACTACTGGGGTGTCTTTTCTTCTAGAATTTTTCAGTGAACATAGTTAAAAAATATATAGTCTTAAATTCATAGATATTTTCTATTCAAATGTAATATAGGGTTTTTGCCTAACTTCTTTGTTTTGTTTTATCTTATCTCTTCTGTTACACTGAAGGACTTAGTTCTGAATAACATTAACATGTTTACTTTGTTCTATAGTTCACATAAAATGGTATCAAAATTACAGTAACAATTTTACTTCTGACAATAAGCTGAGTGAAGTTTAAGATTTCTTTGCAGTTCTTTTGTTTTTAGAACATAGCTCACTAAAAGTCAGAATACTGTGTTTGAAAGTTACTTTAAATAGTTCTTTTGTTTATGGTTATGTTACCAATTTACTATGCAGTTAGTTTCACTTTGTTTTATGGTTTTTTTTTTTTTTCTTATTTTCTTTTAACTTGGGGAAATATAAGGCATTTACATGGTTCAAAAGTCAAAACTTTACAAAAAAAGGTATACTCAGAAGAGGCTCCCTTCCATTTTGTTTCTTTTTTCTCCTTTTTGCAGAAATTAGCAAATTCATACAATGTGTATACATGGATCCACCCTGTCTTATCTCTGCAAATGGTACATGTCATGTACTCTCTTTTGTACCTTTCATTTTTACATGCCAGAGACCTAAGAGAACTAAACCAGTGATATAGTTCCAATTCTAAGGCCAGCAGGCTTGAGATCCAGGAAGAGCTGCTGTTTCAGTTTGAGTCTGAAGGCAGGAAAAATTCAGTGTTCCAATCCAAAGGCAGTTTGGCAAGAAGAATCTCATACTCTGGGGAGGGTCATTGTTTTTTCTTTATGCAGACCTTTTTAGTGATTAGATACAGCTAACCTCATTAAAAAGAACAAATCTTCTTTACTTAGTCTACCCATTTAATGTTAGTCTTATCTAGAAACATCTTTGCAGAAACACCCAGAATGTTTGACAGATATTTACTGAGCGATTGAACTGACTGACTGACTAGGCACCTCGTAGTCCAGTCAAGTTGACACATAAATTGGCCATCACCAGTATATAAATATCTTACTCATCTTATGTTACTTACAAGCTTTTTCTCTTACAAATAGTGCTGTAATGAATAACCTTGTGTATATTCATTTTGTATTTTTGACGTTGTATCTTTGTAGATGTGGAATTGCAGAGTAAAAGAGTAAGTACATAGGTGATTTTGTTGGATATTGCCACATCACCCTCCATAGAAGTTATATCATTTTATTCCACCAGCAAAAATGAGAAGACCTCAATGATGTGTTTAAAGTTCCCTGTTTTAGTTGTGTCTGTTTCTCCATACATTTCATGGAGTTTCTGCTTTGTAAAGATGGCTGCTATGATACACAGCACATTGCTTCATTGGGAATTGTGGCCTTCAGCATTATAAACTATCTTTTTAAATTCATTTAATGCTTTTTATTTGCCTCCAGCCTTTTCACCAACATCTCTGAAGTCATAGATGAAGCTCATGCCTTCAAAACATCTTATGATTATATGAGTTATTACATACCAAAAGCTATTTTTTTAATAGTTTTGTTACAAGATGCATAGCTTGGCTAGATATAAAACCTTTGACTCACTTTGTTTCCTTCTGTTTTGAAAAAAATGTTGGGCTATTTTAGTCTCCTTTTGTATCTTTTTTCTCTTTTTCTCCCCACTCCACTGTTCCCTCTCCTTTCCCCTTTGTTGTATTGAACCCTTTGCAAGTCAGTTGCAGAAATCACAATACTTTTGTTCCTGAATACTTCAGTGTGTGTTATTGCACTTAGTTGTTACCCATGTGGTCTTCTTTAATCTAGGAAAAATTCTATAGGGATTTGGGTTGTTTGGGATTTTTTCTTTTTGGGTGTTTTATGACATGGACATTTTGTAAAGTCAAATTATAGACTGTCCCTCAGTTTAGATTTGTATGGTTGTTTCTTTGTAATTAGGTTCAAATTAAGCTTATTAGTAGTAAGAATATCACATAGGTGACATTGTATCCTTCTTAGGGTACTATCAGGAGGCAAATGGTAACTATTCTGTGTTCATTTTTTTTCCCTTTCAAATAGTCTTGATTTTGTTTTCGAGCAGTTTTAGGTTCACAGCAAAATTGAACAGAAAATTCAGGTAGTTCCCATATATACCCTGCCCCCACATATGGGCAGTCACACCACTATCAATAATCCACATATAGTGCTCCTTTGTTATACTTGATGAACCCACACTGACACATCATTATAATCCAAAGTTCATAGTTTATATTAGGATTCACTTTTGGTGTTATATATTTTATGGGTTTTGACAAAAATGTGATGATAAGTATCTACCATTATAGTATCATACAGAATAATTTCATTGCCCTAAAAATCCCCTGTGCTTCAGCTCTTAATTCATTCTACTACCATTCTCCTCCTCCCCAAACAACCACTTAATTTTTTTTTTCACTGTCTCCATAGTTCTGCCTTCTCTACAATGTATATATTTGGAATTACAGTATTGCACCTTTTCATAATGACATCTTTCATTTAATAATATGCATTTATGGTTCCACTGTGTCTTTGTTGGCTTGATAGCTTATTTCTTTTTAGTGGTGAAGAGTATTTCCATTGTCTAAGTGAACCACAGCTTATTTATCCATTCAGCTACTGAAGGATATTGAAGAGATAGAGGAACTAGAGAACAATTGCCAACATTCGGTGATCATGGAGAAAGCAAGGGAGTTCCAGAAAAATATCTACTTCTACTTCTTTGACTACACTAAAGCCCTTGTATGGATCACAGCAAACTATGGAAAATTCTTAAAGAAATGGGAGTACCAGGCCACCTTACCTGTCTCCTGAGAAACCTGTATGCAGGACAAGGAGCAACAGTAAGAACCAGACATGAAACAATGGACTGGTTTAAAATTGGAAAAGGAGCACCACAAGGCTGTAGTTGTCATTTTGCTATTTAACTCCTGTGCAGAGTACATCATGTGATGTACTGATGTATGGGCTGAAAGAATCAACAAGCTGAAATCAAGATTGTTAGGAGAAGTATCAGCAACCTCTGATATACAGATGGTACCACATTAATGGCAGAAAGTGAAGAGGAACTAAAGAGTCTCTTAATGAGGGTAAAGGTGGAGAATAAAAAAACTGGTTTGAAACTCAGTATTCAAAAAACTAAGATCACTACAGACAGTGACTGCAGCCATGAAATTAAAAGATGCTTATTCCTTGGAAGAAAAGCTGTGACAAACCTAGACAGTGTATTAAAAAGCAGAAACATCACTTTGGGGACACAGATTGGGATAGAGAAAGCTATGGTTTTTCTGGTAGTCATACATGGAGACGAGAGTTGGTCCATAAAGAAGGCTAAGCACTAAAGAATTGTTGCTTTCAAATTATGATGTTGGAGAAGATTCTTGAATCCCTTGTATTTCAGGGCAATCAATCCAGGGAATCCTAAAGAAAATCAATCCTGAATATTCATTGGAAGGACTGTTGATGAAGCTCCAATACTTTGACCACCTGATGCAAAGAGCCAACTCATTGGAAAAGACCTTGATACTGGGAAAGATTGAAGGCAGAGGGAGAAGGGGGTGATAGAAGATGAGATGGTTAGATAGCATCACTGACTTAATGGACATGAATTTGAACAAACTCTGTGAGATAGTGGAGGACAGAGGAGCTTGGCATGCCATAGTCCATGGGGTTGTAGTCATACATGACTTAGGAACTGAACCGCAACAACTGAAGGATATTTTGTTTGCTTGCATATTTTGGCAATTATGAATAAATGCTATAAGCACCCATGTGCAGGATGATTTGTGGAAATAAGTGTTCCTTTTTTGGTAAATACACAAAACTTGATTGCTGGATTATATGGGAAGAATATATTTAGTTTTGGAAGAAGCTACCAACTATCTTCCAAAGTGACTACCATTTTGCATTCCCACTAGCAGTGAATGAGTTTTGTTCCACATCTTCACCAGCGTTTAGTGTTGTTAGTGTTCTGGATTTTGGTTATTATAATAATGTATTGTAGTATCTCATTGCTATTTTAATTTGAATTTATTTCTCCAATGATATATGACATGGAGCATCTTTTTTTAAGCTTATTTGAAATTTATATACCTTCATTACTATGGTGTCCATTTAGGTGTTTTGCCCATGTTTTAATCAGGTTGTTTATGTTCTTAATGTTGAGTTTCAAGAATTCTTTGTATATTTTGGATAATAGTCCTTTATTAGATATATCTTTTGCAGATATTTTCTTCTAGTCTATGACTTGTCTTCTCATACTCTTGACATTGTCTTTTGTAGAGCAGAAGTTTTTTTATTTTAGTTAAGTCTAGCTTCTCAGTTTTTTCTTTTATAGATTGTGACTTGCATTTGACCATGACTTTTTAGTTACAACATCCAAAGTCATCTAGATTTTCTTCTGGAAATTTTTAAAACTCTCTGATGAGTATTATAGTTTTGTGTTTTACATTTAAGTCTGTAATCCACTTGGAGTTAATTTTGTGAAGGTTGTATTCTCTGTGTCTAGGTTCATTTTTGGTATTCAGTATCCAGTTTCAGCATTATTTGTTTAAAAGAGTATCTTTACTTCACTGTATTGCCTTTGCTCCTCTGTCAGAGATCAGTTAAGTGTATTTACATGTACCTATATCTCAGCTCTCTATTCTGTTCCCATTGATCTATTTGTCTACTGTTTTGCCAACAATATACTGTCCCTGATTATTACTAATAATAGTATAGTAATGGCTTTATATTATGTCTTGAAATCAGAATGCATCAATCCTCCAACTTTGTTCTTCTCCCTCAATACTGTGTTGGCTATCCTGGATCTTCTGCCAATCCATGTAAACTTTAGAAACCATTTGTTTTGTAGATATGGTATTTTGCTCTGCTTCTGATTGGGATTGTGTTGAATGTATAAATTCGAGAAGAACTAACATAGTGACAGTATTGAGTCTTCCTATTCATATTCATGGAATATCTGGCTATTTATTTAGTTCTTTATCCTCAGCTTTTAGTTAATCTATGATTTGAAATGTTTTTTCATATCTGCAATTATTTGATTATATATAATTAATATTGAAGTATTATGTTACAATTTTCTTCTCTTTTATAGCTGTTTTTATTTTTTATGTTTTTAGGAATTTTCATCTACTGAAAAGGTTTGATTTATCTTTCCTTCTAATAGAAACTTGTATGGTTACTGGGTTTATTGGACTTTTTTTTATGTGTTTTGACTATTAAATTGGAGTGTCTCTGGACGTATAGGTAGAGGTTTGTGTGACTTACTTGGTTTCTTAATTCCATAGAGCCTTGTTTGATTGCTACCAAATATATAAGTGGAGTTCCTTTAATAAATACATTCCTCTTCTGGGTAATGTATTAATTTTTTAATGGGTATAACTTATGTCAGTATGCTGTTTATTCTTCATTGCTTCATTCCTTCCCTTTATCAGCATACCTCCAGAGATACCTGCTTTTTTTTTTCCATGTTGCTTCCTTTCTCCCTCAGAAATAATACCTTCTCAAAGCTTTCACCTTTGGCGACAGCCCTTCTCATTCACCTTTCAAGCATTTTCTTTTTGGCCTTCCTGTGGCTAATGCTTTATTTCACTGCATTCTGCATTCTTAAGGTTTCTTCACTCAGAGTTGGACTGTCTTGGTAGTAAACCTTAGCTGGTATTATCTGTTTTTTGTTTGTTTTTTTTTTTGCCACATTAGAGGCCGACCATACCTTCCTCTTTTACATAGTCCTCATCTGACTTTGTACTTGGATAGTTCCAAAGCCAACTCAGTTGGCCTCAGATTTTTATCTCCAAATTACATGTATGCTGCTGCTGCTGCTGCTAAGTCACTTCAGTCGTGTCCGACTCTGTGTGACCCCATAAATGGCAGCCCACCAGGCTCTCCCATCCCTGGGATTCTCCAGGCAAGAACACTGGAGTAGGTTGCCATTTCCTTCTCCAGTGCATGAAAGTGAACAGTGAAAGTGAAGTCACTCAGTTGTGTCCAACTCTTAGCGACCACATGGACTGCAGCCCACCAGGCTCCTCTGTCCATAGGATTCTCCAGGCAAGAGTACTGGAGTGGGGTGCCATTGCCTTCTCCAATTACATATATAATTAGGTACTATTCCTGTTTCCTAGTTATGCCATAGGTATGAGCTGTGTGTGCTCTTATCCTAATGATTTGTATATTTTTTGGAACTTGTGTATGGAGATTGGTATTTAGATAGTGGTTATTATCCTATGAGTATCTGGAATCCTAGCCCTTTAAGTATTTTGCCATCCAGTTTCTAGGTAATTATGAGATTGAGCCATATAAATTTGGTTCAGTTTTGCAGTGTTTGTGGATCAAGAACTATTGAATATCAGCAATTCTGTGTGGTTCCACCTAACAGAAAGGTAAGCAATCTTTTTACCCGTGTGTGTATGATAAAGGTATTATTTTTAGTATTAATTCCAAGGTTTTAAGGCTATATTTAATTAACCCTACAGAGGTTTAATTAACATACAATAAAATATACCCATTTTAGTGTACAGTTCAGTGAGTACTGACAGTTGTTTACACTTATGTACCACCACCATGTCAAGACATAAAACTTTTCCATCACTCTAAAAAGCTCTAATGTATACCTTTGTAGTCAGCCTTACCCCCACGCCAAGAAACCAGTAAACTTCTGTCATTAGGTTAGATTTCTAAAGGCCACATTCTTACATTGGCCTGTCAGTCTTTCATGATCTCAAGTTTGCTTATCTCTCCAAGTGTCACCTGGCTATCATTCCTCTCTTTAGCCTCAGGGCCTTTTTATTGATGAGTCCATCAATGGATTTTCTGCCTGCAGTTTAAATGATGTCTGTCTCTGCAGGATCCATGATGCTTTTCTCTTCCTTGACTTTGCTCATGCTGTTCTCTACCAGGAAAGGACTTTGCCTCCTTAACTAACGTTCTTCCTAGCCTAATTTATTCCGCCTCATCTTTCTAAAATCAGATTTTATACTACTGATTTTAGACTGGATGATAGATAGCTATAAATTGTATTTTCTTTATTATATAATTGTCTCCTTCACTAGTGTGAGCTCCTTGAAAGCAGCAATGTCTTCTTCAATTTGCTTTCCCATCACCTGTGTGCCTGGCACATGATAGGTAGTTAATAAATGTTTGATTAATGATGAATGAGTTTCAACTCTTGTATATACTTTGAGTTAAAATTAAATCTCCATAGGATCAGTTAAAGACATCTTTAATAGATATGTAGGCAAACTGAAATTGAGCTACTAGTACCTTTTAAGTGTGAGGAGAAATAGACATTGTTTCCTCAAACACCACAGTTGTACTTGCAAAAATTAGTTTTAAAGTACTTTTTCAGTTCTTCTCTACCTATGTGATTATGGAACTGTACCAGGCAGTGTCTGTGGAGAAAAATAGTTCATCTTTGTTCAGAGAATGAGCTATATGGAATAATAATGGCTTGATGTGAACTGAAATGAAGTCGCTCAGTCATGTCCGACTCTTTGCAACCCCAAGGACTGCAGGCTATCAGGCTCCTCTGTCCACGGGATTTTCCAGGTAAGAATACTGGAATGGGTTGCCAATTCCTTCTCCAGGAGATCTTCCCGACCCAAGGATTGATCCTGGGTCTCCGGCATTGTTCAGTTCAGTTCACTTCAGTTGCTCAGTTGTGTCCGACTTTCCGACCCCATGAATCGGAGCATGCNTTTGGTATCCTATCATTTTGCCTTTTCATACTGTTCATGGGGTTCTCAAGGCAAGAATACTGAAGTGGCTTGCCATTCCTTTCTCCAGTAGACCACATTCTGTCGGACCTCTCCACCATGACCCGCCTGTCTTGGGTTGCCCCGCTGACATGGCTTGGTTTCGTTGAGTTAGACAAGGCTGTGGTCTTAGTGTGATTAGATTGACTAGTTTTCTGTGAATATGGTTTTAGTGTTTCTGCTCTCTGATGCCCTCTTGCAACACCTACCATCTTCCTTGGGTTTCTCTTACCTTGGGCGTGGCGTATTTCTTCACGGCTGCTCCAGCATAGCACAGCCGATGCTCCTTACCTTGGACGAGGGGTATCTCCTTACCGCCACCACTCCTGACCTTCAGCATGGGGAAGCTCCTCTAGGCACTCCTGCCCCTGTGCAGCCACCGCTCCTCTGGTTGCTCCTCCCAGCCACCTCCCCTGGACTCAGGCATGAGGTGGCTTCTCCCAGCCACCCCTGACCTCCGGCAGGGTGTCTCCTCCCAGCCCCCGCCCCTGACCTCGGTCGCAGGGTAGCTCCTTCTGGCTGCCACCCCTGACCTTGGGCGCTGGGCGCAGGGTGTCTCCTCCCGGCCGCCACCCCTGACCTTGGGTGCTGGGCGCAGTGTGTCTCCTCCCTGCCGCCACCCCTGACCTTGGGTGCCGGGAGCAGGGTGTCTCCTCCTGGCTGCCGCCCTTGACCTCAGGCACGGGGTGTCTCCTTCTACCACGGCCACTGACCTTGGGAGCGGGGTAGCTCCTCTCGGCCGCGCTCAGTGCGCCGACTCGCAGCCGCCTGCGCTCATGGTGGGGTGTCTCCTCCAGGCCGCCGCCACTGACCTTGGGCGCAGGGTAGCTCCTCTTCGCCGCGCTCAGTGTGCGGCCTCGCAGCCACCTGCGCCTGTGCTCAGTGCGCTGGCTCACAGCCGCCTGCGCTTGCGCTCAGCGTGCCAGCTGGTAGGCAGACGCTTTACTGTCTGAGCCAGCTTTGAAGTCGAAGTCTTTCACTCAGTCGTGTCTGACTCTTTGTGACCCCGTGGACTGTAGCCCACCAGGCTCCTTCGTCCATGGGATTCTCCATACAAGAATACTGGAGTGGGTTGCCATTTCCTTCTCCAGGGGATTTTCCTGACCCAGGGATCGAACCGAGGTCTCCCGTATTGCAGACAGACACTTTAACCTCTGAGCCACCAGGGCAGCCCACCTTTAAGACTCTATAAAGAAATATTTGTTTAGCTTCCATTCACATTCACTTTAAACTTTGATAAATATATCAGTTAATTGTTTAATTGTGTGTCTCCTGTGATATAATAAGCTCAAGGGCCAGAGGTAGATCACAGCAGTCTTTTTTCCTTTAAGTTTCTTGCCTTTAATAGCTAGTGAATATCTTGAGTTGATTCTATGGTTCATATTTATTGCCCTGTTACGTACCCAGGCATGGTGCCCTACTATATTCATCCTAAAATTGTATTGTGTATTAGTCACTCAGTCGTTTCCAACTCTTTACAACCTCTTGGATAGTAGCCCACCAAGCTCCTCTGTTCATGGGATTCTCCAAGCAAGAATACTGGAGTGGGTTGCCATTTCCTTCTCCAAAATCGTATTAGGTATGAAGAAAATCATTTAATATTTAATGTTAATACCAGTCATTAGTGTCCAATTCTAGATAACAACCTGATATGGGCTTATATTTTCCAATCTATCTTGAAAAATCTGCATTTTAATATTCATTTATATTGTAAAAATTGGGACAAACAGTAATGGTCTCTTGATGGTAGGAATAATTTCCAGGTATTATAAAAATCACTATTATATTCAAACCTTTGTTCTTTCTGAATGTATACCTTTATAATATGATACTGTTTTCACTTGAACTAGATTTTTATGCTCTTCTTTCTATGTTGGCAACCTGATTTTGTGCCTTTGTTTTTATAAACTAAGAGGGATCTGAAAAACAGCTGTGCTACCAGCAGAGCTGGCTCAAAATTAACTGTGACTACTGTTCTTTTTGAATGTGTCATTGAATAGCAGAGTTATCTAAGCCCTTCTGAAGGAACTATGTTTTAGCTAAGAATAAAGTTCAGCAAAACATATAGGTATTGTGCTTCTGAAAAAAACACTTCTAATTTATTAAACATAATCTATGATCATGCTTTGTTGTATGGTAAGTTTAAAAAATTTGAAAGTGCTACAGGTACTCAAACTTAACCACTATGTGACATTTTAAAAATATGAAACTATAATTTGAAATTTTCCCATTTTTATTAATAAAGGGTAATATTTGTCCATTTTTATTTTATATCCATACCTATTGTTTAAAATATAACTTTATTTTGCATTGTAGTGTGTGCAGAGAATATTTCCAGAATGGTGGGAAGAGAAAAGCACTTGAAAAAGATGAGAAAAGAGCTATACTTGGCACTAAGACCACTCCAGCCTTAAATACGCATGAATCTTCTAAACTTGAAGGTCATTTAACCAACCTCAGCTTTACAAACCCTGAATTTATAACTGAGTAAGTATATCTGTGTTAATAATGTAAAATAATGATTTAAAACAGATAGTGGGCAGTTTGCTTCTCTGATAGTGTTAGTTTGAGAAATGTAAATTTGTAATACTATTACATAGGAAAGTAGCATAAACTTTTAAGGGACATCTGGAAAACTAATAGTTCCATAGCATAGATTGGTCTTACTAAAACTGAGAAAGAATCATTCATTAAATGTTATAATAATTATATTTATGGTAATACAAAATATGAAAACAGCAAAATCCAATTAAATTAAATATAAAGTGACTGTCCACTAACAAAGAAATCACAAATAAAGAATTGATAGAAAATGATGATGATGACTTTTCCAATAGTCATGTATGGATGTGAGAGTTGGACTGTGAAGAAGGCTGAGCGCCAAAGAATTGATGCTTTTGAACTGTGGTGTTGGAGAAAACTCTTGAGAGTCCCTTGGACTGCAAGGAGATCCAACCAGTCCATTCTGAAGGAGCTCAGCCCTGGGATTTCTTTGGAAGGACTGATGCTAAAGCTGAAACTCCAGTACTTTGGGC
>SJYV01018065.1:918629-1057980 GCA_006410875.1 Neotragus pygmaeus | reverse complement strand
TGGGATTTCTTTGGAAGGAATGATGCTAAAGCTGAAACTCCAGTACTTTGGCCACCTCATGCAAAGAGTTGACTCATTGGAAAAGACTCTGCTGGGAGGGATTGGGGGCAGGAGGAGAAGGGGATGACAGAGGATGAGATGGCTGGATGGCATCACTGACTCAATGGACGTGAGTCTGAGTGAACTCCGGGAGTTGGTGATGGACAGGGAGGCCTGGCGTGCTGTGATTCATGGGGTCGCAAAGAGTCAGACATGACTGAGCAACTGCACTGAACTGAACTGAACTGATGATGATGATGATGATGACGACGATCGGGCTTCTGTGGTGGTTCAGCTGGTAAAGAGTCTGCCTGCAATGCAGGAGACCCAGGTTCGATTCCTGGGTTGAGAAGATGCCCTGGAGAAGGGAATGTCTACCCATTCCAGTATTCTTGCCTGGAGAAGTCCATGGACAGGAGAGCCTGGCAGGCCACAGTCCACGGAGTTGCAAAGAGTTGGACATGATTGAGTAACTAACACATAGATTATAAATAGAATTAATTACCATTATTTTATTGTCAATATAAAAACCTGCCCGCTGGTAATACATATGCATATAGGCACAAATTTTATTTAATAAATACATGAGTATTTTCCCAGCTTTATTGAGATATAATCGACATATAGGGGCTTCCCTGGTGGCTCAATGGTAGAGAGTCCACCTGCAATGCAGGAGAAATGTAGGTTCAAGCCCTGGGTCTGGGAGATTCCCTGGAAAAGGAAAAAGCAACCAACTCCAGTATTTTTGCCTGGGAAATCCCACAGACAGAGGAGCCTGGCAGGCTACAGTCCATGATGTCGCAAGAGTCAGACATGACTTAGCGACTAAACCCACCACCAGTCGACATAGAACATTGTTTAAAACATACAACAAAATAATTTAATATGTATATAATGTAAAAAGATTACCACAGTGAGTTTAGTTAACCATACCTCACCTCACCTAATTACCCTTTTATCCTTATGAGAACTTTTATTAATATCAGTTATCAAATATTCAATATAGTGTTGTTAACTATAGTCACCATGCTGGACATTATATCTCCAGAACTTAATTAGAAATACTTTTCACCCAATCTCCTACCTTCAAATCCTTAGCTCTGACAATCACAAATCTGATTTCTGTTCCTATCAGTTTGATTTTCTTTGATTCTCCATAGAAGATCATATAGTATTTGTCTTTTCATGTCTGACTTCACTTAGCGTAATGACCAAGGTCCGTCTGTATTCTGAAAATGGCAAGATATCCCCCTTTTTATGACTAAATAGTATTCCACTGTGTGTTCAATGTAATTAATTACTAATAGTATTAAAATTATATATTGTAGTATCAGAATGTTTGTTGAATCAAGTAATATTTTATTACTCCCTTAGAATAATTCTAGAAACATTCCTGACAGACACTGAAGGCTAACCATGGAAATTAAATTAGATTCTTAAAACAGTTTCACACCTGTGATTATCAACATAACATTTCCTTTGGTTATTTTGATTTTATACCATGTTGAAATATCTAGTTGGGTATTTTATTTTTTTGCTTAGTCACTCAGTCATGTCTGATTCTTTGTGATCCCATGGACTGTTGCCCACCAGGCTCCTCTGTCCATGGGGATTCTCTAGACAAGAATACTGGAGGGGATTGCCAGGCCTTCCTCCAGGGGATCTTCTCAACTCAGGAATTGGACCAGGTCTCCCACACTGCAGGTGGATTCTTTACCATCTGAGCCATCAGGAAAGCCCAGTTAGATATAAACAATTTCTCTAAAAAATTAACATATGTTTGATTAATTCTGTACAAAATATCTTTACCTTTATTCAAAGGTTACTACAAAGCTTACGAAGCACAATGAGTTGCTAAACAGCTTATACCTCAAGTATTCATTCTTAAGTATTTAAAAAATATTGACCAGTGTAAGAAATTATAGGGACTTCCCTCGTGGTCCAGTGGTTAAATCTTGGCGCTTCCAGCACAAGGGACATGGGTTCAATCCCTGGTTGGGGAACTAAGATCCCATATTCCACATGATGTGACAAAAAAAAAAGAGAGAGAAAGAAATTATATAGTTACACAACTACCAAAAAACCAGGTACATATGGAAAATATGAATCTTAGCATTTTTATATGGTTCTTGATTACAGGCTCTGTTTCATTGTTGAGATAACCCTGTTTGTTACATCATTGTCATATTTTCCTTTAATTCTTTAAATATGGTTTCTTTGAATTTTTTGAGCATTTCTCTAATAGCTGATTTGAGGTCTTGGCTAAATGCAGCATTTGGGCTCACTCAGAATCTTTCTATTTACTGCCGTTATTCTAGAATTTGGATTGCACTTTCCTATTTTTCCTGCATGTCTCATCACTTTTTGTTGAAAACTGTCCAGTATATTTTTGATCCTTTGTTATAGGAACTCTTGTTTGGATTTTTCCCTAAAGGAAGATGGGTAGTGATGGGGTTTTTTTAGTAGTCTTCCTGCACTTAGTTTGTGGGATCTATTTCCCTGGTAGTTTGTACATTACTATTTTTAATTTTTTAGGCTGGTTTGCTAGGGTTGCAACTGTGTCTAGACAGATTAAGGGTCAATGATAAGTCAGAAGTTGTGCTCAAACACCTCTCTAAACCTGTGAGGCCTCTAGCCTTTGCCAGTGGATGTGTGTTGATTTGGGAGTACCTTTAAAATTAAGGCAGTTTTCAAGTCTGCCTCACCTTTTGCTTTCCGTCAGGCTCTCATGGGTCTCCCTTACACGCCTCCCAACCAGCCAAGGCTATGTGAAGAGTTTCTGTAGCCCTTCTGTGTCTCTCTCATTTCCGGAATCTTTGTGGAATTTCTAGATTTCTGACCAGCCTTCAGTCTACAGTTCAGGCCAACCAAAACTGCAACGTGAAGCTAGCATAGCTGTTTACATTCCCTGTTTGTTCTTACCAAGTTTGTTACTTAATTCTGTGTGTGTTTTTCACTCTTTACTCAAAATCCCTTTAACCCTTTCCAGAAGTGAAGTTGCTTTTTTTCACAGCCAGCCCTATCCTCAAATAATTTCCATACCAACTGAGCAAAGGGTGAAGGTAATGAGAGTAGCTTCAGGCAAAGTCACCACAAATCCCCACTGTTGTTAATCAAGATTCAGCTAGTTTTCATGAATTAACACTTAGCAACATGTTTGTGTATGTTTGAGCCCTCAAATGGTTGTTTTTCATGATTGTGTTCGTTATAGTTGTTTCTTGAAGAGTGTATTTGCCAGCCTCTCCCTTGCTATAGTCAAATTTCAGTATCTGGTTTAATTTTAAAGGAAAAAGAGTAGTTTTAAGTATTTAAAAGAAATATGATTATTTATACATCATTGTTTAACTATTAATGTCATTGTTTAACTATTGATTGTTTAATATTGAAGTTAAGCATTGAAACATCTTAGCCTAGGATGGCTAGGTTTAGATTTTCTTCATTCTAGAAACTATTTCATACAGTATCTGGCCCCAGTATGTTAAAGTATATTTATTCTTCCTATTCCTCTTACTCTTATTACAGCCTGTATTCTAATTGTGGAACTATTTAAATTTCCCTAGTGGTATATGCTTGGTCTCACTGGCAGTTGCAAGTGCAGTATATCCTTTTTCTGATCAACTATTGCTATATTACATTAGGATATATTTGAAATATCTTCCCTTTCAGAATTTAACTTGAACTTCTCAAAAGAATTGATACTCTGGTACCAAAAGCAAACCTTTTTATAGCTCTATTACAGTACTTCTCAAGTTGTATTAAAGTAATTATTTTTCTGACTACAAATTAAATAAGATAACAGTATGAAAATGTGGAAAAATTATTACTCAATACTGGTTACATTTAGGTATATTTCTTTCTAGTCCTTTTAATAGGCCTCATTTCTTACACAGTAGAGACCATATAGTATAAAAATTTCTATGTCAACTGCTCTTCCTGTGCTATTGAAACAATCATTCTGCATTATATTTTATCACAAATAATCTACCACTATATGCATCTAAATATAAAGTGATCCTCAATACAAAATAATACTCAGTTTTCCCAAAGAGAATCTCTGCTCTCTTATACATAACACTTTCAGAGAGGAAGATGAACTAGTTAAAGGTCAGATGTTTATTTATAGATATTATTATAGGATGATATGTGCTTATTGCTATCTAAATCTGTTTGACTTGTGATTTTGCATAGCAAGCTGCTCAGTCGTGTCTGATTCTTTGTGATCCCATGGATTATAGCCAGGCTTCTCTATCCATGGAATTTTCCAGGCAAGAATACTGGAATGGGTTGTGATCTCCTCCTCCAAGTGATTTTCCCCACCCAGGGATTGAACCTGAATCCACCTGCATTAGTAGGTGGATTCTTTATCACTGTGCTACTTGCAAATATAGATAGCAAAGATTATCTTTTTTCCCCTGTCTTATCCCAAAATAAAGTCATTTTGATTTCTGGGTTCAGATAAGTTCTCACATAGCAAAAATATCTTTGGTCTTTTTTAACTTACATTTTATGAAAACCAAAAATTTATTATTGCTAGAGTCATTTTTAAAATAGCATCTATAGTTCAGAATTGAGATGTTACTTTTTGAATTTTATGCTAAGCCCCAATTACTGCCATTCTTTCTAATAGCAAAATAGCTCTGTCCCAACCCTCCTTCATCTTGTACATATATACTTGTAAATGATATGAAATAAGTACTTTGATGCCTTTTAAAAAGTTTGATTTTTTTTTCAAAACATTTACCAAATAAACCATATTCTGGGTTGTAAAACACACCTTAACAAATCTAGAAAGATCTGAGTTAGAAGGTATTCTATAGAAGGTATTCTCTCAAACCACAATAGAATTAAGCTACAAATCAATAACAATGAGAGCTCGAAGGGCCCAAAATGTTTGTAGACTATCTAATTAGCATATGTGTCAAATAAAAAGTCACAGTAGAAATTTTTAAATATTGATACTTTGGACTAAATGAAAATGCATCTTAGCACAATTGAAGAGCTCTAGTGAAAGCAGGCTTAGAGGGAAATTTTTAACATTGAATGCATATATTAGAAAAGAAGAAAGATATAAAATCAGTAATATAAGCTTCTACCTTAGGAAACTAGGAAAACAAAACCAAATTAGATCTAAAGTAAGAGGAAAAGAAATAATGAAAATTAGAACAGAGATTAGTGAAATCTGAAAGAAAACGGAAACCACAGAGAAAATCAGTGGAACCAAAAGCTGGTTCTTTGAAGGGCAGTAAAACTGATAAACCTCTGGTCAAACTAACCAAGAAAAAAAGACAAATTACTAATATTAGAAATGAAAGAAAGCGATCACTACTGATACCATGGATGGTAAAAGGATAATACAGGTATATTATAAATAACTATGCCCACAAACTTGATAACTTAGATGAAATGGATATGACTGTATATATAAAAATGATGACCACAAATTCTTTTTGGAGGGCTTCTTAAACTAAATGTGCTTACTTGGTAAGATATAAAGCATTCCCCCCAAATTCTGTTGAACTCAATTTATAAGATTTTTTATTATAGTTCTGTATATTATGCCCTCAATAGATAGTAAATTAAAGATTTACTATCTAAAACAGTTTATTATCTTAGTAATTAGAATTGAATTGAATTTGATCTAATAAAAATATAAAGCTAGTTAGACTTATGTAGAATTACAGAAAAGTAATTTAGAAAATAGGGTCTTTGGTGTTTTAACTAACAATTTACCATTTTCTAATGAGTTACTGCTGCTGCTTCTGCTAAGTCACTTCAGCCTAGTAAAATTCATCCTAAAATATCAGTGAATGTTATTCACTTTATAGGGTTGGCAGCTGCTAAGTCACTTCAGTCGTGTCCGACTCTTTGTGACCCCATAGACGGCAGCCCACCAGGCTCCCCCGTCCCTGGGATTCTCCAGGCAAGAACACTGGAGTGGGTTGCCATTTCCTTCTCCAATGCACAAAAGTGAAAAGTCAAAGTGAAGTTGCTCAGTCGTGTCCGACCCTCAGCGACCCCATGGACTGCAGCCCACCAGGCTTCTCCATCCATGGGATTTTCCAGGCAAGAGTACTAGAGTGGGGTGCCATTGCCTTCTCTGAGTGTTGGCAGAGGCATGTCCTATTACCTGTTTTATAATTCTTAATGATAATTTAGTGTTTATTAACAATCATTTCTTTATCTTAAAAAAAAAGTCTTCATCTTAATACATGTACTATATAAGGACATGTCCTTTTATCAGTCCATTTCTTGTCCATTCTTAATGTTAGATCGGTGTAAAAGTAATTGTGGTTTTGCATTGTTGAACTTTGCTGGGTGATATTGGAATACATTCTTAAATAAATGTGGTTATTTTATACGTCACTTTAATTCACATTTCTCACTTTATGTTTTTTTGCTAATGACTTATTACTTGCTGTTTATATTTATTTTAGACTAGGGAAATGATGTTAAACAGAAAGCAAATTCCAGTGATTTTCTTATTAGAGTTCAAAATGGGTTGTAAAGCAGTGGAAACAACTCGCAACATCAACAGCACATTTGGCCCAGGAACTGTCAACGAACATACGTACAGTGCAGTGGTGGTTCAAGAAGTTTTGCAAAGGAGATGATAGCCTTGAAGATGAGAAGCGAAGTGGTCATCTACTGGAAATTGACAGCAACCAATAGAGAGGATCATCAAAGCTGATATTGCAACTAGATGAGAAGTTACCAAAGAACTCAGCGTCAACCTTTCTACAGTCATTCCTCATTTGAAGCAAATTGGAAATGTTAAAAAGCTTGATAAGTGGGTGCCTCATGAGCTGACTGCAAATCAAAAAAGTTGTCATTTTGAAGTGTCATCTTCTCTTATTCTGTGCAGCAACAATGATTGGATTGTGACATGCAATGAAAAGTGGACTTTATAAATAACCGGCAACAACCAGCTCAGTCATCAGACCAAGAAGAAGCTCCAAATCCCTTCCCAAAGCTAAACTTGCACCAAAAAAAAGTCAGGGTCACTTGTAGTGGTCTCCTGCCCATGTGACTCACTACAGCTCTCTAAATCCAAGTGAAACAATTACATCTGAGAAGTGCGTTCAGCAAATCAATGAGATGTACCAAAAACTGCAAAGCTTGCAGCCAACTTTGGTCAACAAAAAGGGCCCCATTCTTCTCCATGACCATGCCCAACCACCTGACAACAACCAGTGCTTCAAAAGTTGAACAAATCGGGCAATGAAGTTTTGCCTCATCCTCCATATTCACCCGACCTCTCGTTAGCTGACTACCACTTCAACCATCTCAACAACTTTTTGCAGGGAACATGCTTCCAGAACCAGCAGAATGCTTTCCAAGAGTTCATTGAATCCCAGAGGACAGATTTTTATATTGTAGGAATAAACTTATTTCTCACTGGCAAAAATTAGTTCACTATAATTGTTCCTCTTTTGAGTAATAACAATGTGTTTGAGCCTAGTTATAATGATCTAAAATTCACAGTCCAAAAGCACAATTACTTTTTGATCCAAAAGCACAATTACTTTTTCACCAACCTAACAGCAGCACATCCCCTTTTTTCCCTTTTAAATGTGGTTCCTGTGTTCTGTACTCTTCATTTTCATATCATCCTTTGGCAGCTTAATTTACTTCCATGATTTTAGTTACCATGATGATCATTATATTATGATGATACCAAATCTGTATTTCCAGATCAGAGCTCTGATCTGATCTTTGCATATCTAGCTGCCTGCAAAACTTCTCTGGTTGTATTTTTGCCTGTGAGATACCTTTTTATCATGAGCAAACTAATACTCTCCCCTTTTCTACGGAATCACTCAAATTTGTTCCTCTTCCAGTATTCCCTGGTTGGTTAAATGTGTTTGTATGCCTAAGCTAGAAACTTAAAGACTTTTTCTTTACTCCTTCGCTATCTCAAGGCTTCCCTGGTAGCTCAGCTGGTAAAGATTCTGCCTGCAATGCAGGAGACCCTGGTTCAGTTCCTGGGTAGGGAAAATCCCCTGGAGGAGGGCAGGGCAAACCACTCTGGTGTTCTTGCCTGGAGAATCTGCATGGACAGAGGAGCTGGTGGGCTACAGTCCATGGAGTCACAAAGAGTTGTACATGACTGAGCAACTAAGCGCAGCACAGTGCAAGCTTAACAGTTCTCTGTATCAATGAGTTACTTCAATGGAGTTATTTACCTATTGTTGACAAAGCCTGTGAGATACCTTTGTATCATGAGCAAGCTAATATTTTCCCCTTTACTACTGAATCACTGAAATTTGTTCCTCTTCCAGTGTTCCCTTTTTCATTAAATGCGTTTGTATGCCAAAGCTTGAAACTTAAAAGATTTATTCTTGACTCCTTCCCTATCTCACTTTGCACATCTCGTATCACCAAGTCCTATTACAATTTCCAAGTTATCAATATCATTTCAGTCTGTCTGCCCCTCTGTGTCCTCTTCTCCCACCAGGGCAATTACAATAGACTCCTATTTCAAGTTTTACTGCAATTCATTCTCCACAGTTCAACCTGAGAATTTTATCTGAAGCATAAACCTGATGCTCACTTGGCAAACTCTCCAGACCATTCAGGGCTTTTCTTTTGCTCTGAGATAAAATGCAGGTTCCTTAGCCTAACATAAAAAATCCTTCATTATTGACCTTTGCATCCCTCATTTCCTTAGTTCCTTTTCTTTTTAACTATATGACTCAATAATACTGATCTTCCTTTTATTCATATAAAATTCTAGCTTCTGCCTGGTGTTTTTCCTCCTCTTACAAGCCAGCATTTAACCCCTTCAACCTGTATAATTTCCTTTTAATCTTTACTTAGTCTTAAACATTCAACACTCTGAGGAAGAACTTCCTTTACTCCTAGGTTCGATATCATCAACAAAGCTACACACTTCTCTAACTAACAGCAGATCTCAAAATATGATCCATGGATCTCTAGGAGTCTCTGAAGCCCTTTTGGGGAGGTCTGTGAGTTTAAAGTATTTCATGTTAATATTAAAATAGTATTTGCCTTTTTTACCATGTTGCTCTTTGTACTGATAGTTTAGAAGCAGTGGTAGATAAAATTACTGGCATCTAGGCAGTGAAACCAAGTTATATTAATAGTCATTGTATTCTTCATCATGAACCCACAATTTCTTTTTAAACAAAGGCCAATTTCAATTTAGAATTGTTGGTGATGAGACAATAAAAATTATAAATTGTATTCAGTGTAACTCTTGAGTAATTATCTACTATGTCGTATGATGAAATGGGAAGTACACAAAAGGCAAACTAAAACATCATGGCATGATTAGCTACTATCTATTTAGCCAGATTTGCAACAACAACAACAAAAAATGTTAATGTCACTTTTCTCATTAACATTTTTATTTGGGAAAGTAGAATTTTTTTTCAAAAAATGTATGTATGTATGTATGTATGTTAACCTATGATGATTTTTATTTTTGCTGTTTTTTAAATAAATTTTTTTTTCTCAGCTTGTTTTTATACAGTAAATATCAGTTGATATAACCTGTTTGAACAAAAGTTCTTTGAGATCTTTAGTAACTCTTAAGAGTAGAAAGGAATTCTGAGACCAAAAAGTTTGAAAACCCCTGCTCCAACGCATTATCTTTTTCTTATTCTGTTTATGGTTTATCTTTCCTCTTAGACCACACTTTGTAAGCCTTGTGAAGGTAAGGTCCACATCTGCCTTGCAGCTCAGCTGCTAGCATAGTGCCAACACATACAAGGTCCTCAATAGATACTTGTTAAGTTAAATAAATGAATTCAACAGGATATATTTTTTATCATTATTATCTTGCATATTATTGAAAATGTGAGCCTCAGGCAAAGAAAAAATTTTAAAAATCAGAAAATAGATATAGGAATATAATCTGCATCTGGGATTATTTTGATTGTTGGAAATACATGATATCATCTGGATATACAGAATATCACCTGAATCAGTCTGGAGAAAAACTGTATAGTAGAAGGAGAGAAAGGAAGAGAGAAACCTCAGTTATGGAACTTTAGGTAGTGCTTAGATATAATAGGAATGAAAAGGAAACTATAATGAACATAATAGTTCAGTATGGATTATCCAATTAAAGATAATCATTAATTGGACACAGATTGAGAAGATGTTCTTCTCTTAAGAGAACCATGGTAACAAATGAAAAGGTTAAGATAGGATAATGTCTTTTGGGAAATTCAGGAGTTTCCCCAAATGACTACAACACATGTATTATACTATATTTGTTAAGTCTATAAATTTTTTTTCTTATCTTGAATCACCTAAGTAGAATTTAACTGAATTTATTTTTAATGCTAATACAACAGCATTAACTAAATTAGAGAATGGAGAGATGCTGGCAATTGGCTAAAGTTAAGGAACAGAAGGCATATGTATATATATAGAATTGAGTGGGTTGAGGAATAAATTGTGTTGTTTTTGCTGCAGTTTTAAATCATCACCCCCTTCTTATCTCCAGGAAAATCACTTTCTTAATAAAAATCCCTTCTATAGTACTTCTCCAGAAGAAATGCTTTACTTGAAAGCTTTGTTCTTATCGCCCCTCCTTTTGTAGATAAGTCTTTCTGGTCCAGAATTTTTTAAATCACTCATGACACTCAGAGAATGGATTTTTCATTAGTTAATGCCATTTTTTTCTAGTTAACTAGAATAACTTGCTCTTTTGGTTTTGAATCTTAGAAAACATTTACTAATTTTCTTTTCATTTAATAATTTTATATGGAGTGTTGGAGGGTGATGGTACTTATGTTTTCTTTGCCACTTTTAAATCACTTGCATTTTGATAAGTGTAACTCATTCTTTGTCATAGCATTGCTGTGGTAAGTCATTGTTAAGGATACTACTCTGCATATTTTAACTGTTAAACATATAATAGTGATTTTTCAGAGATTTCAGATAAAGTACATTTCATGATAAGGTATATTGAACATAGTTGGATTCTTCATTGTCTTATTTAGAAGCATCATAGCCATTTATCAAGAGGGAAAGTCAGTTGAGACAAATTTTATTTTAACTGGTGGAATGTTTAACCTTTAATTTGCACTGTAATTTTTATTTTATTACACACAGTCTGAAAGTCTGTATTTGAAAGGCAAAACTAGTGACCAGTAAGGTGAAGTGTAAAGTAGCCCCAGCAACCAGAACACTTAAGCAGGTATATTTTCAGTCATTCAGAAAAGTAATATTTACTAAATGCTACTGTATTTCTAACTCTATGCTAGGTACATGGAAAAGTAAGGTTTTAAAAAACATAGCATAATACGAAAGGGGGTAAATGTATGTAAAAGTAGTAGGTGGCTTAGTTTACTTCTTCAACTTCATATTTCTGTATTTATTACTCTTGATTGTTTACTTGGTAGTTTAAAAGTATAGGGTGTTCCCAGAGCAAAGCCATTGTTTTTCATGTCTTATTTTTAAATATTAACAGTATTAAGTCACCAAAGTAGTTGGCTTATTTGCATTTTAATTTAAATTCAGTTCTTTTTTGCTGAGTATAAGAAAAACAGATATTGTGCTTTTCAGAATCAGTATACCCTGTTNAGGACAAGGTCATGAGTGAATATAAATCTGCATTTCAATTAACTTTATTTATAATTTTGAATTTTTCTAATCTTGCCAAATCTGATTTAGTAATTTTTTTTTCTTTGCTTCAATCTAGCTGAAAATGTTTTTACTAGAAATAGGAGTGTCAGATCTGTTGTGTTGTGTTGTTTCTAACTCCCTTGCATTCGCATTTTTAGAGTATCTTAAACCTTTGGGTTTCTTTGCCAGGAACCTTGATAAGCTTCTCTTTCATGAGGCTTAGTTTGATTAAGACCAATAATTCAGTCTCTCTGTTGACTTATGTGGGAGCAAGGAAACTCAGTATGTTGTGGTATGCTGCTAGGGAACAGTTAGTAGGGATATGCCACTGGTATTTCTCTGTGTTTTGAAACTCCTTCTCATCTCTTCATCATTTCATGTAGGGTAGCCCTACATGAAAATAGGAATCTTGACGACCAGATACCTAGGATTCTCTTGGGAAGTGTGTATTAGTGTTCTCTAGAGGACTAGAACTGATATAGTGTGTGGGAGTGTATATAGAGAGACAGACAGATGTATTTTAAGGAATTGGCTCACATGATTGTAGGGGTTGGCAGGTCTAAAATCTGCAAGATGTTGCACCTTGAGTCTAAAAGTAGTCTGAAGGAGGCAAAAATCCCTCTCCCTCCAGCGATCTCAGTCTTTTTCTGGTAATGTTACTGATCAGTTGACCAAGACAGAAAGATTATCTGGGTGGATCTAATCTAATTACATGAGCCCTTAAAAACAAATAACTTTTTCCAAATGCAACAGAAGAGAAGAGGGACAGAGTGTCTCAGGAGGATTTGAAGCATAAGAAGAATAAACGTGCTATTGTTGGCATTGAAAATGGGGTGGGCCATGAGCCATGGTGTACAGGTAGCCTCTAGAAGCTGACCAGTCAGCAAAAAAACAGTCCTGCATCCACATGGAACTGGTTTCTGTCAACAACCTGAATAAGCCTAAAACTCTTAAATAAGAGCCTCGTTCTGCTGAAACCTTGATTTCAGCTTTATCACACCAGAGCAGAGTACCAGCCAAGAATGCTTGAACTTCTACAAAATTAGGTTGTATTTTTAAATTAACTTTGTGGTAGTTTATTACATAATAATAGAAAACTAATACATATGATTAGCTTGTTTTTAGAATGCAGACCTACAATTATAGTAAATATTTCCATAGCATGTTTATTTTATGCATGGACAACTGTTAAGTTGTATCCACACTGGTACTTCCTTCTGTGGGAGACATAGTGGGCATAATTGTTAAAAGCTCAGACTACACATCAGATTTTAATTCCATCTGAAATCACTTAACTAGCGAATGACCTTCAATATGTATTTAACTTCTCTAAGCCTCATTCCCCTCATCTGTAAAATGAGAGTAATAGTACCTACTCATATAAGAATTTTTGGAGAGGGTAATGGCAACCCACTCCAGTACTCTTGCCTGGAGAATCCCAGGGACAAAGGAGCCTAGTGGGCTGCCATCTATGGGGTCACACAGAGTCGGACACCACTGAAGCGACTTAGCATAAGAATTTTATATTACTGATACAGTGGCCATTGTTATATGATGACAGTGATCACCATGATGGCAACACAAAAAATGTTGTCAGTAAGGGCAGCAATCCAGCATTCATGTGAAGCCATGGCTGAGATCTTTTCACTTACTTCTTCATAAGCCTGCTGTGATCCCTGTATATGGATTTTCTGGGTTATCCTTTCAGTTTTTTTCATTATGTTTTGCTTAAAAACTAGATATCCATGCCTTTCTCATGAATTCCTTATCTCCAGTCTCAAAGTTTTGTTTTCCCAAGAAATTCTGTTAAATGAGTAAGACATAATTTAAAAACGTGTTTGTCAACAAAATAAATTTGGACATTAAAGTTGAGTTTTTTAATTAGAGAGCTATCATATGGTTACATGCCTGTAGCTCTTCAAAAAAGAGGCTATATTTTCATTTGACCTATCGAAAAAAAAGCATCTTCTGAGACTATTTTGTGAAATGCACTTTGGGAAAAACTGTCCTTTCAGATATAAATCATTAACTCCCTGAGCTAACAATTTTCTTCATTAAAGCCTGACTTCATCTACATAGTGCAGATCGTTTAGCCTATAAACAACTGTTACACACACACTTAATCTCCTTCTAGTACATTTTTTTGTTCTTTACTACCTAAACGTGAAGGAGAAGCTATTGTCTGGTTTTACATATTGCCATCAAAATCAGTAATGTTTAAGAGTCATTTCAGGATTTATGATACATATAGAAATGAAACAGACTATATGAAATGGTAAGAGCAAGTTGCTAAATGCTGGACTTCCTGGTAGCTTAGATTGTAAAGAATTTGCTTGCAATGTGGGAGACCCAGGTTCAATCCTGGCTTTGGGTATTCTCTAAATATTAATAAATGATAATAAACCATACCATCAATCAGAATCAGAAGTTTTCTGTTTTAACAATTTTTTTCTGCTTTTCCTTGAAGAAATGATTAAGACAGGAAGATGGGTAGAACTAAATGATTTTTAATGTGATCCAGGGTATCTAGTAATAAATTTTACCCACTTATTTGTTATCTTCCATCCCTAAAAGTTGGATTGTAAAAAAATTTCTCATATATATGATTGTCATGAATTCACAGTGACAGTGCTGTTTTACATACTAACTCTCAATAGTGCATTTTCTTCTTTTCTTTCTCCTGAAGAAAATACTGTATGGAAATCTAATTTCCCATTCCTCTATATCAAACCAGTAGGATAATAAGCAAGGGCTGGATTATTGATTTCAACATTTTAGCCATAGAATATTTTCTTCAGAGGAAACATTTTGTGGTACAGGCAAAAAGTATAGAAGTTGTCACCATCCAATATCTCCCACATCTGTCTGTTGGCCCTTGAATGGACTCTGGAAAATACCGATGGCTTTGAAGAGAGCACTTTGAAAACCTGCTTAAAACTGTATACTTGGGTAAATATTGCCAGATTTTCTTATGTAACAAGCAAAACATTTTACTTAGAGTTTATAGCTCCCTCTTAAAATGTCTTGAGGTGTTCAAGATTCTGTTGTTGACACTGGCAGCATGCCAGACAGAAAATTTTGTAGGAAATAAAATCCAGTATTTTCCTTATTAAGCTCCTTAACCAACAAGATGGGAATTGAGGGGGAGGGAATAAAGAAATATGATCTTTTACTAAAACTGTTTTGAAAAAAAGAACAAAAGCAATATTAAGTGAAACCCAACATAGGAAATTTAAATAGAAAGTTATCATTTGAACAGCCTAGGTAGACAGGAGTAAAGAAATACAGTCTTTTATACTATAACTGGTTTAGAAAAGAGAACAAGGCAGTATTGAGTAAAAATCAACATAGGAAAGAAATTTAAATAGAAAGTTATCATATGAATAGCCTATACATTTTTACATGCAAGATTTTTACTTAACACTTTTGAGAAACTGTAAGTGAAGTTGAAGCTGTCTCTNAAAAGAGAACAAGGCAGTATTGAGTAAAAATCAACATAGGAAAGAAATTTAAATAGAAAGTTATCATATGAATAGCCTATACATTTTTACATGCAAGATTTTTACTTAACACTTTTGAGAAACTGTAAGTGAAGTTGAAGACTGAATTCTTAAATTTTAAAATGTTTCCAAATAATACAGTTTTAAGGTTCTCTGCATGAATCTATCTAAAGCAAAGTGAAAATTTACTGCAGAACATTTGAAAGAGGCGATAAAATGTAGAGAAACCATAACAAACTTTCTAACCAAACTTTGTCTTTTAATCAGTATGTTTTATCACTTTACAGAATGTAAATGAAGAGGGTTCCTATATATTGAAATTAGGAACCAGTCTAACTGTATTTCAATTAGCTGCCCTGTAGTAAACCAGTTGTTTCCTAACTGATCAGACTGTTGATCTGTTCTATAGATTTTCCTGGTCAGAAAAACTAATATCTTCTAAATATTTACCTTACCAACATTAGTAAATTCAGCCATTTCTTTCTGTTTTGTTTCAAAGGCATAATGACTTTGTTTTTCCTCAGTCTCTTTGGAATCACATTTGGCGTGTCTAAAAAAGGCTTGCTTTCTTACAGCCTAGTGCACATTTAGAAAAATGTGTTGAAATGCCTCAGAGTAGTCTCCAGAGAACACTAACATGTTCCAGCAGTGCTGCCATAGACCACAAAATTGATTACAACTATTTAATGAAATTACAGAGCCTACATCACATTTCTTTTCAACATTCTTAATGGTGGCAAATTGTATATTGTGGTTGAATTTGATGTTTATTTTCAGAGATGTTTCAGTAGAAAGTGATATAGCTGTAATAAGTCCTAGGTTTCAATGGAAAGAGGGAGAAAGCATGAAAAGTATATCCTGAGAAAGGCTATCTGAGTCATAGGTGTCTTGGAAGGGAATTTAAAGAGCACATCCTAACAAAGAATGCTAAACTCAAAGAGGCGTTCACAGATGCTATTTATTAATCTAACCCGTATCCTCACTGTGTATATAAATACTAAGTACTCTAAACTGAAATGAAAAATAGTTATACTTTAATAGTATAGTTCAGGGGTATAGAACTGTCAGGCAAGTATATCCTCCTCGGTTCTGTCTTGTCTCAACCAAAATTTGAAGTGATGGACGTTAGAGCCCTCGGCATGTCATAGCTCTCAGACAGACTGTGTTATAGCTCTCAGGGCTCGAACAGACCGTGTTATAGCTCTTAGACAGTTACAGTTCCATGTTACAGCTCAATTTTATTTAGAAAATAGCAGGAAAATGCATCCTCGAGGCGTGAGGGCATGTCGACAAAAGACATGAAGGAAGGAGGGAGCCCTGGCCCTTCAGCTCCTCTTTTTACATGCTTTTCCTCCCCTGGGCATGCCCTATGTAAACTGGGCTAGCCAGGAATGCTGTTTGCTCTGCCTGAGGTCCTCACTCTGGTCACTGGACCTTCTTTTGTTCTATTTCCACGGGCTTTTCCCTTCGTTGTCTTCTGGCCACTACCATTCTGGACTCCTGTTTCCTAGTCTAACCTAACAGAACCATGTCTATTTTAATCATCAGTGTCCGGAAATTTTTTGTAGGCAACTGAGGCAGTTTTCTGGAAAGAAAGAGGAGACAAAAAAGTATCTCCTTGATACCTTTTCTGTTCCCATCAAGACCAACTGTGCTTCTTAAAGTGAGGCAACTTTTCATATTTAAGATAAATTTGCCTTTTACTTAAGCTAGTTTAAGTGGTTTTCTGTTCCTTGCCACTAAAATGTACCAGACCAAGACAGTGATTCTATAAAACCTTGTCTTCATCATCAATGCCTAAACATGGAAACTCAAGATAATCCAAGTAGAGTCTGTGAACCACCCTGAATAATAGCAAAGTGTGACTTGTGTATCACATATGTATTGTTTTCTAAGGGGAAATGGCCATAAATTTAATCAGATACTCAAGTATATTAACCAAAAAATTAAGAACTACTGGTAAGTGAAGTCACTCAGTCGTGTCCGACTCTTTGCGACCCCATGGACTGTACCCTACCGGGCTCCACCGTCCATGGGACTTTCCAGGCAATAGCCCTGGAGTGGGCTGCCATTTCCTTCTCCAGGGGATCTTCCCAACCCAGGGATCGAACCCAGGTATCCGGCATTGTAGACAGATGGTTTACCGTCTGAGCCACCAGGGAAGCTACAAGAACTACTGGTAGAGAGTCTCAAGCAGAGGTATCCTAAGTGACAAGAGTCCCTTTCTATTCTACCTCCAGTGAAAGACTTTGTTTCATCAGAATTGTATCTGGCAGAGTGCCATAATTATGACAGTTTTTATCCTATATATGATACATTGAAAAAAGTGCCCCTTAGAGCTTTGCTGCTGTTAGATGTCCATTAACAATCTGACAGAATAGATTTTCATGAAATTTAGACCTCAGGAGAATTCACTAGATAGTAGTTTTTCTAAGTCTTAGTTTTTGTTTATTTGATTATTTTCAGCAGGATATTGATATAGACAGATTTCAAATAAGTAAGAGGGTAATATTTTATTCTATCAAGAACTGATCTAAAATTTTAGAATTAGAATGGCCTTTCATTTTACATATGAGAAAACAGACACAAAATGGGTAAGTAAAATTTCTAAGGTCACTTGGTAGTAAAGCACCAGTAAAAATAGAGTACTATTGATTATCTCTCTCCAGAGCCTTTTTTTTTAAAAAACTATACTAAACTTTTGGTAATTATTCCTTATTTACTCCTTGTCCTCGTGTGTAGTGTATCAGTTTAGTTCAGTCGCTCAGTCGTGTCCGACTCTCCGCGACCCCATGAATTGCAGCACTCCAGGCCTCCCTGTTCATCACCATCTCTCGGAGTTCACGCAGACTCACGTCCATCGAGTCCGTGATGCCATCCAGCCATCTCATCCTCGGTCGTCCCCTTTTCCTCCTGCCCCCAATCCCTCCCAGCATCAGAGTCTTTTCCAGTGAGTCAACTCTTCTCATGAGGCGGCCAAAGTACTGGAGTTTCAGCTTCAGTATCATTCCTTCCAAAGAAATCCCAGGGTTGATCTCCTTATTTAATCTTTATACAACACTGTGAAGGTGGTGTTATTTTATCCAATTTATAGAGATATTTTTCTGCTTCTTTAAAAAAAATCTGAGATTTTTAACACACCTTCTCAATAACAGAGAGCAGACATTCACAGTAGAATATTTGAACAACATAGTTAGCAACTTAACAGCCATATGTAGAATAGGTAATTGAAGTCGTTCAGTCATATCTGACTCTTTGCGACCCCATGGACTGTAGCCCACCAGGCTCCTCCGTCCATGGGATTCTCCATGCAAGAATACTGGAGTGGGTTGCCATTTCCTTCTCCAGGGCATCTTCCCGACCCAGGGATCAAACCCGGTCTCCTGCATTACAGGCAGATGCTTTAACCTCTGAGGCCACCATGTACTCTCCTCTGGCCTGAGGCACCTGCTTCACTTGCAGATTAAACCAGGCCCAGAGAATGAATCCTGTTTCCAATCAGTTCCTTACCTTGACCTGCCTGAAACAGCCCCAGATGTTGATTCTTTCTCAGAAATGTTATTGAACACCCCTGCTCTGAAGAAAATGCTTTCCATTCCAGTCTAAGTGACACAGAACTCAAAGCTCTGCGTGCATGCTAAGTCTGAGAATTTACTAATAAATAATGAAGTCGCTCAGTTGTGTCCAACTCTTCGTGACCGCTTGGACTGTACCCTACCAGGCTCCTCTGTCCATGGGATTTTCCAGGCAACAGTCCTAGAGTGTATTGCCATTTCCTTCTCCAGGGGATCTTCCCAACCCAGGGATTGAACCTGGGTCTCCTGCATTGCAGGCNCTCTTCGTGACCGCTTGGACTGTACCCTACCAGGCTCCTCTGTCCATGGGATTTTCCAGGCAACAGTCCTAGAGTGTATTGCCATTTCCTTCTCCAGGGGATCTTCCCAACCCAGGGATTGAACCTGGGTCTCCTGCATTGCAGGCAGACGCTTTACCCTCTGAGGCCACCAGAGTGGCTCATATGTAGAATAGTGTACCCCAAAACTACAAAATAATTCATTTCAACTATACTGTACAGATAACATTTACCAAAAATGTTATTTAAAAATTATAGTAAATATTTTAAATGGTATTAATTTATAAAAATTTATAAGGCAAATGTCAGTAAGACTCAAAGGGTTGAATTATACAGACAATGCTATTAAGCAAGAAATTGGTACCAAATGGGAATTAGAAAGTACCCAAAGGTTTAGAAATTAGTAAATAACCTTCCCCAAAAAACCCATGAGCTGAAAAATTATAACAAAAAGTAAAAAATATTTTCAACTAAATAATATTTTTTGTGAATAATTTTTTGTCCAAAAATGTCACAAAAATGCTTTTTATTAAAACTTTGGCGTATAGCTATAGCATCACTTAAAGGAAAATTTATAGCTTAAATGCATATAAAACTAATGAATTAAGAGTCTATCTCAAGAAGTCAAAGATGGGCTTCCCTGATGGCTCAGTGGTAGAGAANGTCCAAAAATGTCACAAAAATGCTTTTTATTAAAACTTTGGCGTATAGCTATAGCATCACTTAAAGGAAAATTTATAGCTTAAATGCATATAAAACTAATGAATTAAGAGTCTATCTCAAGAAGTCAAAGATGGGCTTCCCTGATGGCTCAGTGGTAGAGAATCTTCCTGCCAGTGCAGGAGACACGGGTCCGATCCCTGGTCTGGGAAGATCCCACATGCCACAGAGTAACTAAGCTCATGAGCCACAACTATTAAGCCTGTGCTCTATACCCTAAGAGCTGCAACACAACCTAGAGTCCATGCCCTGCAGCAAGAGAAGCCACCACAGTGAGAATCCTGCACACTACCACCAGAGAGGAGCCCTTGCTCACTGCAACTAGAGAAAAACCTGCAAAGCAGTGAAGACCCAGCACAGCCAAAAGTGAATAAATAAATAAAATTATTTTTAAAGAGTTAAAAAGAAAAAGTCAAAGATAACTCAGCAAATAAGCTCCTTCCCCACCAAAAAAGTGAAAAAAGTAAATAGCAGGAAGGTAGAAAAAGTCAACAAGTATAAAACCTGGAATTTTATAATGACCATTAAAATTGGAAATCTCTGGGTGAGGTACATCCCAAAAAACAAAAGTCACAAATAACCAATTTCAATATTAAAAAGGGTGAATATAGCAATACATACTGAAGACATTTAAAAGATAGTAGAAGGATACTGAATAACTTTGTGGATGTTAATAATAAATTAAATTAGTGGTTAAAAATCTTTTCATAAATAAGACTCTAGGCCTAAATGGCTTTACCAGCAAGTTCTAATAAGCATTAAAGGGAAAATGAAGTCTGTTCTTACACATACTCTTAAAAATAGAATGAAAAGAATTCTCCTGCACTCACCTTAAGAGTCTAGCATAACCTTGACATGAAAACTCTTGACAGTACAAGAGTGGAAAATTATAGTCTGGTCTCACTTATGAACATAGATGCAAATATGTGTGTGTGTGTGTGTGTGTGTGTACACTGGTTATCCTTATTATTCAAAAATTCCATATCTGCAAATTCACCTAATCAATAAAATCTAATTCCAAGATCAGTACCCTTGGTATTTTCAGTCTCATTTGTGGACATGCTCAGTGTGGCGAAAAATTTAAGTCATCTGACATACACTTTCCTAGCTGAAGTTGAGCAAGGCAAACTCTTCCTCATTGTTCATTCCTCAGGTATAAAAATGTCCCTTTTTCAGTCTATTTAGAGTATGTTTTTTGCACTTTTTATAGTTTTTACTTTTTAAATGACCCCAAAGCATAAACAAAGTGTATCTAAAAACAAGAAGGCTGTATTATGCCTTACAGAGAAAGTACTATATTAGATATGCCTCCTTTAGGCATGAGTTATAATGGTGTTGGTGGTGAGTTCAGTGTTGATGCATTGTAATATATATTAAATAAGGTGTTTTTAAACAAATACACATAAATCCAAGTTATATGTTGCTCTGATAATTAAAGTATTGTAATCAGAGGCATAATCTTTTGTTTCCCTTAGGAGCATGGTTCAGTGATTGTGATGACTTTATAGACCAGAACCACCACATATAGAACCAGCTATATATACATATATAAAACAAATCCTTTAATGTATAAAAAGAATAATTTATCAAAACCAAATCAGATTATTCCCAATAATGCAGGCTTGATTTAACACTACAGAATTGAGTGTAGTGTATCACATAAACAAATTAAAGTCATAGTAGCTGAGTAGAGTACGTTTCATAAAATCCAAAATAGATTTCTGTGAAAAAAAATTTTTAACAAAAGGAACTAGCAAAGTATAAGAAGAGCTTCTTCAGCTTTACCAAGATTTGTATATAAAACCTGCAGTAGTCATTGTGTTTAATAGTGAATTACATATTAATGGTGAACTTATACTTAATGTCTCTCCTGAGACTGAAAATAGTGACTGCTTGTATTAGTCCTGTTTAGTCCAGTGTTCTTGCCTGGAGAATCCCAGGGACAGCGGAGCCTGGTGGGCTGCCGTCTATGGGGTTGCACGGATTTGGACACGACTGAAGCGACTTAGCAGCAGCAGCAGCAGCAGTACTGTATTAGAGGCCTGAAGTTTGAGCAAACACTGGGAGATAGTGAAGGACAGGGAAACCTGGTGTGCTCTACTAGTCCATGGGTTGCAAAGAGTTAGACACGACTTAGCAGCTGAACAACAACAGAAGTCCTGGGGAAAGTAGTGAGGCAAAAAATAGATGAATGGGGTGAGTGGATGGATGGATAGACAAGAAATAATAAATGTTGTTTTTCACAGATTTCATATAACTGTGTACCTAGACTAGAATACTCAAAATAATGTACAGATTAGCAGTTGAAATAACAGAAACTTAGTCAAGCTGCTGGATACACATCATTATACAAAATGAGTTGCATTTCTGTAACCAACAATGAAAAATTAAATTTTTTTAAAAATAAGAGGGTTTATCCATGGGGGGAAGCAGTAATAGCATCAAAAAATGATGCTAACAAGAAATTTCCTGAGCTAACAAGAAATATAAATCCAATAAAATATACATGGGACCTTTAAGAGAAAGTGTTAAAGCTATTTGGAGACAATGAAAGATGGAGAATAGTAGATGGAGATGGAGAATAATAGCATGTCCATGCATTAGAAGACTTGATATTGTAAAGATGTTAATTCTTCCCAAATGATCTTTAGACTCGTACCATTCTCATCAAAATCACAATGGGATGTGTTGTGTAAAAGGTACTACCACACAGCAATGAATCTGAATTAAATTATGTAAACACAGATGACCTTCACAGATTTATTTTAAGTGAAAGAAGAAAGTCACAAAAGCAAATGTGTAGTGTGAAACTGTATTACTCAGAAAACATTCATGGTGGGAAGACTATAAAAGGAAACCAAGGGAATGTTTATCACTAAAATCAGGAGAGTGGCTGCCTTTACAGAATGGGTTTGGGGATGTTGTCAGGGAAGTTTGTGTTTCTAGAATGCAGAGTGTTATTTCTTGACCTGGGTAGTATTTATTTGATGTTCTGTTCACTGTGTGATTAGTGTTTAAACTATAAATATATGTTTGATGTAAAAAAAAATTGCAGAGCTAAACCAAAGAAATTTGAAATGGATATTACTGAGAGCAACACCCTCAGATATGCAGTTGATAACATGCTAATGGCAGGAAGTGAAGAGCAACTAAAGAGCCTCTAGATGACGGTGAAAGAGGAGAGTGGAAAAGCCGGCTTAAAACTCAACATTCAAAAAACTTAAGAACATAACATCTGGTCCCATCATTTCATGGCAAATAGAAGGGAAAAAAAATAGAAGCAGTGATGGTTTTTTTTTTCCTTGGGCTCCAGAATCACTGCAAATGATGACTGTAGCCATGAAGTTAAAAGACGCTTGCTCTATGGAAGGAAAGCTTTGACAAACCTAGACAGCATATTAAAAAGCAAAGGCATCACTTTGCCAACAAAGATCTGTACAGTCAAAGCTATGGTTTTTCCAGTAGTCAGGTACAGATTTGAGAGTAGGACCATAAAGAAGGCTGAACACTGAAGAATTGATGCTTTCAAATTGTGGTGTTGGAGAAGACTCTTGAGAGTCCCTTGGACAGCAAGGAGGTCAAACCAGTCATTGCTAAAGGAAATCAACCCTGAATGTTCATTGGAAGGACTGATGCTGAAGCTGAAGCTCCAATACTTGGGCCACCTGATGTGAAGAGACAACTCACTGGAAAAGACCCTGATGCNGTTCGTAGTGATGCTTCCTAAAGCCCACTTGACTTCCCATTCCAGGATGTCTGGCTCTAGATGTGGGATCAAATCATTCTGATTATCTGGGTCATGAAGATCTTTTTTGCATAGTTCTGTGTATTCTTGCCATCTCTTATTAATATTTTCTGTTTCTGTTATGTCCATACCATTTCTGTCCTTTATTGTGCCCATCTTTTCATGAAATGTTCCCTTGGTATCTCTAATTTTCTTGAAGAGATCTCTAGTCTTTGTCACTTTATTGTTTTCCTCTATTTCTTTGCATTGATCACTGAGGAAGGCTTTCTTCTCTCTCCTTGCTATTCTTTGGAACTCTGCATTCAAATGGGTATATCTTTCCTTTTCTCCTTTGCCTTTCACTCCTCTTCTTTTCACAGTTATTTGTAAGGCCTCCTCAGACAACCATTTTTCCTTTTTGCATTTCTTTTTCTTGGGGATGGTCTTGATCCCTGTCTTCTGTACAATGTCACAAACCTCTGTCCATAGTTCTTCAAGCACTCTGTCTACCAGATCTAAATCCTTGAATTATTTTGTCTTAGAGAAATTCAAACCATAACAATTAGAGTCAATTTATTTTAAAGTCAGATTTAAATGTGTGTTTCATCCCAGATTTGTTTCAGAATGAGCTTGGTAGTTTAGTATGTATTTTTCAAATAAGAATTTTTTTACAGATGGCACTACTGAGTAGTAATTTTGAGTCTATATAAGCAGTGTTCAACTGTGAATTTTATTTTTAAACATATCACCTTTGCTCAATTAATAGAAAGCTATTCCACTTTTTGCAATAATATAAAACATTTATTATTAATGTCACTGATTGTCTTTAATAATTGAATATATTGGTAACTGTTTTCCATCGTGTGTGTGTGTGTGTGTGTGTGTGTGTGTGTGTGTGAGTCACTCAGTAGTGTCTGATTATATGTAACCCTAGGATCTGTAGCCCACCAGGCTCCTATGTCCATGGAATTCTCCAGAGAATACTGGAGTGGGTTGCCATTCCCTTCTCCAGGAGATTTTCCCAACCCAGGGATTGAACCTGGATCTCCTGCATTTCAGGCAGACTCTTTACTATCTGAGCTACCAAGGAAGCATTATATTTTAACAATTTCTAAGATTGGGCCTATCAGCAGTACCAAAAATTAAACCTGTTTTTGAAGTTAAAATATGAAGAATTCGGCTATAAGCTTATATGCAGAGTACACCTTGCAAGCTGGATGACAGGATCATCAGCTGGGCTGGATGAAGCACAAGCTAGAATCAAGATTGCAGGGAGAAATATCAATTACCTCAGATATGCAGATGACACCACCTTTATAGCAGAAAGTGAAGAGGAACTTAAGAGCCTCTGGATAAAGGTGAAAAAGCTGGCTTAAAACCCAACATTCAAAAAAAATTAAGATCATGGCAAATAAATGGAGAAACAATGGAAACAGTGACACTATTTTCTTGGGCTCCAAAATCACTGCAGATTTTAACTGAAGCCATGAAATTAAAAGATGCTCACTCCTTGGAAGAAAAGCAATGACAAGCCTAGACAGCATATTTAAAAGCAGAGATGTTACTCTGCCTACAAAGGTCCATAGTCAAAGGTATGGTTTTTTCCAGTAGTTACATACAAATGTGAGAGATGGACAATAAAAAAGGCTGAGCACCGAAGAATTGATGCCTTCAAACTGTGGTGCTGGAGAAGACTCTTAAAAGTCCCTTGGACTACATGGAGAATAAACCAGTCAATCCTAAAGGAAATCAACCCTGAATATTCATTGGAAGGACTGATGCTGAAGCTGAAGCTCCAATACTTTGGCCATCTGATGNGACTGAAGCCATGAAATTAAAAGATGCTCACTCCTTGGAAGAAAAGCAATGACAAGCCTAGACAGCATATTTAAAAGCAGAGATGTTACTCTGCCTACAAAGGTCCATAGTCAAAGGTATGGTTTTTTCCAGTAGTTACATACAAATGTGAGAGATGGACAATAAAAAAGGCTGAGCACCGAAGAATTGATGCCTTCAAACTGTGGTGCTGGAGAAGACTCTTAAAAGTCCCTTGGACTACATGGAGAATAAACCAGTCAATCCTAAAGGAAATCAACCCTGAATATTCATTGGAAGGACTGATGCTGAAGATGAAACTCCAGTACTTTGGCCGCCTGATGCAGAGAGCCAACTTATTGGAAAGACCCTGATGCTGGGAAAGATTGAAGGCAGGAGGAGAAGGAGACGAGAAGGGATGAGATGGTTGGATGGCATCACTAACTCAGTGGACTTAAGTTTGAGCAAACTCTGGGAGATGGTGAAGGACAGGGAAGCCTGGTGTGCTACAGTCCATGGGATTGCAAAGAGTTGGACACGACTGAGCCACTGAACAATAACAGATGACTTGCAGAACCATCTCTTGAATTTGTCATTAATAATTAGAAGACTGTAAAACATAAATTTGTTTTTATTGTTGGATTCGAATGCCCATGTAAACCATAATAGTAGTCGGAAACATTACTCAAAGAACAAAACAATGCCTGAAAGTGTTTCTTTGCTCTGGACCTATTTACAACTCTTCACAAAGAGCCAGGATAATACACATACATCTTTGAATTGCATGTATATCTAACCTGTTGAAGGGGCAGTCACAACCAAGTAAATCAGTATAGTCTCCTTATGACATTTTTTTCCATATACCTTTGAGCTGGTGTGGGGAGATTCAGATATTGAGGAGAATGACTTGTCACAGAGATATAATCCACTTGAGGCTATTATAGATCTCCATAAGTTATTTACATTTATACCCTAGACCTACAAATCTTTCTTACAGTTAACTAATGCCACTTTAGCTATTCCCATTCTCTTCTTCTAAGGAAAAAGAATACAAACACAGCCATGGCCATTTAGTTTTCCCTCAAACTCCTGTCCCCTGTTTGGATATGAGTTTGCCCAGACATGCTAAAACATGTAGGAAAGATGAAGTAAGTCAGAAACTATTATAGTTTTTAAATCACCCCAGGCCTTTTCACTAGGAATCTAGGAGATAACATGTTTCCCAAAGCAGGCCTAGAAGTAAAAATTCATGATTGCTGGAAAGAAAAGTAAGCAGGCTAAATCCGTAGAGCCTGCCTATAAGTAGAAAAATGCTTAGGAAACAGACTTGAGCCAGAGGGTCTAATGGCTGGACTGTAAAAAGGAACTTACGTGTTTTTTTAGTTTCATTGAAATATGAGTATAGATCAAAGTACCAGAGTGCAGGTTACTTGGAAAATAGGAAGTCAGGAATTTGAAAGTTAAGAAGATAATACTTTGATAGAGAGCAAAAGATCAGGAGCTTGTGTAAGCAGAAATATTATCAAGATAGGAGGACCCCAGTGACCTAGAGAATGATGCCAACTGGAATGAGCTACAGAATAGGAGTTAGAATGTCAAACCATCTCCTTAGCCTTGCTTGATTCATCAATTGGAGCTTCATTACTACACTATTACACTAGACTAGGTACTGTAAGGAATAAATATCTGTGCTCTTTAGGACTGAAAATGTAACTGAAGAAAAGAAATTCATTAGCATTAATATAAAGCCAGAAAAACTTTAAAGAAAAAATTTTAAATTGAAGAATAGCATATCCTGGCACTGTTGCATCTAGTGGTACATATCAATGAAATCTGTTCATGAAATTGTGGCACACTGTTCATAACCAGTTTAGATGCAATTTATACTAAATATGGATATCTCTCATCGTGGAAGTACTAAATGTAAGTGATGCCCGTCCCTGCATTATTTCCAAAATGTCAAAGAAGTGGCTTCCTTTGTGGCTCAATGGTAAAGAATTTATCTGCCAATGCAGGAGACAAAGGTTTGATCCCTGATCCAGGAAGATCCCACATGTCGCAGAGCAACTAAGACTGTGCGCCACAACTACTGAAGCCCGCAATCCCTGCAGCCTGTCCTCTGCAACAGGAGAAGCCACCACAATGAGAAGCTCACGCACCAGAACTAGAGTAGCCCCTGCTTGTCGAAATTAGACAGAAAGTCCATGCAGCAATGAAGACCCAGCACAGCCAAAAATGAAATAACTTATTTTAAATGTCAAAGGAAAATTACCCAAAAAAACCAAAAAACAAAAAACTTTCAAAGACAAAATATTCTGCAGCTGAAAATGTAGTTCATTGGCAGCAGTAACACAGAATGATTCCTTTCTGGCAAGAAAATTAGCAGTATTAGTTAAGAGTCCTAAAAAATTCATATTCTTTAACCTATCTAGGAATCTATCAAAATAATAATCAGAAATGTAATAATATCACAAATGCAATGAGCTTAAGTGGCCACCATTATAGTATTTTCAACAGTAAAAAGCAAATGCATCCTCAACTTTTAAAATTAAGGAAAACATTCACTAAATCATGGTTCAAGCACATGATCAAAAATCTATCATCATTGATACAGTAGAGAGGGCTTCCCTGGTGGCTCAGTGGTAAAGACTTTGCCTGCAATGCAGGAGAGGCAGGAGACGCAAAGTTAGTTAAGTTAGCCAAGCTCTGGAAAAGACTGCTTCTTGTCATCTATAATTTTTTCTCCCTTATTTCTCAGAAAGACAACTCTTGTTTTTGGATGGGGTTGTGGCCACTCAAAAACATGGCACATTTCCCAGACTCTATAAATGCTAAATACTGGTCAGTGTGACATAAGCTGAAGTATCTTATACAGCTTCTAAGAAGTGTCATTAAAGTAGGGGTGAGGGGGAATACTCTTGCTCTTGTACTTCCTTCTTCCTGTTGAGAATTCAGAAGTGACAGATGGAAATTAAGCAGCCATCTTGAACTGAGGAGGGAGCTATGCCCTGAACAGAAGGGCAACAAGGGGGAAAGAATCAGGAACTTTAACACTGAGGAGCACATCTGCTCTGAAACACCTACTTCTAGAAATAAACTTCCATGAAGTCAGTTATGAGCTTTCTGATAGCTACATCTGAACATAATCCGAAAATCTGGGGTCTATGCTTTGGGTTTCTGATTCAGTTGACCTGGACGGGGGTCACCTCAGTAGTGTCCGACTCTGTGCAACCCCACAGACGGCAGCCCACTAGGCTCCTCCGTCCCTGGGATTCTCCAGGCAAGAACACTGGAGTGGGTTGTCATTTCCTTCTCCGATGCATGAAAGTGAAAAGTGAAAGTGAAGTTGCTCAGTCGTGTCCGACCCTCAGCGACCCCATGGACTGTAGCCTTCCAGGTTCCTCCGTCCATGGGATTGTCCAGGCAAGAGTACTGGAGTGGGGTGCCATTGCCTTCTCCCGGGGGGTGGTTAGGTCCTGATAATCTGCATTTCTAACACTTGGAGAATCACTACACTAATCGAACTAATAACTCAGTGGTTCTCAACCCTTGTTTCATGTTAGAATCACTGGGGGAGGTGAAAGGGAGTGTCTTTTAAAACGCACACAATCTACCTGGGACTCACTGCAGAGGAGACTCTAATTGATCTGGACTGTATGGGTATGTGGGCTAAACATCTTCCAGATGATTATAGTAAGTGTACCAGGACTAAACACTGTAATCCTTTCCCTGCTTACTCTGAACAGCAACAGTGAGACTGTGTTTCCTGTAGAGGGGAATGGTAGAAAGTTGTACTTGATGGCCTAGGACTTCAAGCCCAAAGACCAAGGTTTAAGTCCATGGGACAGTGTAGTTTCTCTGGACCTTGGATACTTTATCTATAAAATGGTGATGAAAATATTTACATCGTTGTGTTTTTGTAAAGTTTGATTATCTGTTTGAGGTGAAATAACTGTAATCTCAAAGTATTACATAGAAATAAAAAGGAATCAGGCCAAGAAGACTGCTTATGGAGAACCTGAGTTGATTTAGTCCTGCTGCTGCTAAGTCGCTTCAGTCGTGTCCGACTCCTAGCGTCCCCATGGACTGCAGCCCACCAGGCTTCTCCATCCATGGGATTTTCCAGGCAAGAGTACTGGAGATTTAGCCCTAGAACAGGATTGAAGAATTGAAAGAAGTAGGAGAAAAATAAAAGAGAACTTAGAAATAATGTAGGAGCCATCTGTGACCCCCTTTCTACACAGGACTGAAATGGTAAGATCATCCATTTCCCCTGCCATGCGTGCTGCCCCCTCCTCTTTTTTTTTTTTAAATTATGATTATATTTTCAACAGGTGTTCTTAATCTGAAGTAACTCCTCTGGTGAAATTCCTGGCCTGGAGCACATAGATGTTGCCTGCAGAGAAGCAAGTGTTGGAAGAATGGATGTCCCAGTTAGGATCATTACACTGTCATCAGCAACTGCAGCTTGAATTCTGTCACTGAAATAGTTCCCAGGTGGCTGTTTCATATCCAGGTGTTTGGCTATCCATGTGGCTGACGTCCAAGAACTGACGTCCAAGTTCTAGTTTCCAGATAAATGGCACCAGGCAAGCGGTTGGGGCTTAGAACATACCCCTCAGGACCTCAGTTGCCAGATTAGGAAGTTTGGGCTTAATTTTTCTAGTTTGTATAACTCATTGATTTTAATCCAAGAAGTGACATAGAGTGTCTGCAGAGTATATCTGTCAGAGGCCCCGTGTGATGGGTTAGGCTGTGGTGAGGCTGACAGAGAGGTGACCAGCATAGAAGTAACTAATACTAAAGTAATTCAGGGTCAATACCTCAGCTCAGATAGTGTCAGTGCAAGTTGATAGGAAATGATAAATGCAAGAAATACGGTGCATGAATATAAGCAGCACTTGGCCTTCACAATCGTCAGGTCCTTTTAGTAAATGCTGGCAGATTTCAACAACTGAAGATGGGTGAGAGGTACTCATCTCCTCCCTTGGCCCTAGATAGTGTCCTACAATGAAAGCAAATCTCAGACAGAATAGTACTACATAAATATTTATCAACAAGCAGGCACACCAAATAACAGCACACAGACAATATTTTGTGACAAAGTACAAAACAGAAATCTAGACTCCAAAGGAGCCACTTTGATGGGTGTCCCTCTGCTAGACTCAACAGACATACCACATTTATGCAAAGAGAGAAGTGCCTGTCCAATAGTCTGCTGCTGCTAAGTCGCTTCAGTCGTGTCTGACTCTGAGCAACCCCATAGACGACAGCCCACCAGGCTCTGCCGCCCCTAGGACTCTCCAGGCAAGAACACTGGAGTAGGTTGCCATTTCCTTCTCCAATGCATGAAAGTGAAAAGTGAAAGTGAAGTCGCCCAGTAAGTGTCCAACTCTTAGTGACCCCATGGACTTCAGCCAACCAGGCTCCTCCATCCATGGGCTTTTCCAGGCAAGAGTGGGTTGCCATTGCCTTTTGCAGTCCAATAGTCTAGCCAGCCACATATCCTGACCACCAGTTATTTCCACAATGAAAAATTCTAATCTTTTATTCTAATTAACATACCTCTAGTGAAGATTTACTTACTGATATTGTAGGTACTCGGAGAAGGCAATGGCACCCTACTCCAGTACTCTTACCTGCAAAATCCCATGGATGGAGGACCCTGGTAGNTCAGCTGGATGCCCACTTGTGGTTCCCAACAGCCGGGCTGCTGCTTAGGCCTCCTCTTAGGAGAGGGCAGAATGGAAGAAGAATTGCTATTGCTGCCGTATTGCTGAGGGGTTTGATATTCTAGGTACCTTTCTCCTCTTGTGGGATGGGTCCAAAGAAGAGTTCTCATGAATTCATAGAACCGAAGCACTGGAATTCCCCGACCCTGGCTGCTCTGTAGATTTTCAGCTTTTGACACTTCCCCTAGACTGGACGTAAGTAGTTTCTGAGTCAGAAGACGAGGCATGTGATAGTGTTTTTTGGGCTCAGTGAACCATTCCCTAGAAGGACGTAAAAGAGGACTTGCTGGTTTGGAGGAATTTGGATGAGATAAGGCTGGATTAAGGCTGAGAGAGAAACAAGCTATGCGTTCATGGCATCTCCCTTAGCTTTATGAGTTCGTCGTTGTGGGTTATTAGACAACTTGTTTTTTCTCTTTGTATATTAATATGCGTCCTATAACTGATTGACATTGTTATTAAATATTACTTCTGTATCAGTCTTTATTTCTTCAGGTATTTGTTGAATATCTACTTGGAGTCAAAATTTGTTGGAGTCAAACTTTCTGCTAAACCCTGGGTGTACAGTTTTGAAGACAAACTTTGAGAGACCTTGTGATGTAGTGGGGAATGCAGATATTAAACAGTTGGTGATCAATATTTTTCCTATTATACAAAAAGTATGTGGATTATATAAATGAGTCAAGGTGATTGCCCTAAGAAATGATTTAAGATGAGACCTGAAGAGTAGGAGTGAGCCAGGTTTGAGGACCTGTGGTGGGGTCTGGAGGAGAGAAAGGAGGACACCTGGAGAGGGAATGGCATTAGTGTAGTTCAGAATTGAAAGATCCCTGTGGCTAGAATACAATGAATGGTAAGAGATGAGGTGGGAGAGTTATTCACATCCAAAGAGGAAAGCCTCCTAAGGCATTTTAAGGAGTTTAGACTTTTTGCTTAGAGTTATGGGAAGCCTTTGGAGGCTTTTACATAACAGAATGATGTGACAAGTTTTGGCTTTAAAAAGGATACTTTTTTGGAGAAGGGCAAGAGTGGATACAAGGAGACATTCAACCGTGAGATGACGGTGGCTAAGACTGGGGTTGTGATCTAGAGGATGGAAAGAAGTAGAAACGTTTAAGAAGTGTCTAAGAAGAAGAGTGGGCAGGACTTGGTGACCATTAAATATAGATGGTGAAAGGAGGGTTAGAATAGTATATAGGATGCTATAAAATAAACCTGACAATTACTAACTTTTCCTGTATCAGTAGACTCTTCTGTGCTCCTTTTTTATCTGCCTCTCAAGTAATTCCCACTGAATCATTTGTGCTGGCAGACCCAATGAAAAGGATTGCACTGCTTTGTTGTTTTACTCTGTGGATTGAGGATGTTTGTCTTTTAAAGAAAGTCAAAATGAGGAAAGACTTTTGTGAATTAGCCATTTAAAAAAATAATATTCTGCCATGTTGATTTTGGCCCACAACAGGGTAACTGCATATATTCCATGCTATGAGTGTTCAATACTTTATTAATTACATGTTTTCCTTTACTTTTTTTTCTAAGCTTTTACCTTAGTGCAGGACAGAGCTAGTGCTTTCATTTCTGTCAGGTAGGTTAATATATATTAATGTACATTTAAGTGTATAATGAGAGAAGGGCCTTGGCTTGAGTTTGAACATCCAAAGAATAGATTCAGAATGAAAAACCTGCAAGGAGACAGGAGAGATCAGTGAATTAGGAAGAAATTCCGAAGACTGGTCTTTGGAAGTTAAAGGGAGGGCAGGTTTCAGAAGGTGAAAGTGAAGTCGCTCTGTCGTGTCCGACTCTTTGCGACCCCATGGACTGTAGCCTACCAGGCTTCTCAGTCCATGGGATTTTCCAAGCAACAGTACTGGAGTGGGTTGCCATTTCCTTCTCCAGGGGAATCTTCCCGACCTACGGATTGGACCCGGGTCTCCCACATTGTAAGCAGACACTTTACTTTCTGAGCCACCAGGGAAGCCCTGGGAGTCAAAAATGTCAAACGTTGTTTGATGAATGTGCAAGATAATGAGTGTAAAGTACTTGTGCGATTTAGGAATTTAGGTTATTTTAGAACTTGACAGAGCAGTTTGTTGTTGTGTGGTGGAAACCATGGATTAATTCATGTGAGAAGTAAAGCAGTCATATATTGGCTGTCAAGGGGACAGATGACTGAACTTGTAGGAGGAGATGGTTTATTGAGCTTCAGTTTTGTTTCTGTATGTATATATATATATATTTTTTGATATCATTTTTTAAAAGAGCTTTGGAAATGTTTAAGCACCAGTGGATGAGAGAAGAGTAGTAGGAGATGGAAGAGGAGAGAGTGTGAAGTTCTGGAAGAGACCGTGAGGAAGAGTCACAGGTACGGCTAAAAGATGAAGCCTTCTATCCGGCAGAGAGCCTTCTTTTCTTAAATCAGGAGATGGTAGATATAGGTGAGTTTGTGGTGTTGGAAACTCAGGTAAGCTCCCTTTTGATGACATCTTTGGAGACAAAGTCATCTGGTGAGAATTTGGTCAGAAGTGGATGTCAGAGATTTGAGAATAGGGAAGGGAGGCTTGCCTAGCCCCAGAGAACAAGAGTGTTGACTAGAGAAACACAGAAGTATGTCTCATGAGTTGAGTTGCAACCATTTAGTCTGGTGTGTGTTTTGTTTTGTTTTGTTTTTTTGCCTCCAACAGTGTTCAGTCTTTTGAACCCAGACTGTACTATCAACCATTAGAGGACATGTATTCCATAGTATTTGTTGAATGATTATATAGCACGTATAAGTGATGTTTTTTAAAATGCAGTGCATTCTAGACGGTGTCAGTTTCTCATACTTAAGTAAAAAGATAAAACCTAAATATACCAAAGGAAGATATTTTCTTTAGTGGTGTGTTGTATCTTAAGGAATGATTGAAAATATAATTGAGGAAAATCATAATTCTTAGTTAATTAAACTTAGCTGTAAAAAATATACTTGTTGAACTTGTAAGTTAGTAATAGTACCTTGAACCTCCTAGACACCCTAAAGTTGTCATCCAGTGTCATTCTTCTGCAGCCATATGGTTAATTCAGGGTTGATTCAGGTTATCTCATATTTCTCTTGGCTCTTTTAGTGTCCTGCGAAAGCAGAAATAAGCTGATTGCAAAGTAGTTACTTTTTGAGTTTTTAATCTTGTTGAGTTCTCAGTGGATATTCAGTGTGACCATAAACCTTTGCATGTATCATATTTTCTGAAATAGCATACTAGAAAATTATCTAATAGATAGTTAAATCATTTTGTTTGATGATGTCATGTTTGAAGTGCAACCTGAAGGGGTCCTTAAGATTGAAATAATTATCTGAGTCCTTTAACAAATAACTGTTGTGATAAGTTTCCAAAAATAAAATCATAGTTTTTAAAATTTACTTTACAATAAATATTGGTCAGCATTTCAGTTTTACAGTTTTGACTAGAAAGGTCCAGAATTGGTTTGCTACAGAGATTGTATGTTTGATCATCAAAGTAACTTAATAGAGGTAAAAGTACAGGGAGAATGATGGATCAACTTTAGTGACTGAGTAACTTTAATACAGTTAAACTTCTAATAAGTTTATTAGTGAAACAGTGTTGAGACTAAGGTTTTATAGCATTTTAGAAGTAACTGGTAAAAAGATGTAGAGGATTTTAGGCAGGTGGTAATGGTTGCTATTACTGGATTATTATTAAAGAAAGCTGTGAGTGAAGTGAAGTCACCCAGTCAAGATGTGTATAAGAGACAGGGCCAGGGCCGGCTGCCGGCTCTCGCGGAGGAAGCGCGTAGCGCGGCTTGACCCCGGCGGCGTTCCGTACCGTCGCGAATCCGGCGGCGGGAATATGGCGGCCGCAGCCGGGCCAGTAACGGAGAAAGTTTCCGACGAGACTGGCCTGTATTAGTGCGTGTGGCGTTGGGCCCTCGACTCCCCTGGAGTGCCGTGTCCCCGCTCCGAATCGCAGGCTCAGCCACAAGGGCCTTTCTTTTCCTCTGCTGGCCCAAGGGCCGACTCCGAGGGCTGAGAGAGCATTGGTAGCTGCGGCCGAGGCCGGGACAAGGGGTCACCGGCGGGGCGGTGAGACCTGGGCCCAGACAGCGCGCAGGGCTTCGGCGAGGTGCGGGCCCCGAGCTCCGCCCGCCCGGCCTCGCGGGAAGGAGGTAGGGATATCTGCCTGGGGAGAAGTTGACGGTGTCGGGTGGAGGATGGAAAGCAGGGCGCCTCTCCGTATCCCCCAGCGGTTCCCCACTCAGCTGGATGCCCACTTGTGGTTCCCAACAGCCGGGCTGCTGCTTAGGCCTCCTCTTAGGAGAGGGCAGAATGGAAGAAGAATTGCTATTGCTGCCGTATTGCTGAGGGGTTTGATATTCTAGGTACCTTTCTCCTCTTGTGGGATGGGTCCAAAGAAGAGTTCTCATGAATTCATAGAACCGAAGCACTGGAATTCCCCGACCCTGGCTGCTCTGTAGATTTTCAGCTTTTGACACTTCCCCTAGACTGGACGTAAGTAGTTTCTGAGTCAGAAGACGAGGCATGTGATAGTGTTTTTTGGGCTCAGTGAACCATTCCCTAGAAGGACGTAAAAGAGGACTTGCTGGTTTGGAGGAATTTGGATGAGATAAGGCTGGATTAAGGCTGAGAGAGAAACAAGCTATGCGTTCATGGCATCTCCCTTAGCTTTATGAGTTCGTCGTTGTGGGTTATTAGACAACTTGTTTTTTCTCTTTGTATATTAATATGCGTCCTATAACTGATTGACATTGTTATTAAATATTACTTCTGTATCAGTCTTTATTTCTTCAGGTATTTGTTGAATATCTACTTGGAGTCAAAATTTGTTGGAGTCAAACTTTCTGCTAAACCCTGGGTGTACAGTTTTGAAGACAAACTTTGAGAGACCTTGTGATGTAGTGGGGAATGCAGATATTAAACAGTTGGTGATCAATATTTTTCCTATTATACAAAAAGTATGTGGATTATATAAATGAGTCAAGGTGATTGCCCTAAGAAATGATTTAAGATGAGACCTGAAGAGTAGGAGTGAGCCAGGTTTGAGGACCTGTGGTGGGGTCTGGAGGAGAGAAAGGAGGACACCTGGAGAGGGAATGGCATTAGTGTAGTTCAGAATTGAAAGATCCCTGTGGCTAGAATACAATGAATGGTAAGAGATGAGGTGGGAGAGTTATTCACATCCAAAGAGGAAAGCCTCCTAAGGCATTTTAAGGAGTTTAGACTTTTTGCTTAGAGTTATGGGAAGCCTTTGGAGGCTTTTACATAACAGAATGATGTGACAAGTTTTGGCTTTAAAAAGGATACTTTTTTGGAGAAGGGCAAGAGTGGATACAAGGAGACATTCAACCGTGAGATGACGGTGGCTAAGACTGGGGTTGTGATCTAGAGGATGGAAAGAAGTAGAAACGTTTAAGAAGTGTCTAAGAAGAAGAGTGGGCAGGACTTGGTGACCATTAAATATAGATGGTGAAAGGAGGGTTAGAATAGTATATAGGATGCTATAAAATAAACCTGACAATTACTAACTTTTCCTGTATCAGTAGACTCTTCTGTGCTCCTTTTTTATCTGCCTCTCAAGTAATTCCCACTGAATCATTTGTGCTGGCAGACCCAATGAAAAGGATTGCACTGCTTTGTTGTTTTACTCTGTGGATTGAGGATGTTTGTCTTTTAAAGAAAGTCAAAATGAGGAAAGACTTTTGTGAATTAGCCATTTAAAAAAATAATATTCTGCCATGTTGATTTTGGCCCACAACAGGGTAACTGCATATATTCCATGCTATGAGTGTTCAATACTTTATTAATTACATGTTTTCCTTTACTTTTTTTTCTAAGCTTTTACCTTAGTGCAGGACAGAGCTAGTGCTTTCATTTCTGTCAGGTAGGTTAATATATATTAATGTACATTTAAGTGTATAATGAGAGAAGGGCCTTGGCTTGAGTTTGAACATCCAAAGAATAGATTCAGAATGAAAAACCTGCAAGGAGACAGGAGAGATCAGTGAATTAGGAAGAAATTCCGAAGACTGGTCTTTGGAAGTTAAAGGGAGGGCAGGTTTCAGAAGGTGAAAGTGAAGTCGCTCTGTCGTGTCCGACTCTTTGCGACCCCATGGACTGTAGCCTACCAGGCTTCTCAGTCCATGGGATTTTCCAAGCAACAGTACTGGAGTGGGTTGCCATTTCCTTCTCCAGGGGAATCTTCCCGACCTACGGATTGGACCCGGGTCTCCCACATTGTAAGCAGACACTTTACTTTCTGAGCCACCAGGGAAGCCCTGGGAGTCAAAAATGTCAAACGTTGTTTGATGAATGTGCAAGATAATGAGTGTAAAGTACTTGTGCGATTTAGGAATTTAGGTTATTTTAGAACTTGACAGAGCAGTTTGTTGTTGTGTGGTGGAAACCATGGATTAATTCATGTGAGAAGTAAAGCAGTCATATATTGGCTGTCAAGGGGACAGATGACTGAACTTGTAGGAGGAGATGGTTTATTGAGCTTCAGTTTTGTTTCTGTATGTATATATATATATTTTTTTTGATATCATTTTTTAAAAGAGCTTTGGAAATGTTTAAGCACCAGTGGATGAGAGAAGAGTAGTAGGAGATGGAAGAGGAGAGAGTGTGAAGTTCTGGAAGAGACCGTGAGGAAGAGTCACAGGTACGGCTAAAAGATGAAGCCTTCTATCCGGCAGAGAGCCTTCTTTTCTTAAATCAGGAGATGGTAGATATAGGTGAGTTTGTGGTGTTGGAAACTCAGGTAAGCTCCCTTTTGATGACATCTTTGGAGACAAAGTCATCTGGTGAGAATTTGGTCAGAAGTGGATGTCAGAGATTTGAGAATAGGGAAGGGAGGCTTGCCTAGCCCCAGAGAACAAGAGTGTTGACTAGAGAAACACAGAAGTATGTCTCATGAGTTGAGTTGCAACCATTTAGTCTGGTGTGTGTTTTGTTTTGTTTTGTTTTTTTGCCTCCAACAGTGTTCAGTCTTTTGAACCCAGACTGTACTATCAACCATTAGAGGACATGTATTCCATAGTATTTGTTGAATGATTATATAGCACGTATAAGTGATGTTTTTTAAAATGCAGTGCATTCTAGACGGTGTCAGTTTCTCATACTTAAGTAAAAAGATAAAACCTAAATATACCAAAGGAAGATATTTTCTTTAGTGGTGTGTTGTATCTTAAGGAATGATTGAAAATATAATTGAGGAAAATCATAATTCTTAGTTAATTAAACTTAGCTGTAAAAAATATACTTGTTGAACTTGTAAGTTAGTAATAGTACCTTGAACCTCCTAGACACCCTAAAGTTGTCATCCAGTGTCATTCTTCTGCAGCCATATGGTTAATTCAGGGTTGATTCAGGTTATCTCATATTTCTCTTGGCTCTTTTAGTGTCCTGCGAAAGCAGAAATAAGCTGATTGCAAAGTAGTTACTTTTTGAGTTTTTAATCTTGTTGAGTTCTCAGTGGATATTCAGTGTGACCATAAACCTTTGCATGTATCATATTTTCTGAAATAGCATACTAGAAAATTATCTAATAGATAGTTAAATCATTTTGTTTGATGATGTCATGTTTGAAGTGCAACCTGAAGGGGTCCTTAAGATTGAAATAATTATCTGAGTCCTTTAACAAATAACTGTTGTGATAAGTTTCCAAAAATAAAATCATAGTTTTTAAAATTTACTTTACAATAAATATTGGTCAGCATTTCAGTTTTACAGTTTTGACTAGAAAGGTCCAGAATTGGTTTGCTACAGAGATTGTATGTTTGATCATCAAAGTAACTTAATAGAGGTAAAAGTACAGGGAGAATGATGGATCAACTTTAGTGACTGAGTAACTTTAATACAGTTAAACTTCTAATAAGTTTATTAGTGAAACAGTGTTGAGACTAAGGTTTTATAGCATTTTAGAAGTAACTGGTAAAAAGATGTAGAGGATTTTAGGCAGGTGGTAATGGTTGCTATTACTGGATTATTATTAAAGAAAGCTGTGAGTGAAGTGAAGTCACCCAGTCATTTCCAACTCTTTGCGACCCCATGGACGGAGTAACCTGCACCAGGCATCTCTGTCCATGGGATTTTCTAGGCAAGAGTACTGGAGTGGGTTGCCTATTTCCTTCTCCAGTGAATCTTCCCGACCCAGTGATCAAACCCAGGTCTCCTCCATTATAGACAGACGCTTTACCGTCTGAGCCACGAGGGAAGCCTATTATTGGATACTGGTGCTTTTCAAGTTAGAGGTAATAATGACGTCCCTCATTTTGAGTTGACTAGCTTTCCACTGTTCCAGACCCATCTGCTACATTTAAGCTGAGTTGAATATCTCATCATTGCACGTTGTTGAAAAACAGTATTGGAATAAAAATAGGTTAGGTGAATTCCTTACCATCTCTGGAAAAATTTTTGTTGATGGCGACCTAGTCATACAATCCTAGAATAGGATAAGTAGAACAAAACTCCATTTTTGTTTGGATAAACTGAAGAGTTTTTAAGCCAGAGACAGTTACCATTTAGATACACGCAAGTCAGATTTAAAACTGGGTATCTAAACAAAGTTTATCTCTCACTTGGTCATTATTTTTTAATAAGATATATGTGAAAGGTAAATTACATAAAATTAACAGTGAAATATTTTTTCTTCTTTTTTAGATCACTGTAAACAAATTCCACCAGAGAAAGTGCTGAAATAGGAGTTACAGATACATTGGATTTGCTGGATGAAATACAAGCAGTTAATTTTCATAACGTGGGGAGAAAGCCCAGATTGACAGATTAATGTGTAAATCACTGCGTTACTGCTTTAGTCATTGTCTGTATTTAGCAATGACAAGACTGGAAGAAGTAAACAGAGAAGTGAACATGCATTCCTCAGTGCGTTACCTTGGCTATTTAGCCAGAATCAATTTACTGGTTGCTATATGCTTAGGTCTCTATGTAAGATGGGAAAAAACAGCAAATTCCTTAATTTTGGTCATTTTTATTCTTGGTCTTTTTGTTCTCGGAATTGCCAGCATACTCTATTATTATTTTTCAATGGAAGCAGCAAGTTTAAGTCTCTCCAATCTTTGGTTTGGATTCTTGCTTGGCCTCCTGTGTTTTCTTGATAATTCATCCTTTAAAAATGATGTCAAAGAAGAATCAACCAAATATTTGCTTCTAACTTCCATAGTATTAAGGATATTATGCTCTTTGGTGGAGAGAATTTCTGGTTATGTCCGCCATCGGCCCACCTTACTAACCACAGTTGAATTTCTGGAACTTGTTGGATTTGCCATCGCCAGCACAACTATGTTGGTGGAAAAGTCTCTGAGTGTCATTTTACTTGTTGTAGCTTTGGCTATGCTGATTATCGACCTGAGAATGAAGTCTTTTCTAGCGATTCCAAACTTAGTTATTTTTGCAGTCTTGCTGTTTTTCTCCTCATTAGAAACTCCCCAAAATCCAGTTGCCTTTGCATGTTTTTTTATTTGCCTGATAACTGATCCTTTCCTTGACATTTATTTTAGTGGGCTTTCAGTGACTGAAAGGTGGAAACCCTTTTTGTACCGTGGAAGAATTTGCAGAAGACTTTCAGTTGTTTTCACTGGGATGATCGAGATTACATTTTTCATTCTTTCAGCATTTAAACTTAGAGACACTCATCTCTGGTATTTTGTAATACCAGGCTTTTCCATTTTTGGAATTTTCTGGATGATTTGCCATATTATTTTTCTTTTAACTCTTTGGGGATTCCATACCAAATTAAATGACTGCCATAAGGTATGTTTTACCCACAGAGTAGATAACAATAGCCTTGACAGAATCATGGCATCCAAAGGGATGCGTCATTTTTGCTTAATTTCAGAGCAGTTAGTTTTTTTCAGTCTGCTTGCAACAGCAATTTTGGGAGCAGTTTCCTGGCAGGTAAGCTTACAGTTTGTTTATTATGTCAATGCCTATGATATGTGATTAAATGTTTGCTTCAAGAGTTGAATTATTAGAACTGAAAGGTCAAGCTCATAATTTCAGAAGTAGAGGTTGAGGGCCGGACACTTATTTAGTTTTGTTTCTGGGTTTGAGTACTGAATGTATATTGACAGGATAATTTCATTTGCTTTCTAGCAAGAGGTACGAAAATATTAGGAATACTCGGCATGTGACATGCCTATCTTCTGACTGTTGATTAATGAAACACTAAATGGGTTAAAGATTCTTAGAATATTAACATTTGAAGGGTGTTTAGAGATTGTTCTTTAATTTTTTCACTTTATACATGAGGAAACCAAAAGTCAGAAAACATATCCAGAGTCACTGGTACTAGCCAGAACAAGATTGCCTAACTTCTGTCTAGTCCATCGGTCTCATTTCCCTAAAGGTTTTATATAGAAGTTGATTAGACATGTAATAGCATATCAGATTCTTTTTTTAAAAGGATTTATTTATCTGGCTGCACCGGGTGTTAGTTGTGGCATGTTGGAACTTCAGTCTTCGTTGAGACATGCAGAATCTTTAGTTGTGGCATTTGAACTCTTAGTTGTGGCATGTGGGATCTAGTTTTCTGACCAGGGATCGAACCCAGGCCGCCTGCATTGGGAGGGAGCACAGAGCCTTAGCCCCTGGACCACCAGGGAAGTCCCCATATCAAATTCTTAATTTCAGATTAGAGCCTCTCCTAAGAAAGGAAAAATTAGTTTTACAATACATTTGCCTACAATATGTTTTAAAAATATATTTTGTAGACAAAGACATTCAAACTAAATGGTTGGAGTTTATATCTGTAGTTTATATCAGCCTTCCGTTCTCTGAACATTTATTGACTGTACTATATAATGAGTCACTGGAGAAGGAAATGGCAACCCACTCCAGTATTCTTGCCTGGAAAATCCCGTAGCATACTGAGGCTGAAGATCTCAAGATGAATGAAAAATTCCTCTGTCACTAAAGAAGGCACAGTCTCTAATGGGAGGCAGAAGAGGCATGCATGTAAACCAGTAATTATTACACTTTCAAAAATACTATAATTTGAGTATATCAGGTTGGGATGTAGGGCAAAAATGAAGGTGCATTTTGCTTGATGCAGTTCTCTGCTTTGCACTAGTTAGTTGCAACGGAGTGATTTCTAGATACGAGTGTTTGAAGAGAAGATGTGGAGACTTGCCTGGGCATGGAGCATTTTAGTCATTGCGGGCTAGGGCACAGAACCTGTGTGGGAGTCAATCAGATGATTTAAAAAACAAACCAAAAAAACTATTTGCCAGTGCTCAGGACTATCAGAACAATGCTGATGGGTGAGAACTACCAAGAGTTCTCCTTCCGCTTCCTCTTCTCTGTCCTTCCTGCTTGCTCTGTCCTTCCTGCTTGCTCCTTTCCCACCCCTACTTTTTTTTCATTTCCAAATCAGCCTCATTCATTTTTGACACCTTTCCTGATCATCAAATCCTGTTAACCAAATATTTTGTAAGTCACTAAATTCGTAGAAGCTTTCCATTGAGTATGTCAGCAAAGATAATTTTAAGACAATCAGTTTCCAGATTCTTACCTTCCATTCTCCTTTCTTAAAGTTGATCTACTTGAGAATGCCCCTCAATGTAGATGTGGAGTGGTTACTTATTGTGGTTTTAATTTGCATTTAATCAAATTTAAATACATTTAAGCCATCTCTAATGACTGGTAATGTTGAGTATCTTTTAATGTGTGTGCATTCATTTACCTTTGCTGACGTAATTAAATCTTTTTTTGATCTAAATTGGGGTTTGTGTCTTATGATTGAATTTTAAGGGTTCGTTTTATATTCTTACTAGAAGTCTTTTATCAGGTATATGATTTGGAAATGGGTCGGGAAGATCCCTGGAGAAGGAAATGGCAACCCACTCCAGTACTCTTGCCTGGAAAATCTCATGGATAGAGGAGCCTGGTAGGCTGCAGTCCATGGGGTCGCAAAGAGTCGGACACGACTGAGTGACTTCATTTTCACTTTTCTCCTGCTGTGTGGCTTATCTCTTTTTAAAAATTTTAATTTATTTCTTTTCTATTTGGCTGCAATGGGTCTTTGTTACTTTGCATTTATTGCTTTGTGTGGACTTTCTCAGTTGCAGTGAGTGGGGGCTACCCTTCGTTGCGGTGCTTGGCCTCTCATTGCGGTCCTCTGTAATTGCAGAGCACAGGCTCTAGGCGCACAGGCTCAGTAGTTGGGGTGCATGGGCTCCAGAGCACAGGCTCAGCACCTGTGGTGCATGGGGCTTAGCTGCTCCATGCCATGTGGGATCTTCCTGATCAGGGATTCAGCCTGTGTCCTCTGCAGTGATTCTCGGGTGGATTCTTATCCAGTGTGCCACCACGGAAGTCTTTTTTTCTTTTTTTAAATGATATCTTTGGAAGAGTGCAAACTTTTAACTTTAGGAATCCAATTTGGTAACTTTTTCTTTTATGTTCTGCATCATAGGATCTTTTTAGGATCTTATCTAAGGAAATGTTGCTCAGGCCTGGGTCACAAAGATTTTTCTCCTATTGTTTTCTTTAGTTTTATCATTTTAGCTTTTACATTTAGGTTGTTTGATCCATTTTGAGTTAAGTTTTGTTATTGTATGAAGTGAGGAATTTTTTTTTTCTTTTTCTTAACATGGCTTTCTAATTGTTCCAGCACCATTTGCTGAAAAGACTATGCTTTCTCTTGTTAAATTGCCTTGGCATCTTTGTCCAAAAACAGTTTCTGAGCTCTCTTTTTTGTTCCATTGTTCTATATATCTTATCTTTAAAACAGTACTATGCTGTCTCACAAGATATTTTCTAATTTTCCTTGAAATTTCTTCTTTGATCTTTGTTAAAGTTTGTTGTGTGATACTGTAATCTTTGGGGGATTTCCCACATTTTTTTCTATTCAGTTCAGTCACTCAGTCCTGTCTGACTCTTTGTGACCCCATGAACCGCAGCACGGCAGGCCTCCCTGTCCATCACCAACTCCCGGAGTCCTCCCAAACCCATATCCATTGAGTCCGTGATGTCATCCAACCATCTCATCCTCTGTCGTCCCCTTCTCCTCCTGCCCTCAATCTTTCCCAGCATCAGGGTCTGTTCAGATGAGTCATTTCTTCGCATCAGGTGGCCAAAGTATTGGAGTTTCAGCTTCAACATCAGTCCTTCCAATGAATACCCAGAACTGACTTTTTCTATTGTTGATTTCTCGTATAAGTCCAGGTGACTGGAGAACATAGTTCCTATGATTTTAGTGTTTTGTAGTTTGTCATGTGTTATATTCTGGAGAACCTGTGTGTGTGCCTAGTCGCTAAGTTGAGTCTGACTCTTGCAACCCCATGGACTGTAGCCTGCCCTGCTCCTGTGTCCATGAGAATTTCCCAGGCAAGAATACTTGAGTGGGGTTGCCATTTCCTTCTCCAGGGATCTTCCGAGCCCAGAGATCAAACCCGCATGTCCTTTGTCTCCTGCATTGCAGGCAGATTCTTTTCCCACTGAGCCATCAGGGAAGCTCCCTTCTGGAAAGTACATCATGTTTAATTAAAAAGAATAAGTTGCTGCTATTGTTGATTGAAGCATTCTGTAAATGTCAGCTAGGTTAAGTTTGTTGGTGGTGGTATTCATGTATTTATGTCTTTGCTGATTTTCTGTTTACTTCTGAGAAAGTGATACTGAAAATCTGTTAAATTACTAGATTGTGTATTTCTCAATTTTGTTATTTTCTTGCCATTAAGTATTTTGGGGCTCTGTTTTTTCTAGGTGTATATACATCTTTAATTATACTTACGTATATTGACCTTTTTATCTTCATGGTAAGTAGCATAGTTGAATAGTTAAAAAAGAGACCTAATAGCTTGCAAAATGTAACATTATCTAGCTTTTTACAGAATTTGACAACTCTTGTTTTAGGCCAGTGCTTCTCAAACTTTGATATACATAGGAATCATATGGAGATCTTGTTAAAGTTCTAAAGACTAGAATTAAGTAATTTGGGAGGAAAGCCTAAAACTCTGCTGACCTTCTAAAAATCTTAAAAATGATGCAAATAGAAGTAAACCCATTGAGTATCAAGGTATTAATTTAGCTATTCGAGACTAATGTGTATCTGTCAAAATTGGTATTTATCCCTTTTTGCTGCGCTGGGTCTTACTTGCTGTGCATGGTTTTTTTCTCGTTGCTGCAAGCGGGGGCTGCTCTGGAGTTGCCGTCCACTGGCTTCTCACTGTGGTGACTTCTTTTGTTGCAGAGAGTGGGTTCTAGGGCATGTGGGTTTCAGTAGCTATGGTGTGCTGGCTTAGTTGCACTGGCTTGTGGAATCCTCCCAGATGAGGGATCGCAGTGTGTCCCCTGCATTGATGGGTGGACTGTCCACTGCTGGACCACCAGGGAAGGCCTCCATCAGAGTTCTGTATGCATTAGTTGCTATTTGATAACTTCCGGCCGTGATGCAGGCATTGTGTTTTTGATGCAGTTAACTTTTTTAAAATTGAAGTATAGTTGATTTACAGTGTTGTTTCAGGTGTACAGCAAAGTTATTCAGTTTATACACACATACACACAATCTTTTTCAGATTCTTTTCCCATATAGGTTATTACAAAATGCTGACTATAGTTCCCTATGCTATATAGTAGGTCCTTGTTGTTTAACTATTTTTTCTATAATGGTTTATATATGTAACTCTCAGATTCCTGATTTATCCCTCCCTACCTACCTTTCCCCTTTGGTAACCATAAGTTTGTTTCGTAGGTCTGTGGGTCTGTTTCTGTATTGTAAATAAGTTCATTACATAATTTTTTAAGATTCCACATATAAGTGATACCATTTTTGTCTTTCTCTGATTTACTTCCCTTAATGTGATCATCTCTGTGTCCATCCATGTTGCTGCAAGCGGCATTATTCGATTTCTTTTTATGGCTGAGTAGTATTCCATTGTGTATATATGTGCCACATTTTCTTTATCCATTCATCTCTCGATGGACATGTCGTGATTAGTGTAAATAGTGCTGTGGTAAACATTGGGGTGCATATATCTTATCAAGTTACGATTTTCTCTGGATTTATCTCCAGGAGTGGAGTTTCTGAATCATATGGTAGTTCAGTCTGTCTGCCCTCTGATGCCCTCTCTCAGCGCCTACTGTCTTACTGGGGTTTCTCTTACCTTTGACGTGGGGTATCTCTTCACAGCTGCTCCAGCAAAGGGCAGCCACTGCTCCTTACTTTGGCCATGGGATATCTCCTCACAGCTTCCGCTCCTGACCTTGGATGTGGGGTATCTCCTCTCAGCTGCTTGCCGCTCTTCTTTCAATTAGATTTTTCTCAAACTGCTTTTGCTCAACATTCCTAAATGATATAGATACAAATTAACTTAAAAGTCACTCCATTGTGTCAAAAGATATTGAATCTTTTGCCCATGACTTGAAAGCCCAGATGAATAGAGAATAATTAGTACTTTTACTGAAAGGATATTAAAGTTGTTTACTGGTTTGCTATTTTTCTCAGCTTATAACTGCTCTGAAATTTGGACCATGTCTTCATGTTTGATAGTGAACTTAGGGTGGTTTGTAGAAGCAAAGGAAGATGAATATCCATACTTACTAGTTTTGGTCAAGTAATTTGTTACAGGGAGTTGTTTAAAATATAAGGTGTACTCCAAAGTCACAAATGACTCTCAGGTTGAGGCTATAGTATAAAGGGTTGTAAGCCAGTGAAATTGAAACTTTCTGAATGTGGCAAGTGGATAAACATCCTAAATTTATTTTGGCCCTTTGGACGTATTTGCAATCTTTTGCCAACTTTTATCTGTAAATGTTATCTTTTTTAAAATTTAATTTTGTTTAATTGAAGTATAGTTGATTTAGTGTCATGATTTTTAGCAGAGTGACTCAGTTATATATGTACAGACGTTCTTTTTAAAATATTCTTTTCCATTATCGTTTATCACAGGATATTGAACACAGTTCCCTGTGCTATACAGTAGGATGTTGTTGTTTGTACTTTTCCTATGTATAAGAGTTTACATCTGCTAATCCCAAACGTCCTGTCCTTCTCTCCTCTCCAACCCACCTCTCCCTTGGCAACTACAAATCTGTTCTGTATGTCTGTGAGTCTGTTTCTGTTTTGTAGATAGGTTCGTTTGTGCCATATTTTAGATTCCACATGTAAGTGAGATCATATGGTATTTGTCTTTCTCTTTCTAACTTACGTCACTCATTGTGATATCTCTACTTGCACCAATGTTACTGCAAATGGCATTATTTTGTTCTTTTTTATAGCTGAGTAGTACCCCATTGTGTGTATAAGTATGTACTACATCTTTATCAGTTCATCGGTCAGTGACATTTAGATTGTTTCCATGTTTTGGCTATTATGAATAGTGCTGCTATGAATGTAAGGGGTGCATGTATCTTTTTGAGTTATATTTTTGTCTGGTTGTATGCCCAGGTGTGAGATGGCTGGATCATGTGGTAATATTACTTTTGTGAGGAACCTCTACACTATTTGCCATAGTAGGTGCACTAGTTTACATTCTCACCCACAGAGTAGGAGGGTTCCCTTTTCCCACATCCTCTCACATTTTTTATTGGTAGACTTTCTAATGCTAGTCATCTGACTGGTATGAGGTGGTACCAGTTTTATTTTTTATTTTATTTTTAATTTTAATTTTTTATTTCTCTAATAATTAGTGATGTTAAGCATCTTTTAGTGTGTCTGCTATTCATCTGTATGTCTTCTTTGGAGAAATGTCTGTTGAGTTCTGCCCATTTTTTGATTGGTTTGCAATTTTTATTGTTGAGTTGTGTATCTTAGAGATTAAGCCCTTCTCTGGCACATCATTTGCAAACATTTTCTCCCGTTCTGTAGGTTGTCTTTTCTTTTTTTTTTTTTTTATAGTTTCCTTTGCTGTGCAAAAGCTTGAGGGTTAGGTCCCATTTGTTTGTTTTTGTTTTAATTTCTGTTGCCTTGGGAGGCTAACCTAAGAAAATATTGGCACGTTTTATGGCAGGGAATGTTTTGCCTATACTTTTTTTCTAAGGAATTTTATGGTGTCATGTGTTATGTTTAAGTCTTTAAGCCATTTTGAGATTACTTTTGTGCATGGTATGATGATGTGTTCTAATTGCATTGATTTACATATAGCTGTCCAACTGTCCCAGTGCCACTTGCTGAAGAGACTTTTTCCTGTTTTATATTCTTGAATCCTTTGTCAAAGAATAATTGACCATAGGTGTACGAGTTATTTCTAGACTCTCTGATCTGTTCCATTGATCCACATGACTGGTTTTGTGCCATTACTACATTGTTTTAATTACTGTGCCTTTGTAGTATTATCTGAAATCTGGGAGAGTTATACCTCCTGCTTCCCCTCCTCTCCCCTACCAAGGATTGCTCTAGTATTTCTGGGTCTTCCGTGTTTCCATGTAAATTTTCAGATTCTTTGTTCTCATTGTATGAAAAAATGTCATGGGTAATTTGATGAGGATTGCCTTAAATCTATAGATTGCTTTGGATAGTATTGTCATTTTAACAATATTAACTCTTCCAATCCAAGAGCATGTTTATTTTGGAAATTAATCCCTGTTGGTCACGTTATTGTTCAGTCACTAAGTCATGTCTGACTCTTTGCAACCCCATGGACCGCAGCATGCCAGGCTCCCCTGTCCTGCACTGTCTCCAAGAGTTTGCTCAAATTCATGTCCATTGAGTCAGTGATGCTTCTAACCATCTCATCTTCTATTGCCCCCTTCTTTCTCTGCCCTCAGTTTTTCCCAGCATCAGGGTCTTTTCCAGTGAGTCAGCTTGTCACATCAGGTGACCAAAATATTCGAGCTTCAGCATCAGTCCTTCCAGTGAATATTCAAGGTTGATTTCCTTTAGGATTGACTAGTTCAATCTCTTTGTAGTCCAAGGGACTCTCTCAAGAGTCTTCTCTAGCACCACAATGGAAAGCATCAATTCTTCAGCACTCAGCCTTCTTTATGATCCAACTTTCACGTCTGTACATGACTACTGGAAAAACTGTGTTGCTCACGTAGTTTGCAAATATGTTCTCCTAGGCTGTCTTTTTGTTTTGTTTATCGTTTCCCTCACTGTGCAAAACTTTTAAGTTTACTTAGGTACCATTTGTTTATCTTTGTTTTTCTTTTCATTACTCTTAAGAAGTGGATCCAAAAAATATTGCTGTGATTTATGTCAAAGAGAGTTCTGCCTACATTTTCCTATAGGAGTTTTATAGTGTCTAGCTGCTGCTGCTGCTGAGTCACTTCAGTCGTGTCTGACTCTGTGTGACCCCATAGACAGCAGCCCACCATACTCCCCCATCCCTGGGATTCTCCAGGCAAGAACACTGGAGTGGGTTGCCAGACTAACATTTAAATCCTTAATCCATTTGGGGCACCCTTGTTCCAGATTTTAGCAAGAAGCCTTGATTTTTTTTCTATTTAACAAAATCTTTTACATTATTTCCTTCTTCTTGCTGACCTTAGGTTTTGTTTCTTCTTGTTTTTCTAATTCTTTTTGGTCATAGGTTGTTCATTTGAGGTTTTTCCCTAAGAACTGCTCTTGCTGTGTCCCATAGTTTTTTTTGTTGTTGTTGTTTTTTAATGATTGTGTTTTCATTGTCGTTTGTCTCAAGGTATTTTTAAACTTCCATTTTGATTTCCTTGTTGACTTATTTTTTTTTTTTTAGTAATTTTTATTTAGTCTCCATGTAATTGCTTTTTCCTCATTTTTCCCCTATGGTTGATTTCTGGTTTCATACCATTGTGGTCCGAGAAAATGCTTGAAGTAATTTCTGTACTCTTAAATTTATCAAAGTTAGTTTTGTGCCCTAGTATGTGGTCAGTCCTAGAGAAAGTTCCATGTGCACTTAAAAAGAACATATATTCTGTTTCCTTTGGATGAAATGTCAGTCTAACAGTTCTATTTTATCATTTAGGATCTCTTTTGCCTATTAATTCTTTGACTAGAAGACGTGAGTAGGGGGTTATGTCTTCTGCTGTTATTGTGTTCCCCTCAATTTCTCCCTTTATGTCCAGCAGTGTTGTTGTTGTTTAGTCACTAAGCTGTGTCCAGCTCTTCTGAGACCGCTGCCAGTGGGTATCCTGCCAAGTGTCTCTGTCCATGGGATGTCCCAGGCAATAATACTGTAGGGGGTTCCTATTTCCTTCTCCAGGGGATCTTCTCCACCCAACCTGTGTCTCCTGCTTGGCAGGCGGATTCTTTACCACTGAGCCACCTGGGAAGCCTTTAAAAAATGCATTTGTTTTATGTCTTTGGGTGCCCCTGTATGAAGTGCATAACAGTTGCTGAGTGTGGTGTCTGCTTTGGTATTGATCCTTTTGTCATTATATAGTGTCCTTCTTTATCTTCCTTTATCGTCTTTACTTTAAAATCTATTTTGTCTGATATAAGTTTTGCAATTCCCATTTTCTTGTCATTTCTGTTTGCATGAAATATTTTTTCCATCCCCTCACTTTCAGTCTGTGTGTCCTTTACCCTAAAGAGGGTCTCTTGTAGGCAGTGGTATTGTAGGCTCTTGTTTTGTTTTGTTTTGTTTTTACCCAGTCTGCCACTTTGTGTCTTTTCATTGCAGCATTCAGTCCATTGACATTTAAGGTAATTATTGATACATATAGACAGGGAGGCCTGGCCTGCTGCAATTCATGGGGTCGCAAAGAGTCAAAGAGTTGGACATGACTGAGCAACTGAACTGAACTGAATGCTTCCCTGGTGGCTCAGCTAGTAAAGAATCTGCCTGCTTTGCAGGAGACCTGGGTTTGATCCCTGGGTTGGGAAGATCCCCTGGAGAAGGGAACAGCTACCCACTCCAGTATTCTGGCCTGGAGAATTCCATGGACTGTATAGTCCATGGGGTCACAAAGAATCGGACACAAGTGAGTGACTTATACTTTGATAGTGACTTTCTTTCATTGATACATATGTATTTATTGCCATCTCAAACCTTGTTTCCAGGTGATCCTTTGTTTTTTCTTTGTTTCTTTTCTTTGTTGTTTTTCTTCTGTGGTTTGATGATTTCCTTTTATCTTATGCTTGTGTTCCTCTTCTTTTAGGTTTTTGGTGAAACTGTTGTTACGTTTTTTATTTGTGGTTGCCCTCATTTTCACGTATGTTAACGCTTTCCTGTATTCTCATGCTTTATAATGCTAGTGAGTATATAGCATTATGTTGAGGTAAGTCCCTCTATGCCCACTTTCTGGAGAGTTTTTATCATAAATGGGTGTTGAATATTATCAAATTCTTTTTCTGTATCTCTTGTGAAGATCATATGGTTTTTATTTGTCAATTTGTTGATGTGGTGTATCACACTGATTGATTTATGGATGTTGAAGAATCCTTGCATTCCTGGGATAAATCCCACTTGATCATGATCTATAGCCCTGTTAATGTACTGTTGCATTTGGTTTGCTAGAATTTGTTGAGTATTTTTGCCTCTATGTTCATCAGTGATGATGACTGTAATTTTCTTTTTTTGTGGTATCTTTATCTGGTTTTTCTGTCACGGTGATGCTCACCTTGTAGAATGAGCTTGGGAATGTTCCTTCCTCTGCAGTTTTTTAAAAAGTCTTTCAGAGGAATAGGTGTTAACTCTTCTCTAACTGTTTGATAGTATTCATCTGTGAAGCCATCTGGTCCTGTACTTTTGTTAGTTTGAAGTTTTTAAATCATTGTTTCAGTTTCAGTGCTAGTGATTTTTCTGTTTTTGTTGTTGTTTAGTCATTTAGTCATGTCTGACTCTTTGCAACCCCATGGACTGCAGCATGCCAGGCTCTCCTGTCCTGCTCTGTCTCCCAGAGTTTGCTCAAATTCTGGTACAATGAGTCAGTGATGTCATCCAACCATCTAATCCATTGTTGCCCCTTCTCCTCTTGCCCTCAGTCTTCACCAGCATCAGGGTCTTCTCCAATGAGTTGGCTCTTTGCATCAGGTGACCAGAGTATTGGAGGTCCAGCTTCAGTATCAATCCTTCCAATGAATAGTTAGGATTGCTCTCCTTTAGGATCAACTGGTTTGATCTCCTTGCAATCCAAGAGACTCTCAGGAGTATTCTCCAAAACCACAGCTTGAGCATCAATTCTTCAGCACTCAGCCTTCTTTATGGTCCAACTCTCATATCCATGCATGACTACTGGAAAAAAAGTACCTTTGTACAGACCTTTTGTTGGCAAAGTGACATCTCTGCTTTTTAATGTTGTTCTGGTTTTGTCATAGCTTTTCTTCCAAGGAGCAAGCCTCCTTTAATTTCATGGCTGCAGTCACCATCTGCAGTGGTTTTTGGGCCCAAGAAAATAAAGTCTGTCATTGTTTCCATTGTTTCCCTATCTATTTGCCATGAAGTGGCAGGTGCCTTAATCTTCATTGTTTGAATGTTGAGTTTTAAGCCAGCTTTTTCACTCTCTTCTTTCACCCTCATCAAGAGGCTCTTTAGTTCTTTGCCTTCTGCCATTAGGATGGTGTCATCTGCATGTGTGAGGTTATTGATATTTCTCCCAGCAATCTTGATTCCAGCTTGTGCTTCATCTAGCCCTGCATTTTGCCTGATATACTATACATATAAGTTAAATAAGCAGGGGGACAGTATACAGCCTTGATGTACTCCTTTCCCAATTTTGAACCAGTCCATTGTTCCATGTTCATTTCTAGCTGTTGCTTTTTGACCTGCATACTGGTTTCTCAGGAGGCAGATAAAATGGTCTGGTATTCCCATCTCTTCAAGAGTTTTCCACAAACAGTCAAAGGCTTTAGCATAGTCACTGAAGCAGAAGTAGATGTTTTTCTGGAATTTCCTTTCTTTTTCTATGATCCAGTGGATGTTTGCAATTTGATCTCTGGTTCCTCTGCCTTTTGTAAACTTAGCTTGTACACCTGGAAGCTCTCCGTTCACATGCTGGTGAAGCTGAACCTGCAGGATTTTGAGCATTACCTTTCTAGCATGTGAAATGAATACAGTTGTGCACTAGTTTGAACATCCTTTGGCACTGCCCTTCTTTGGGATTGGAATGAAAACTGTAAAGTGGCCTTTTCCACTGCTGTGGCCACTGCTGAGTTCTCCAAATTTGCTGGCATATTGAGTGCAGCACTTTTAACAGCATCATCTTTTAGGATTTGAAATAGCTCAGCTGGAATTCCTTCACCTCCACTAGCTTTGTTTGTAGTAATGCTTCCTGAGGCCCACTTGACTTCACAGTCCAGGATGTCTGGCTCTAGGTGAGGGATCGCACTGTCTTACTTATCTAGATTATTAAGATCTTTTTTGTATAGTTCTCCTGTGTATTCTTGCCACCTCTTCTTAATCTCTTCTGCTTCTGTTAGGTCCTTACTGTTTCTGTCCTTTATTGTNCTGGCTCTAGGTGAGGGATCGCACTGTCTTACTTATCTAGATTATTAAGATCTTTTTTGTATAGTTCTCCTGTGTATTCTTGCCACCTCTTCTTAATCTCTTCTGCTTCTGTTAGGTCCTTACTGTTTCTGTCCTTTATTGTGCCCATCTGTGCATGAAATGTTCTCTTGGTATCTCTGATTTTCTTGAAGCGACCTCTAGTTCTTTCCATTCTATTGTTTTCCTCTATTTCTTTTACTTAGGAGGGCTTCCTTATCCCTCCTTGCTATTCTTTGGAACTCCGAATTCAGATGGATATGTCTTTCCTTTTCTCCTTTGCCTTTAGCTTCTCTTCTTTTCTCAGCTGTTTGTAAGGCTGCCTCAGTTCTGTTGCTCAGTTGTGTCTGACTCTGTGACCCCATGGCCTGCAGCACACAAGGCTTCCCTGTCCAACACCCAACTCCTAGAGCTTGCTCAAACTCATGTCCATCCTGTCGGTGATGCCATCCAACCATCTCGTCCTCTGTCATCCCCTTCTCCTCCTGCCTTTAATCTTTCGTAGCATCAGGGTCTTTTCCAGTGAGTCAGCTCTTTGCCTCAGGTGGCCAAAGTATTGGAGCTTCAGCATCAGTCCTTCCAGTGAATATTCAGGACTAATTTCCTTTAGGACTGACTGGTTTGATCTCCTTGCAGTCTAAGGGGACTCTCAAGAGTTTTCTCCAACACCACATTTCAAAAACATTAGTTCTTTGGTATTCAGCTTTTGTTATGGCCCAACTCTCGCACCCACACATGACTATTGGAAAAACATAGCTTTGACTAGATGGACCTTTGTTGGCAAATGTCTCTCTTTTTTAATATGCTGTCTAGGTTTGTCATAACTTTTAATCCAAGGAGCAAGCTTCTTTTAATCTCATGGCTGCAATCACCATCTACAGTGATTTCCTTGCATTTCTTTTTCTTGAGAATACTTTTGGCCACTGCCTCCTGTACAACAGTTCTTCAGGCACTCTATCTTTCAGATCTAATCCCTTGAATCAATTTGTCACTTCCACTGTATAATCGTAAGGGATTTGATTCAGGTCATACCTGAATAGCCCAGTGGTTTTACCTATTTTCTTCGATTTTAGTCTGAATTTTGTAGTAAGGATTTCATGATGTGAGCCGCAGNAATCCCTTGAATCAATTTGTCACTTCCACTGTATAATCGTAAGGGATTTGATTCAGGTCATACCTGAATAGCCCAGTGGTTTTACCTATTTTCTTCGATTTTAGTCTGAATTTTGTAGTAAGGATTTCATGATGTGAGCCGCAGTCAGTTGCTGGTCTTGTTTCTGGTGACTAGAGCTTCTCTATCTTCAGCTGCAAAGAATGTAATCAGTCTGATTTCTGTATTGACCTGCTGTTGATGTCCATGTGTAGAGTCATTTTTGATTCAGTCCTTGGCAATTGTACCTTTCCATGAATTTGTCCACTTCTTCAGATTGTCCATTTTATTGGCACATAGTTGTTTGGATTGTTTTTAGTAATCTCTTATGATCCTTTGTATTTCTTTAGTGTCCATTGTTACTTTACCATTTCTAATTTTACTGATTTGAGCCTTCTCCCCTTTTTTCGTGATGAGCCTGGCTAAAAGTTCATCATTTTTTTTTCTTCTGTTTCAGAGAACCAAGTTTTAGTAATTGTTTCATTTATTTCTGCTCTGATATTTAGGTTTTCTTCAACTAACTTTGGGTTTTGTTCTTACTTTAGTTGCCTTAGATGTAAAATTAGCTTGTTTATTTGAGAATTTTCTTGATTGCTGTGGTCAGATTGTATCACTGTAGACTTCATTCTTAGAATTGCTTTTGCTACATTCCATAGGTTCTGGGTGGTCATGCTTTCATTGTCATTTGTCTCTGGGCATTTTTTTTATATTTTCTTCTTCCTTCAGTGATCCATTGGTTGTTAGGTAGCATGTTGTTTAGCCTCCACATGTTTGTGTTTTTTACCTCTTCATCTTGTCTAATCTCATAGCATTGTGTTTGGAAAAGATGCTTGGTATGATTTCAGTGTTCTTAAATTTACCTGTGCTTGCTTTGTGACAGGCTCAGCATGTGATCAGTTCTGGAGAGAATGTTCCATGTGCACTTGAGAAGAATGTGTGTTCTGTTATTTTTGGATGAAATGATCTGTAAATATCAATTAAGTCATTTGGTGTGATTTGTCATCTAAAGCCTGTATTCCCTTTGTGGATGATCTGTCCACTGATGAAAGTGGGATGTTTAAGTCCTCCACTATTACTGTGTTACTGTCAATTTCTCTTTTAATGACCGTTAGCATTTGCTTTATATGTTGAGCTGCTCCTTCGGTACACTTATATTTGCAATTGTTGTATCTCCTTGAATTGGTCCTTGGATCGTTATGTAATGTCCTTCTTTGTCTCTTGTAACAGTCTTTATTTCAAAGTCGAAACGAGTGTTACTCCTCCAACTCTTGATTTCCATTTGCGTGGAATACCTTTGTCCATCTCATCAGTTCCAGTCTCTGTGTGTTCCTTGTAGCATGTCTCTTGTATGTAGCATGTCTCTTGTGTTCCATGACTCTAGTAGCATATATTTGGGTCTTGTTCTGTATCCATTCGTGGGATTGTGTCAAAGGGTGTGTTTAGAGGTGACTGTGAGCTTAGCACAGCTCTAGGCAGCCTGTCTGTTAATGGGTGGGGCTGTGCTACTATCCTGCTGGTTGTTTGGCTTGAGGCATTCCAGCACTGGAGTCTGTAGACTGTTGGGTTCAGATGAGGTTTTGATGCTAAACTGGCAGCCTCTGGGAGAGCCCATGCTCATCAACATTCTCTGAGGCCTCTGCCGCCAGTGTTCTTGCCCCCTGCCTCTTTGAAGCACAGCCGGCCCCCACATCCCTAGTAGATCCTCCAAGACTTGCACGTAGGTCCAGCCCATGCTCCTGTGGAGTTACTGCTTTGTACTCGGTCTCAGTATACATGGATTCTTATTGACCCTTCTAAAAATGGAGTTTCTGTTTCCCCACTCCTGTGGAGCTCCTGCACTGAAGCCCCACTGACTTTCAAGGCCAAATGATCTGGGTGTTCCTCATCCCAGTGTCAGACCCTCAGGCTGGGGAGCCTGACATGGGGCTCAGGATTGTCAGTCTTATGGGAGAACTTCTGCAATATAATTATTCCAGTTTGTGGATTGTCTACTCACTGGGTATGGGATTTAATTATGTCACAAAAGCACCTCTTATGTCATCTCATTTGTGAGTTTTTCTTTGACTGTGATTGTTGTTGTTGTTCGGTCAGTTATATCCAACTGTTTGCCACCCCATGGACTACAGCACACCAGGCTTCCCTGTCCTTCACTGTTTCCCTGAGTTCGCTCAAATTCATGTCTGTTGAGTCGATAATACCATCCAACCACCTCATCCTCTGTCATTCCCTTCCCCTCCTGCCTTCGGTCTTTCCCAGCATCCCCACATCAGGGTGTTTTGCAGTGAGTCAACTCTTTACATCAGATAGCCAGAGTATTCGAGTTTTAGCATCAGTCCTTCCAGTGAATATTCAGGGTTGATTTCCTTTAGAATTAACTGGTTTGATCTCCGAGCAGTCCACGGAACTCTCAAGAGTCGTCTCCAGCACCACAGTTCACAAGAATCAATTCTTTGGTGCCCAGCCTCCTTTATGGTCCAAATCTCACATCTTTACATGACTACTGGAAAAACTATAGCTTTGACTATACAGACCTTTGTCGGCAAAGTGATGTCTCTGCTTTTTTAATATGCCATCTAGGAAAAGGTCGATTTTCATTCCAATCCCAAAGAAACTCAGTGCCAGAGAATGTTCAGACTACTAAACAATTGTACTCATTTCACATGCTAGCAAAATAATGCTCAAAATTCTCCAAGCTAAGCTTTAACAGTACTGAAGTATATGTACTGAAAATTGCCACATGTTCAAGCTGGATTTAGAAAAGGCAGATGATCCAGAGATCAAATTGCCAAAGTCCACTGGGTTGTAGAAAAAGCAAGAGAATTCCAGAAAAACATCTACTTCTGCTGCATTGACTATGCTAAAGCCTTTGACTGTGTGGATCACAACATGGACTGCAGCATTCCAGGCTTTCCAGTCCTTCAGAGTCTCTCAGAGTTGTCTCTGCTTTTTAATATGCTGTCTAGGTTTGTCAGAACTTTTCTTCCAAGGAGAAAGAGTCTGGCTGCAGTCACCATCTGCAGTGGTTTTGGAGACCTAGAAAATAAAGTTGTTACTGTTTCCCCATCTATTTACCATGAAGTGATAGGACCAGATGCCATGATCTGAGTTTTTTGAATGTTAAGTTTTCAGCTAGCTTTTTCGCTCTCCTCTTTCACCTTCATCAAGAGCCTCTTTAGTTCCTCTTTGCTTTCTGCCATTAGGATAATGTCATCTGCATATCTGATATTTTTCCCAGCAGTCTTGATTCCAGCTTGTGATTCATCCAGCCCAGTATTTTGCATGAACTCTACGTAGAAGTTAGATAAGCAGGGTGACAATATACAGCCTTGTTGTACTCCTTTCCCAATTTTGAACCAGTCCATTGTTCCATNTTCCAGCTTGTGATTCATCCAGCCCAGTATTTTGCATGAACTCTACGTAGAAGTTAGATAAGCAGGGTGACAATATACAGCCTTGTTGTACTCCTTTCCCAATTTTGAACCAGTCCATTGTTCCATATCCAGTTCTGTTGCTTCTTGACCTATATGCAGGTTTCTCAGGAGATAGGTAAGGTGGTCTGGTATTCCCATCTCTTTAAGAATTTCCCAGTTTGTTGTGATCCAAACAAAGGCTTTAGCGTGGTCAATGAAGCAGAAGTAAGATATTTTTCTGGAATTCTCTTGCTTTTTCTATGATCCAGCAGATGTTGGCACTTTGACCCTGATTCCTCTGCCTTTTCTAAACCCAGCTTGTACATCTGGACATTCTCTGTTAATGTACTGTTGAAGCCTAGCTTGGAGGATTTTGAACATTACCTTGCTAGCATGTGAAATGAGTATGGTTGTGCAGTAGTTTGAACATTCTTTGGCATTTTCCTTCTTTGGGATTGGAATGAAAACCTTTTATACTCCTGTGGCCACTGCTGAGTTTTCCAAATTTGCTGGCATGTTGAGTGCAGCACTTTCACAGCATCATCTTTTAGGATTTGAAATAGCTCAGCTGGAATTCCATCACCTCCACTAGCTTTGTTCATAGTAATGCTTCCTAAGGCCCACTTGAGTTCACACTCCAGAATGTTTGGCTCTAGATGTATGATCACACCTTCGTGTTTATCTGAGTCATTAAGATCTTTTTTGTATAGCTGTCCTGTGTATTCTTGCCACTTATTGTTAATATCTTTTGCTTCTGTTAGGTCCCATACTCTTTCTGTCCTTTATTGTGCCCATCTTTGCATTAAATGTTCTCTTGGTATCTCTGATTTTCTTGAATCAATTTCTAGTCCTTCCCATTCTGTTGTTTTCCTCTGTTTCTTTGCATTCTTCACTTAAGAAGGTTTTCTTAGCTTTCCATGCTATTCTTTGTAACTCTACATTCAGATGGGTTTATCTTTCCTTTTCTCCCCTGCCTTTGCTTCTTTTCTTTTCTTAGCTATTTGTAAGGCCTCGTCAGACAACAGTTTTGCCTTGTTGCATTTTTTCTTGGGGGTGATTTTGGTCACTGCCTCATTTATGGTGTTGCAAACCTCTGTCCATAGGTCTTCTGGCACTCATATATCAGATCTAATCCTTTGCATCTACTTGTCACATCCACTGTATAATCATAAGGGATCTGATTTAGCTTATAACTGAATGGCTTAGTGGTTTTCACTACTTTGTTCAGTTTAAGCCTGAATTTTGCAATACGGAGTTCATGATCTGAGCCACAGTAAGCTCCTGATCTTGTTTTTGCTGATTGTATAGAGCTCCTCCACCCAGGCTGCAAAGAATATAATCAGTCTAATTTCAGTATTGACCATCTGGTGATGTCCATGTGTAGAGTCTTCTGTTGTGTTGTTGGAAGAGGGTGTTTGCTATGACCCATGCGTTCTCTTGGCAGAGCTCTGTTAACCTGTGCCGTGCTTCATTTTGTACTCCAAGACCAAACTTGCCTGTTATTCCACATATCTCTTGACTTCCTGCTTTTTCTATGATGAAAAGGACATCTTTTTTTTTTTTTTTTTTGGGGTTCTAGCGAGTCTTGTAGGTCATCATAGAACCGTTCAGCTTCTTCAGCATTAGTAGTTGGGGCATAAACTTGGATTACTGTGATATTGATTGGTTTGCCTTGGAAATGAACTGAGATTTTCCTGTCATTTTTGAGAATGTACCCAGTACTGCATTATGAACTCATTTGTTGACTGTGCAGGCTACTCCATTTCTTCTAATGGATTTTTGCCCACAGCAGTAGATAAAAAAATAGTCATCTGAATTAAATTCACCCATTTCCATCCATTTTAGTACAATGATTGCTAAACTGTCGATGTTCACTCTTGCCATCTCCTGTTTGACTACTTCCAATTCACCTTGATCCATGGACCTAACATGCCAGTTTCCTATGCATTATTGTTCTTGACTTTCACCACCAGACATATCCACAACTGGGCTTCGTTTCTGGTTTGGCTCAGCCTCTTCATTCCTTCTGGAGCTATTTTTCTACTCTTCTCCAGTAGCAATATTGGACATCTACTGACCTGGGGGGTTTATCTTTCAGTGCCACATCTTTTTGCCTTTTCATACTGTTCTTGGGGTTCTCAAGATAAGAATGCTGAAGTGGTTTGCCATTCCCTCTTCCAGTGGACCACATTTTGTCAGAACTCTCCACCATCAGTCTTGGGTGTTCCTACACTGTATGGCTCATAGTTTGATTAACCAAGCTGTGATCCATGTGATCATTTTGTTTAGTTTCCTGGGATTTTGGTTTTCATTCTGTCTACCCTCTGATAGATGTGGGTAAGAGGCCTGTGCAAACTTCCTGCTGGAAGGGAGAAAACTGGGTCTTCCTCTGGCGGGCAAGGCCCTGCTCAGTAAGTCTTTAATCCCGTTTTCTGTTCATGGCTGGGGCTGTGCTCTCTGCCTGTAGTTTGGCCTTAATCTGTAGTAGGGGTAATGGTGGTAATGGCAACCTCCTTTAGGAGCCTTATGCCACATGGCGCACCTCCCAGGACTGCTGCCATCAGTGTCCCTGACCCTGTGGCAGGCTTCAGTCAACCCACGTCTCTGCCAGAGACTCCTGGACTCGCACAGGCAAGTCTGGCTCAGTCTCTTGTGGGGATCACTGTTCCTTTCCCTGCACCTTGATGTGCACAGGTTTGCTTTGTGCCCTCCAGGCATCTCTGACAGGTATGAAGTTTGATTTTAAACACGATTGCACTCCTCCTGCTGTCTTGCTACAGCTTCTCCTTTGCCCTTGGATGTGGAGTATCTTTTTTTGGTGGGTTCCAACTTTCTCCTGTTGATGATTGTTCAGCATCTAGTTGTGATTTTGGTGTTCTTGCAGATGAGTGCATGTCCTACTCCACTATCTTTTTGACTTGGTTGTAAAATACCATTTTTGGTAGGTTCCAGTGTTTTTGTAGATGATTGTTCAGCAGTTGTGATTTTGGTGTTTTCATGAGATGTGAAAGTGTTAGTCGCTCAGTTGTGTCCGACTCTTTGCAACCCTGTGGTCTGTTGCCTGTTAGACTTCTCTGTCCATGATATTCTCCAGGCATGAAAACTGGAGTGGATAACCATTCCCTTCTCCAGGGGATCTTTCCAACCCAGGAATCCGGCCTTGGCCTTGTACCCTGCAGGCAGGATCTTTATCATCTGAGATACCAAGGAAGCCCCTTCATGAGAAGAGGTGAGCTCACGTCTTTCTACTCTGCCACCTTTTCCAGAGTCAAGGGGCTGCTTTTAGTTTGGATGCTGTCTCTTTCCTCAGTGTGTGCTGGCCGCTATCCCCTTGATACGTAGTGTGCAGGTTCAGAGGTCCTTGTGCACACTTAGGACAGAGGGGCCAGTCTTCAACACCTGCTCTTGGGTCTCCTGGGGGTGGCGGCTGTCTGCACACTCCTGGGAGGGCAGGGGCAGGGCTTGGCACTGCGCATGGGTCTCCTGTGGGCAGATGCTGTCCACACTCCCAGGAGAGTTGTGGCAGTGCCTGGCACCTGCTGTTAGGTCTTGTAGTGGCAGTTCATAGCCACTTCTGGGGCCTAGGATGGCCGCAGCGACGTGCGCCTGCCCCCAGAACTCCTGTAGGCAGTGTCCTGTTGCCGAATGGTCACAGGGAAAGGAGCTCTTACGGTGCTCTCGCCCCTCTTCCCATGCACCCCCCTCAACAACGGCACTTGGTATCTCTCATCAGCCCCAGCTTCGGAGTGTACCTGCTCTGCTCTGTTGCTACCATCCAGCCTCTTCAGGCTGTCTCCATGCAGCCAACCCTTGGCCTCTCCCTGGGTCTGACCTCTGAAGCCTGTACTTTAGTGCCTAGCCCCCAACTTCACCAACATATGAATGTCTTAGGCAGGGGAGTGCAGGGTGGCAGTGCCAACCTTCTGTTCATGTTACTCTGTTTTGCCCTCCACAAACACTGTGCTCTACTTCTAGCCTCTGAAGCTCCCCTCCGTCTAGGCTGATCTCCATGCCAGTGAGGGACTGCCCAGGGTGTGAGAAACTTGCCTCCACAGCTCCTCCCTGGGCGCAGGCTTCGTCTGTTTCTTTTTTCCTTTTTTCCTACCCAGTTATGGGGAGGTTTTCTTGCCCTTTGAGAAGTCTGAGGTCTGCTGGCTTTCAGTAGATGTTCTGTGTTGGTCATTCCACTCGTAGATGTGTTTTAATGTTTTTCTTAGGGAAGGTGAGCTTCCTGTCCTACTCCTCCACCATTTTGAGCCCCCCCACCAGTAATTTAAGTAAATGGCTGACATAATTTGAATGTACAGTGATCCTTAGGTATCTACAATGGATTGATTCCAGTACCTCCTCTGAATACCAACATTTACAGTTGCTGGAGTCCCTTATCCTTATGGTGTAGCACAGTTAGCCATCCGTATCTGAAAGTTCCCCATCCACTTTTATGTGGATAAGGATTTAATTGATCAAAGTATTTCCTGTTATAATGGAACAATATATGCAATAGAAGGTATAGAAATTGAAAAGAAAATAATGAAATTATCAATATTTGTAGATAGGATGATTACCTATTAAACCTAAGAGTTAAACAAGTAATGTTTAAAAATAGCCATTGAAATTGCTGTAGTAATAGTTGTGAGAATTGTTGCAGCTTTTAAATTGTAAGCTATGTCATAAAAGAGTGATTTTTCTCACTGATACAGTTATTAACCTAAGTATTAAAAGTATGTAAATTCTCTTGGACATAAGTTGTATAAGAAGAAGTTGGTGTTTATGGTAGAAATGTATTTTTTAATAAATACATTACACCCTCTAATGAATTTGCATCCTGATATTGTATCCTGTTAGTGATACAACCTGGATTAAGATATATAAACTGTTAATGCCCACAGCCCTCTAGAAGAAACAAAAATCCTCTTGGAGAAGGTATAATTATCCTAGCTCTGAAATTAGTCATATAATATTTTTTTTGCATACAGTGTTCAACTCATAAATATAACCAGATTCTCTCTCCGCCCTCCCCCCTCACTCACTCACATGGCATCAAGAGCAAGGAGCAACAGAACCAGCAGATAATAGGCAGACCAAAATGTCTTGGTTTATTGGAATTATCAAACACAGAAAGCCATCATACTTATTTAGCAAGTTGAAAAACAAAAGCAAAGATAGTAAAAACAAAAGCAAAGATAGTAAATAATGGTGGGAAGCTGGAAGCTGTTCATATAAAAAAGCGATAAGGCAGATTTGAAAAATAACTGGACAGGCTTTTTTTTCGTTTTAGACATGTTTTTGAATCAGAAAATAAAATACCTGAAATTCACTCAGTGTCCAAGTTTAACAGATTAGACAAACGAGAAGTGAGCATTAGTGAGCTGGAAAATATAGATCAGAGAAAGCTATGAAAGTAGAAGCTTGAAGAGGAAAAATAGAGGAAATACTGTACAGAAGGATAAGACTCATAAAAGATACAGAGAAATCTCATTTGTGTTTTATTGGAGTCCCAGAAAGAAAGAAGGAAATGTGGGCAAAAGGAACTATTTGAAAAAATAGATAGGCCAATGGGACATAAGAGTTAAAAAAGCAGGTATCAGAATGCCTGATTTATGACAAAAATAGTACAGTAATGTGGAATAGTTGAGATTTTCAGTTATTAGTAAATAGTTGAGTGCTCATATAAAAAACTTAATTTGAACTGTTCTTATAAAAATCAACTATATTTGGATTATAGACCTAAAAGCAAAGTGCAAAAAAAACAAAACCTTTAGAGGATAATGTAAAATACCTTCTTTACCTTTAGGTAGATGGAGAAGATTTAGCAAGACGCAACATGAGTACATTACACTTATATTGATAGCAAAACAAAACTGTGAATCATTAATAGACAGGCCTATGGCAAAATATTTCACCAAAGTTGAACCCAAATGATCAAAGATATTTAATATAATCATCAGAGAGCTCAATACTTATTCTGGTTTTGTTTATCACAGAGGAAAAATATAAGGAATCTAAATACACAAATAGGAAATCAGCTAATTAAAATTTCATAAATATGATAGTAATGCCATTTGGTATTTACAAATGGTTTAGAATTACATTAATAAGCTTATAGTGTATTAGAAAGCTTGCAGAACATTATATATCATCCCACTTTGGTAAAAAACTAAATATTTGTAATAACATATATTGCATGATTGCATATATTAGGGGCTTCCCTGGTGGCTCAGAGGTTAAAGCATCTGCCTCCAATGCGGGAGACCTGGGTTCGATCCCTGGGTCGGGAAGATCCCCTGGAGAAGGAAATGGCAACCTACTCCAGTATTCTTGCCTGGAGAATCCCATGGACGGAGGAGCCTGGTAGGCTACAGTCCACAGGGTCACAAAGAGTCAAACACGACTGAGCGATTTCACCTTCATGTTGCATGAAGTTTGAACATATTTTAAACAGCTGTGAATGGTAATGGTACTCAGAATGAATCTAATCATATCTTTTTCTAGTGTTTCTAAATTGAGCAGGTACTGTATTATTTATGTTATTGATAACACAGAATATACCAAAAGTGGGCTTCCCTGGTGGCAGTAAAGAATCCACTTGCAATGCAGGAGACTGCCTGCAATGCAGGAGATGTGGGTTTGATCCCTGGGTGGGGAATATCCCCTGGAGAAGGAAATGGCAACCCACTCCATTATTCTTGCCTGGGAAATCCCATGGACAGAGAGGAGCCTAGCCAGCTCCAGTCCATGGGGTCTTGAGAGTCAGACATAACTTAGTGACTAAACCACCACCACCAGTGTACCAAAAATAGGGCATTATATCCATTTTTCCATTATGGGATTCAACTATTTTTTTTTACTAAAATTCTGATTGAATGAACCACTTGTTAGTGTTGGAAAATGTGTATTTATTCATGCACATACACACCTAACAGTGTAATATGTGCAGTAGCAACACAGAGAATGTGAAATACTATCCATATGATAAGAATACAGATTGGTATTGACTGACTCATCCTTTCATTTTCTTTTCATTTAAATGGGTCCTTTTTTATTTTAATTGCAAATACTACCTAAATCTGCCTTCTCTTAATATTTCGCCTGCCTCCCTTTTTCCATTGTTTTTAGGCTGCTTAAATGTATAAATATATTTTAGTTTTGATTTAGTTACAAAGAGTCTAGATATTTTCAAAGGAAAGCTATAAGTTTAAGAATGGAATTCATTTTTATAGTTTTAAGGAGTTTACATTTTAAAATTTTCTCTTAATTTCTGGACTTTTCACAAGGGAAGAAAAGACCCTTTCTACACTGTGATAAATGAGTGTTATTTGAAAAATGATTTAAAGCATGTGGGTATTAACAGGAAAGGATTTGTTTTCTGGCTTTTTTCTCTGTCATATTAAAGATGTTACATATATGTATATTATATATGTTTTTAGTTTGGGATATTATTTGACAGATTTTAAAAATACAATATGCATATTATGTTTGTTTTACCATGATGTCCAGGAGTTTATAGATAAATTTAGGCTCTGTTGTTTATCCATGTGTTCTTAACTTGTGTCTTTCAACTTATAATGGATTTTAGATCATTAATTATCTTTTCAATCCTTTTTGGAAGTAGAGGCAAAAAATGAATTAAAATGGATTTATAAATATATATACATATCACTACATAAGTTTAATCACACATGCTATGGTAAACATACTGTTTTAAATTTTTTTCAGCCAACAAATGGAATCTTCTTGAGCATGTTTCTAATTGTTTTGCCTTTGGAATCTATGGCTCATGGCCTCTTCCATGAACTGGGTAGCTGTTTAGGAGGAACATCTGTTGGATATGCTATTGTGATTCCCACCAACTTTTGCAGGTACGGTAACCTAGTGTAATTAGTCATAGCACCTGACTCTTTAACATTCTTCCAATATTTGTATGAATATAAGAGCTCATTTTTTCAAAGCTATCATATTCTCAAAATATAATACTCTTGCATTTTTTTCATTTATCCCAAATGTTTAAAACCCTTTATCTACTCTAAGTAGTAAACCTTAAGGGTTCAATTAAAGTTTTCTTTTTGGTAAACATGATTAGAGTATGTTTTAGCTAAAAATCATAAAAATATAAGTAAATTTTCTTTGTAAAGTTATTCCATTTTCTTAGGAATATCTTGTTTAAGGAAATGTGAAACCACATGGTGAAGTGTGATAGAATGTACACTGGACCTGAGCATCCTAAATTCTAGTTCTGTGTTCCTTTAGGGAAATCATTACCTCTCTGAACCTCGGTGTCTTAATTTAAATTGCAGAGAGAAGAATGTCCTGAAGAGGTAGTGAGAATATGAATGCAAAAATACTATCTACTTGAAAATGTAGTACAAATACCAGGAAGTCAGAAACATTCACAATAAAATCAAATATCTCATGGCAGTTTTATTAAAATAATTTTGACTCCAATATGTGGCTAATCTGTTTCAATTTATAATCATTACTAAATTTTAGTTTTTCTTTTATAGTTTAAGTACCTTTGAAATAGGCAAAAAAAAAAAAGGTTCCTTGCCAGTAATGAATTATGCTGACAAAGTAGTCATCATATTTTCCTTGGCAGAGGTGGGAGAAAACTGAACATAAAGTTTTTATTGGATTTTAAATATTTGACATAAAACCACAAAGTTGACTATTTATAGTAAATATTTTCCTCCATATTAAAGATTTGATAAATAAGGTAAAGATTCTTAGGAAAGTAAAAGAAAGATATTTCAAAAGATTCCATAAAGTAAGATGTGATAACTCTCTAGGAAGAATATGTGAAAGTAGACATTTGCACAGATTTTTATTGTAATTTTTGATTATGCATTGTTTACTCTTTTACTGTTTTGTGGCTGTTAAATGATAAAATATGGGACAAAATGTTTTGTTTTTTTAATGAAAGCTTTTGTAGAATTATCAGAATAGTATGGATAAATACATGAAGCAAATGTAAAGTTTTCAAAATTCCTACTTACAAGTCCCGTTTCTGGGTAGGAATGATGATTTTTTTCCTCCCTGAATATTGATTTGATCCTGCTAGTTTTAAGAACTAGTTTATCATCTTTACCAACGTACCATTTTACATGTATTCCAGGATCAAGCCTGTCTTCAAATTAATGTTCAGTAGTATAAGGCAATGGATCTAAATTATAATAATTGTTTTAAAATGTCATTTATTAAAAGGTAAGTTGTTCTGTCATTTGTGTACCTCAAGTTAGTAAAACTTGAACACTTTATAAAGACTATTTTTCAATATGGAAATTAATTTAAAATACTATTTCCATACTGTGTTTTTTCTCAAGAAAAAAAGTACTTTCATTATTGTCCCCAATCCAGTGTTCTTGAAACATTTGGGGGATAATGTTAGTACAGTCTTGCTTTTTAAAGTCTTGTTTAATATCTCATTTGGTAAGAAGACGCCAAATTCTTGGTAAAAGAATGAGAAGTAGTANTCTAGGTTGTCACAGAGCACCAGATCTTATTGATAAGAGGTATAATTTCTAGAAACTAGGCTTTGATTTTCTAAGCGTAATTCTTAGCACTGTGGAAAATTTAGAAAAGACGGATTTATTTTAAAAAAAGATTATGCCATTTAGTTATCAGTAACTTAGTCTTGGAGAAGGCAATGGCACACCACTCCAGTACTCTTGCCTGGAAAATCCCATGGACGGAGGAGCCTGGTGGGCTACAGTCCATGGGGTCGCTAAGAGTCGGATACAACTGAACAACTTTACTTTCACGCATTGGAGAAGGAAATGGCAACCCACTCCAGTGTTTTTGCCTGGAGAATCCCAGGGACGGGAGAGCCTGGTGGGCTGCCGTCTATGGGGTCACACAGAGTTGGACACGACTGAAGCGACTTAGCAGCAAGTTAGTCTTAGATAATTTATTATAAATGAAAAATAGGAATGTGACATAGAATGAACACTTCATGAACACCAAAATGATGGTTTTTTTCTCCTTTTTCAGTCCTGATGGTCAGCCAACACTTCTTCCACCAGAACATGTACAGGAGTTAAATTTGAGGTCTACTGGCATGCTCAACGCTATCCAAAGATTTTTTGCATATCACATGATTGAGACCTATGGATGTGACTATTCTACAAGTGGACTGTCTTTTGATACTCTACATTCCAAACTGAAAGCTTTCCTTGAACTTCGGACTGTGGATGGGCCTAGGCATGATACGTATGTTTTATATTACAGTGGGCACACCCATGGTACAGGAGAGTGGGCTCTTGCAGGTAAGTCCACCTCTGGCAATTTCACTGTTGTGAAGATACACATATTTGTGGAAATCTGTCCTTCACACTGAAACAATGTTTCCAAATTCTCAATTTTCCACTTTATAGTTTACCAAGTATACATATGACTGTTTTACCTTTTTCTCTGGCATACTTGTTTAGCATAATTATAGTGATCTCTAGAGGTTTCGAAAATTGTTTTGTGTTGATTGGAAGAAAAAAAAGTCTGCTTGATGTGAGACTTATAATTAGTTTCCCTTTAAACTATTTTCAGAATTATTAAATAGTTACATTTTTTAGAATCTGATTATTTGGCTAATACTTCTAAGTCTTTAAGATTATAGATGCTGATTTCGATAGTTCTTCACATATTCAATTTTATTTGTTAGAAAGCACACCATAATTTTAAGCAGCAGGTGATATGATGTGGTTGGAGTAGTGTTTTACCCTAGCACTGCTGTTTGAGGCAGATTACACTCTCCAGTTCTCTCATCTGAAAATAGAAGGGGTAATATTAAACCTCCTTGCCAAGGGAGAAATGAGATTTAGATGTAAATTTGTTTGTTGGTCTTCCCAACTAGAGAGGAGACTGTAAATCAAAGGCTTTGTTTTATGAGATAACTTGCTTAGGACTGGAAGAGAGTGACAAATAGTAGGAGTTCCTTAAGTAGTAGATAGATGGATAAAATCATTGACCGAATCATGACAACATAGGTAATATTCTTATTTGAGATTAGGAATAATTCATTTAGACTTAATTATACCCTTTTTTTCTAAAAATTTTTTAGATGTTTTACACCATGAACACAATAAAATAGTCATATAAGTAGAAAAAGATATTCACAGAAAAATATAGAGAGAAGTATTATGGAAGGACAGAGATAGAGTGTCAATACAAGAATTCCAGAAGAAAGGAAATAAACTGAAGGTTAAAGTAGACATGATTTCAAACCATCATGGTCTCACTAATTTAGTGCCAGATTGGTTTCCAGGGTTTTCTTACAAATAGGTTTTTGTAATTTTTTGGTCGAACAAATACTGAGTAAGTCAATGGCTATCTAGGAGTAAAATCAAACTAATAAGGGATTGAACCCAGGTCTCCTGCATTGTGGGCAGATTGTTTACCATCTGATCCACTAGGGAAGCCCCAGTGCTTACTGAGCATGTTTGAAGCATAGCTAGTATGCTTGGTACTTTATACACATTATTAAATTTAGTCTTTACTTGAAATTCTTTGAGATACTGTCATCTCTATTTTTCAAAGGATGGAATGAAGGCTGAAATTGGTTACATAACTTACCTATGGTCATACTGTTCCTAAGTGATGGAACCACGATTCAAGTCCGGATTTGCCTGACGCCTAAAATCCCCGCTCCCTGCCACTGTAGTATGTTGCTGCCAAAGGTTAAAACCACAAAGGCACAGAAATGGCATGTTCTGGATCAGAAGATACTTTTGTTAGCATGGTTCACCCATTTTTGAAATACTGTAATATGAAAGAAACTAGTCAACTTAAAACTACTTCAGCATACGGTTATAAAATCATTTACTCAACTTGTGACTTTTTAATAACACAACATATAAAATAACTTTTTAATATTTGCAGCTATTTCAAATTCAGGTAAAGTATAGCATTCTGTGTACTTCAGAGCCCAAGAGAAAAAGTTTTAGTCAATTCAAACATTTTACAGAAATATATTTCAAACCTAAAAGCAGGGATTATTTGAAAACTGCTACTGAAATGCTTATAATAACTCAAATGCAAGGGGAGGGGCATAATTTTGGTGGCCATGTATACTTCATTATTTTTTATAAGAAAGTAATTTCATTTTTTAAATTTCTATTTCATTTAATTACTGCATGAATTATAGTTTTTTCCTAAGCATATGATTGTAGTAAAGAGAAATAATGAATTCTACCCAGTGACTTGACTTCTGAATAGTTAGTAAAGCATACTGTCCTCTACATAAATAACAAACATGTTTCATTGGAACAGTAACAAAAATGATTGATATTAGGTCAGCAGTGGTGGCTATTATCTTAGACTTAACTTGGAAATTTTTTCATTATTGGTAATATCAGATGTGTGGGTTGGAGTGTCAGGTTGAAATAGGAAGGCTGAGAGGCAGTGGGGAGAGCATGCTCACTGACAAGCTTATCCCAAACAAGTCCAAGAAAACCGTATCTTGGTCTGGGCTTTGAGATCATTGCTATATCTAGACTTTTAAAAATATTATTTCTTTTTATATGCTAAATATTAAACATACAAAGCTTAGAGAATGCTTTAATGAAGAATAAAGCAGCCAGGGACAAATTATAGCTTCACAGTGAAATGCAGCTTTTCCATTACAAGACAAATTCTTCATTTCCAAAGGTTAAATTGGTTAATACTTACAGAATTCCACTGAAGAAAAAGAATCTAATCCATACTGTTCTCTGACACTGTGCTTTCATTTGATTATCTGTGTGTACATTTTTTCTTTTTTTATTGGAGTATAGTTGCCGTATTGTGTTGTTAGTTTCTGCTGTACAGCAAAGTAAATCAGTTATATATATACCTCTATCCCCTCTCTCTTGGATTTCGTTTCCATTTATGTTGGGCTTCTCTAGTGGCTCAGCTGGTAACGAATCTGCCTGCAACGTAGGAGACCTGGGTTCGATCCCTGGGTTGGGAAGATCTGGAGAAGGGATACATACCCATTCCAGTATTCTGACCTGGAGAATTCCATGGATTGTATAGTCTGTAAGGTCACAAGGAGTCAGACACGACTGTGTGACTTTCACTTCACGTCCCATTTAGGTCACCACAGAGCACTGAGTAGAGTTTCCTCAGCATACAGGTGGTTCTCATTAGTTATCTGCTTTATGCACAGTAGTTTTGATATGTCAGTCCCAGTCTCCCGATCCATCCTACTAACCCCTATGTCCCCCTTGGTATCCATACATTTTTTTCCTCTATGTTTGTGTCTCTCTTTTTGCTTTGCAAATAAATTTATCCGTACCATTTTCCTGGATTCCACGTACATGCATTAATACACAGTTTGTTTTTCTGACTTTTTTGACTTTGTATGACAGTCCCTAGGTCTAATAACTTTAAAAGCAAGCTTATGTTTACATGAATTATTTATTACTTAAGAAAAATACAAACTTTGGGGAAAATGTTTATATTAACTCTTAAAAATTTATCTCAAATATTTTTTAAAAAATGGCTTTGGAAATAAACTCTAGATGTTCAGTTTACTGATATTTATAGTAATTTTTTCTTAGAAAATGTAACAGACACCAAGATGAATGCCAGTAGCATAAATAACAGTGTTATGTTTCCCTTCACTGTGAACTGAGAGTAATTTATGAAGATTCTTTAAAGTAGGCTTATAGTTTAGGTAAATAAATGTCTAGTAGTTACCTTCTACAATATTATACATTAAAAAATATTATAAAGATGGCATAAGACCATTACAGAATTCTACTATTAGCCAAGAAGACTTGTTCCTGTATGTGTAATTTTCTCTGTGAGACACTTTATTGAAAGTAGAACAAGACAGTGGAGAAAGCATAGGTTGACAGGCCTTACCTTCCCCAAGAAGGCTAGGCTTTGCCCCATAATTCAGCAACCACGTACTCCCCACAGGCCTGAGGCACCTGGCTCCCTTGCAGGTTTAACCAGGCCCTGAGAATGAATCCTGTTTCCAATCAGTTCCTTCCCTTGGCCTGCCTGAAACAGCCCCAGATGTTGATTCTTTCTCAGAAATGTTAATGAACACCCCTGCTCTGAAGAAAATGCTTTTCATTCCAGTCTAAGTGACAACTCTAAGCTCTGTGTGCATGCTAAGTCTGAGAATTTATTAATAATTTTCTTAAAAAAATTTTTTTCTTAAAACCTTTAGATAGCATCAGGATTAGATTTTACTTGAGGTTAAGAGTAGGTCCAGAACTCACTGTGAGAAAAAATCTGTGTGTGCTCCTTAACCCATATCTTTACTCGCAGTACTTCTCAGGATATGTAGTCGCCTTACACGTACAGGACTTCATAATGTGGAACCTAGCATCTTTGCCTCTTTGCTTGAGGGTAAAAAACAATTTGGTAATGACAAGAGAGACAAATTAAACAATCTAACCTATAAAGCAGTTTATCACAGATAAAGTCTTTAAAAACAGTCTCAATTACTTAAACAGCATCAGATAAATGTTACTGAGATAAATGTAAGTACTTTACATCTGGGCCAAAAGCCAAATTTGACATAGAACCTTTTCATAGGAGAAAGCAGAGCAAAACAAGACAAGAGAATTAGTATAAAGGGCTTTAATGCTGCTTTAAATTTCTTGCTAATATGTAAAGAGCATGTGTATAAGAATTAGTGTAGCATGTGCTACAGAATCTGTATTGAAATAGTTGTAGAAGGCAAGTTAGACAATGTTTACTGGCAGATGGAATTCATAAAATAACTCATATAATCTATGTTGTCCTCTCCAGAGAAGTTTAATAAAAGTAGAAATAATGAAAAGTGAGCTTGATCCTTTTAAAAAGGTACCTTATAGAGGTCTCTGTGAAGCAGTATAGTAGTAATACATGAAAAACAAATTTTGCATTGTCACAATCTGGTGAATAAGGATGTGATGTATGCTCTGTTTTTATGGATCATATTATTGATAGAATCCAAATTCTAAAAGATTCTGTCTTTCCAGTATTGTCATTCTGATAGTTTAGCAAAGAAGATGGTTGCTCTTGGTAGAAATACCTATTCTGGAGCTAGGTTGTTGGAGCTTGTATTAGTAAATTGTAACATGTTAAAACTTTCTTCTAATTATAAAAATAACAGTGTAAAAATTTTCAAAGATACAAAAAAGTGTAACAAAACCCACCTAAAATACAAATACCCAGACAATAACTAGTGCTATTATTTTTGTAGATACACTTCTATGTCATGCGTTTTCTCCTAATATCATATTTTGTCATCAAAATTTCTTTATAAATATGACTTATGATAAAACTCTCTCATAAGGTTATAATTATTTCCATTCCCTCAGTTGTTTCAGTGGGAAGATGATCTTTATGTGTGATTTTTGTCCACATCCCTGCTCTTTCTTAGGATAAATTCCTAGAACTGGAAGGATTGGGTTAGTATACCATTTGAGACAGAGCCAGAACTAGGGTGAGGTGAGAATGGCAGATGCCTGGGGCACAAAATTTAATGGAGTACTAAAAATTAAATGATCAAATTTTAATACAGTATATTTAAAATTTTAATGCAAAAGAAAAAACCCCATACAATATGAACAAAATGTGTAATGAGTAGCTGTAAGACAGCTTTCTAGGTCAGAAATATTTTTACCTTAGACATTTCTGGTATATGTTTTTTTTAATCCTTTGTTGTTTCGGGGTATAAAATTGATTTAAAAATAAACCAATTCCAAATTCTTGTTACTAGGAGGGTGAGTGTTTTTATCTAGTAGGTACCCACATATGAGGATAACTTAACAGTTTATCAGAAATGTAGAACAGGGGTAAGCAAATTTTTTCTGTAAGGATCAGGTATTTTTGACTTGATAGGCCATAAAGTCCCTCTTCCAACTATACTTAGCTTTTTGCAGAATAAAAGCAGTCATAGACATTTATAGAAACATGAAATTTAAATTTCCTGTAATTTTTACATCACAAACTTCTCAAAAAAATTTTTTACACCATTTAAAAATGTAAAATCAGTTCTTACCTCTCAGGCCATGCAAAACTAGCAGCAGGCTAGATAGGACCACAAGTCATAATGTGCTGCCCAATGTAGAATATTAGCTTTGCTGTATAATTTCTTTTTACCAAATTTACCTTTATTAAATAATTTTCTTATTTTATCTTAGCATTTTTTAAATCATAGCATATCTCTTTAATGTAAAAAACAGGATGATTGGATTTTTTAGTTTTTTTTGGTTTGGTTTTTACTTGAAGTTTAAAGTCTATTTTCTGTTTCTGAAAATTCTTCTGAAAAGATAATCCCACTGCTGGGCATACACACCGAGGAAACCAGAATTGAAAGAGACACATGTACCCCAATGTTCNTGCAGGATGCTTGGGGCTGGTGCACGGGGATGATCCAGAGAGACGTGGAGTGGGAGGTGGGAGGGGGATTCAGGATTGGGAGCTCGTGTACACCTGTGGTGGATTCATGTCGATGTATGGCAAAGCCAATAGAGTATTGTAAAGTAAAATAAAGTTAAAAAAATAAAAGGAGAAGAAAAGAAGGCACCCTCTTTTTTCTTACATATTTAACTTTAAAAACTTAAAGACAATACACTCAAGACAAGAGTATTGTTAGTAAGACACTTAAATTCTTGCTCTACTGAACTTTCTTTTGTTCACAGGTGGCGACATACTACGCCTTGATACACTTTTAGAATGGTGGCGAGAAAAGAATGGTTCCTTCTGTTCCCGACTTATTATCATATTAGACAGTGAGAATTCAACTCCTTGGGTGAAAGAAGTAAGAAAAATAAATGACCAGTATATTGCAGTGCAAGGAGCAGAGATGACAAAGACAATAGATATTGAAGAAGCTGACCCGCCTCAGCTGGGTGACTTCACAAAAGACTGGGTAGAATATAACTGCAACGCCACTAATAACGTCTGCTGGACTGAAAAGGGACGCAGAGTGAAAGCAGTATATGGCGTGTCAAAACGGTGGAGTGACTACACACTACACCTGCCAACAGGAAGCGATGTGGCCAAGCACTGGATGCTATACTTTCCTCGTATTACATATCCACTAGTGCATTTGGCAAATTGGTTATGTGGTCTGAACCTTTTTTGGATCTGCAAGACTTGTTTCAGGTGCTTGAAAAGATTAAAAATGAGTTGGTTTCTTCCTGCTGTGCTGGATACAGGACAAGGCTTCAAACTCGTCAAATCTTAATTTGGAACCCAAAGTGGAATATTATTGAGAGTTTATTCTACCACTTATCACTAACTTGCCATTTTTTGTATAGTGTATCTTTTTTTGTAAAAATATCTTGCTACTTCTGTAGCTGATCTTATTTTGTCTTTTCTCAAGTAATTATGGTATGTGTAAGGAGTTGGGAGTAAGCATTTTATACTAAAAGTATATAGGGAGTCAAAATATTGACTTTGTCAATGCATAAGAGATGTTAAAAAATAATAACAATGCACTTTGAGGAATGTTTGCATATGCCTCTGATTAGACAGAAGACTTGTCTCTGCCCTGCAGTGGCCAATGAAGAATTATCAATGCCTTATTTTCTAGGCATAGATTAGAGAATGTAAACCAGGAAATTTATTTACTGTTATAAGAAAAATACCAGTTTGCTTACAGAAGATTATTTTTGTGAACAATAGGTTTGAGTCCAAAACCAGTTGAAGAATTTCAGACTCACTCTCAGAAAAGGGAAAATGAAGAAGTCTGCTTAAAATGAATATGTAAAATTTGCTTATCGTACATCACATTTAGACACTTGGCTATGACCTGTTACCAGTATCGCAGAGAAGCCCAAAGCACTGTTTAGGTAAAAACATTCTTCGTATAGGTAACTGTAAAAAGCTAGAGCCTACAACTTGCTCCTTCATGCCTTGCTGGGAGCCTCTGAAAGCACTGGCAATTTTAAGAGTCTTTCTCAGGGTAACAATGTTTTCTTAATAAAAATGTTTTCAGCTACAAATTCCTCCCAAATAAGTTGTCTTCCCTTTCAAAATGTTATTTTATGAAAGAAATGTAGCCATTTGTCATTGATTTAGGCTATTTTCAGTATTGAGAAATGATTTTGATCTCTGTAGAGTTAATGCTCTGTCATGAAAACAATTTTTCAGATCCCCATTAGCGGTAACACTTTTTTCTACTTGAGGTCAAAGGATTGGAAACAGGGTCATTTTTTTTTTTCTTGTATACTACTACTACTACTAAGTCACTTCAGTCGTGTCTAACTCTGTGAGACCCCATAGATGGCAACCCACCAGGCTCCCCCGTCCCTGGGATTCTCCAGGCAAGAACACTGGAGCGGGTTGCCATTTCCTTCTCCAGTGCATGAAAGTGAAAAGTGAAAGTGAAGTCGCTCAGGCATGTCCAACTCTGCAACCCCATGGACTGCAGCCTACCAGGCTCCTCTGTCCATGGGATTTTCCAGGCAAGAGTACTGGAGTGGGGTGCCATTGCCTTCTCCGTTTTCTTGTATACCTGTAATGTATTATGTAAAAAAGTATTCATACTGGTAATTTCAGTTAAGCATAATGGTGTGGTTGTAATTTTTAAAACTTCAGTGTTTTATCTGAGTAAAGCAGGCATGGATCGGGCTATCTCCTAAAAGGTAATTTACCTCCTATTCCTTTCTAATAATCCTAACATTCTAAGTTTTCATCTCTGAGAAATAACATGAAGGGAATAGATTTAAATTGGAGGATATGCTAATCTTTGCTGTTTAAACAGTGTAATTTCTGACCATAAAAGCCATTTTTTCCAGCCTCAGAGAGAGGAAATAATGCCTCTACCGTTTTCTACCTGTGACTTGAAAATAGCAGTTCTACTTAGGAAGAAGTCACTTAGCATCAGGGAACTTGTATACCACTATCTATGCAGCGTTGTTATATAGTCTGATTATTTCTGTGTTTTGAAAATGATTTTCCTAATGCTGTGAATAAAATTTTGTCAAAAATTAATTTTTCACATAATTTGCAAACAATAGTTATTGAATATTTTAGTATATTAAAAAGGTTAGTCAAAAAACATGCAAGTATTTATTAGAGTTTATGGCTAATAGGTCAATTTGAAATTTTCTAATATTTGGTTACATATTTATATCATCATCCAAATGAAATAGTATAGTGTTTCACTACTACTCAGAAGTAGCGTAGCAGACAAGCCAAGTGTTAAAATTATGAGCTTAAAGCTACAAAAGTTTAATCAACATTAAGTAAAACCACCTTTTAAATTCCGAGCCAGTGTTGAGCAAATGAGCTTTAACTAAATAGCATATCCCTTTACTCTGAGAAAGCCAAATATAAAAGTATATCCTGCATTCTTTGTAAAGTGAAACTAAGATTTTGCTAACAATCACATTCAAAAGGTAGCAGACATTTTTACAGCCTCAAAGCTAATGCTTTGATAGATATTTTCTGTAAAGTACAACTGAAAAAGGTCTGGGCTAAAAAATGTGATTTGAGCCTACTTACTAACTTTGATGAAACAAAGTGACAGTTTGGAGAAGGAATATTACAGGAAAGATAATTGCTTACTTTTACCTTAGGATTCAAAAACAGATGTGACAATAAGACTAATTTTCTTGTGGCCTCTGTTTTTTATATCGTATGTTTAGGAAAGAGTTATTTAAAGTGATAGAAATTATGAAAGGGCAAAATTTTACCATGCCACTAAAAGAAATAGATAATGTGGAGATGTTTTTCAACATACTGTTGACTTGTTTTCTTGTGTAGTACCTTGTTAAGAACCACACACACACACACACACACACACGAAATCTAAAAACATCTTTTTAAAAAAAAACATTTCATTCAAAATTTGTTTTAATTTGCTCTGACTAAATTCTTCTGGAACATTATCTTTTTTTGTATAGCTTTCTATCTCCCTCTTCTTAATATGAAATTCTAGAGAAAAGACCTTTTTCAGGAAACAATTTTTATGAACAGTGTTTTCATAAGTTATACATTGTTTAAAATCTACATCGCTAATTAAAATGCATTTATATTTAATGCATTGGTGGGTAGAATTTTTTTGAACTAGAATCTTCATTAAAGTCTATTTGTAAGTATACATCTGTTTGTAACTTTTGGCCTAAATATGTTTACTGTTTGGGGTACTGCATTTTTTATAGGTATTCTTTCACATTTAGAGCCTAATCTCCTTCAAGGCAATGTTCTACATTACCTTTCCACAGGTGATGTGTTAATATTATATATGTCATAAGAAAATGGCTTAATTTTAAGCATGTGATTAAGTATATTTGATAGTAAATGCTCAAAGGAGTTAAATCTGTGAGCACTTTTTAACATATATATTGGAAGATACTAGACTGTCATCTCTTTTCAAGCAAAGGCTTACACTTCTTGATATTATTCATATAGTTACCCAGAAGAGTGCCTTGCTTATTATAGGAAGTATTTTAAAATATGTTTAACTGAGTAAATGAATTTAGATTCCTAAGGAGAAATTGGAATAATCCAATTGTAAATTATTACATTTTCTTAACAGTTTTACTTTAAGTGGGTATTATTTCAAGATCTTCATTGTTAACAGTTACCAAAGACAATTACAGCATCAGTGAAAGGAAAACAAATATCACATTTGTAGTTAAAGAGCAATAAGGGTCAGATTAGCAAAGGAAAAACTTTAAGATAGGTTTGATTGAAAACATACCTGATTATCACCAAAAAGTAGCTCTTTCAAGGTTGAGTCCTTTTTCATCATGTCCTCCAGTAGACAGATTGGAGATTTATCACAAATGGAAATTATTAGAAGACAGTCTGATGAACAAAGAAAGCATTTGCCTGTGCCTATCAGTAACTACTTGATTGTAAAATCAAGAAAAAAAGGGGGGGGGGCACCTCTGAACATAAGCAGTTTCATGACAAGCTAAGAAAACTAAAATCATCTCATCTTTGGCATATCCACAATAGTTGCAACACATAGGTATAAAGTATGAAAGAATGAAATTTAACCAGCAATTATTTTGAGCAGCTATTTTGTTGATAAACATTTACATTTGTTTTTTAGGAACTATTACTTAGACCAAAGCTGATTCAAAACTGAACACTGTAGGCTGATTGCAAAGCTTTTTTAATATTAATATGTAAAAACCCTTTTGACTGATTTAAAGATTGAATTGGCCAGTCTTGTGTGATGACTTCACAGTATTTTTTTTAACTATGAACTTAATTAAGAGCAAGTGGACAAGTTTAGTAAACTTTTGTTGTTGCTGTTTGGTCTGGACCTAGAACTCTTGATCAGATTTAAATCGGTGTGGCAGGGTAAGTGAGGAACATGGCATATCTCCTTATACAATGTTTACTCCATGTGAATTAAAAAAATATTTTTATATTAAAACATACCATCATACTGAGCAATATTTGATTAATTCTTAGTGTAAATCACAAGACTTGAAAGCAGTGTTAATCTTGCACTAGGTTCTTTGAGCACAACTTTCAATGTTAATGGTATTCTATACAGAATATTTTAAAAAATCCTTTGTCATGTCTTGGAAACGCAAATAACACAGTGGATTTTCTCTAAATAAATAATTTTGTTTGAATACTGATGGAATTTCAGGTGGATACCATCTTAATGCAGTTTTAAAATAGGTATTTCTAGGTTCTTTGGAATCCTAATGCATATTGATTTCTTGTTGTACACAATTAGGTATTGATGAGGAAAGTGGGTTGGGGAGTTTGATTTGTGATTATACATCCACATGCATTCATACCCATTCTCACGTATTTCTCTTCTACCTAATTAGAAGAGATACTGCTAATATTTTTTCCAAAACCTAACCTCTGGCTTCTTTTCCCCCTTTTTCCACGTAAAACAATTAATTCATCAGTAACAATAAAAATGTCAGTGGCTATCATCTATTGAATGTTTATTATGTTCTAGTCACCGTGCTAAGCACTTCCATATACTGATTTTATTAAATTCTTATAGCCACTTTTTATGATGGATATACTTTTATGAATAAAAGGAAGCTGAACTTAAGTAACTCTCCCCAAATGACACAGCTATGGCTGGCTTAGAAACTGCTTCTCAAACTGAGCTTTAAGCCAGATTTTATACTGTGGGACTCCCACATACCAAAACAAGGTTTTACTCAAGTATAAATACCTACATGTCCTTGGAGAACTGTTTGCATATTTTGTCAAGGGGGTAAACACCTGGCTATAAGCACTTAGGGCTTTCCTGGCGGTTCAGCAGCACAGAACCTGCCTGCAAAGCAGGAGACATGGGTTCGATCCCCGAGTCAGGAAGATCCCCTGAAGAAGGAAATGGTAACCCAAATCCAGTATTCTTGCCTAGGAAATATGGACAGAGGAGCGTAGCAGGCTCCACTCCATGGGATCACATGAGTTGGACACAACTTAGCGACCACACCATCACCACTATAAGAATATAAGTATAGGGAAGATAGGCAATTAGTTGATATAAAGACCTTCGGTTATTAATTATGCTAATACCAACTTCATTTCTCAGCTTCCTTAATTTTCCAGCAGTCTCTGATGCTGAAGGCTTTTTGGAGTTGTACTCGGCTGCTCAGACACACCTCCCCAGGGGCATCTTCTGCCAGGCTGCTAGGCTACTGCTTGCTTTTCTCTGCCACCGAGTTCATACTTTTGTATCCATTCTGTCTTCTGGAGGTGTGCTGAAATCTCTGGTCTGTTAATCAGTTCGGTTCAGTTGCTCAGTCGTGTGTGACTCTTTGCGACCCCATGAATCACAGCACGCCAGGCCTCCCTGTCCATCACCAACTCCCGGAGTTTACCCAAACTCATGTCCATCGAGTCAGTAATGCCATCCAGCCATTTCATCCTCTGTTGTCGCCTTCTCCTCCTGCCCCCAATCCCTCCCAGCATCAGGGTCTTTTCCAATGAGTCAATTCTTCGCATGAGGTGGCCAAAGTACTGGAGTTTCAGCTTTAGCATCATTCCTTCCAAAGAAATTCCAGGGCTGATCTCCTTCAGAATGGATTGGTTGGATCTCCTTGCAGTCCAAGGGACTCTCAAGAGTCTTCTCCAACACCACAGTTCAAAAGCATCAATTCTTTGGCACTCCGCTTTAGATTCCCCCTATTTCCCACATCTTAATGGTATGTGTTAGAATTAGAGCTGCCATGGACTGGGAGATTTTGCAGGAAAGAGGAAACCAGCCAAACTTAACACTATGGGGTTGTGAGATGGGTCTGCAAGGGCAGTAACTGCTTGCATAATTCTTCCCCCTTTCCCTGGAATTTTGTCAAGGAAGTGGCAGTGGAGGAGGGCTTTGTAAGTGAAAAGAATTCATGCAGCTTTGCCCATCACAATTGCCACAGTTGGAACCGAATTTGAGTGCAAACTATGTAAAATGGACTTATTTTCAAACACTAAAAAGAGGAAATGACTGGCTATCTCAGCAGATGAGGCTTGGGAGTTTATGAACTGGGCTAACTGAAGGTGAACTCAATCTAATTAAACCTTTGGCTCAGCTCTGACTCAGTTCAACTTGTGGGGGATTCTGGGTAATTAAGGGGATTAAGGGTAAGACCTTCACACTAACCACCTAGAATCTTTGTGACCCTATAGACTGTACAGTCCAGGGAACTCTGCAGGCCAGAATACTGGAGTAGGTAGCCGTTCTCTTCTCCAGGGGATCTTCCCAACCCAGGTCTCCCACATTGCAGGCAGATTCTTTACCAGCTGAGCCATAAGGGAAGCCCAAGAATACTGGAGTGGGTAGCCTATCCCTTCTCTTCAACAGATATCTTCCTGACCCAGGAATCGAACCAGGGTATCCTGCATTGCAGGCAGAACCTAGAATGAAAGGCAAGCTATGTCTGCACAGACACCAATTACATTTTACACTGTTCTTATATACGTAATACAGACCAAAAGAGGGAAGGAACTGGACCCTTTATCAAGAATAAGCAGTCAATGTCTTGTAGATTACTAACACACATGAATTTTCAAGCCAAATAGATGATTCTAGGACTATTAATAAATGTACCAGAAAATTTCAAATCACTGGATGGCACTTGGGGGGTGGGGGTCAGTCCCTAGAAGGAGGTGTCAGAATGTACAGCAGGAACCACAAAGAAGACCGATGTGGCATAGGCTAAGGAGGGCATCCACACCAGGGACTGGGAGAGATGATGATGGGAGATTGGTTACATAAGGATTTATCCAATATGAAAATATTTTTAAGATGATGGGAGTGGATTCTCCTGTTAAAGGAAATTGCAAACGTGGCAAGATTACACAGAAGAACTGTACAAAAAAGATCTTCACGACCCAGACAATCACAATGGTGTGATCACTCACCTAGAGCCAGACATCCTGGAATGGGAAGTCAAGTGGGCCTTTAGGAAGCATCCCTATGAACAAAGCTAGTGGAGGTGATGGAATTCCAGTTGAGCTATTTCAAATCCTGAAAGATGATGCTGTGAAAGTGCTGCATTCAATATGCCAGCAAATATGGAAAACTCAGCAGTGGCCAAAGGACTGGAAAGGGTCAGTTTTCATTTCAATCCCAAAGAAAGGCAATGCCAAAGAATGCTCAAAATACTGCACAATTGCATTCATCTCACACACTACTAAAGTAATGCTCAAAATTCTCCAAGCCAGCCTTTAGCAATATGTGAACCGTGAATTTCCAGATGTTCCATCTAGTTTTAGAAAAGGCAGAGGAACCAGAGATCAAATTGCCAACATCCGCTGGATCATGGAAAAAGCAAGAGAGTTCCAGAAAAACATCTATTTCTGCTTTATTGACTATGCCAAAGCCTTTAACTGTGGAAGCCAACAAACTGTGGAAAATTCTGAGAGAGATGGGAATACCAGACTACCTGACCTGCCTCTTGAGAAACCTGTATGCAGGTCAGGAAGCAACAGTTAGAACTGGACATGGAACAACAGACTGGTTCCAAATAGGAAAAGGAGTACGTCAAGGCTGTATATTGTCACCCTGCTTATTTAACTTATATGCAGAGTACATCATGAGAAACACTGGGCTGGATGAAGCACAAGCTGGAATCAAGATTGCTGGGAGAAATATCAACAACCTCAGATATGCAGATGACACCACTCTTATAGCAGAAAATGAAGAGGAGCTAAAGAGCCTCTTGATGAAAGTGAAAGAGGAGAGTGAAAAAGTTGGCTTAAAGCTCAACATTCAGAAAATGAAGATCATGGCATCTGGTCCCGTCACTTCATGGCAGATAGATGGGGAAACAGTGGAAACAGTGGCTAACTTTATTTTGGGGAGCTCCAAAATCACTGCAGATGGTGATTGCAGCCATGAAATTAAAAGACGCTTACTCCTTGGAAGAAAAGTTATGACCAACCTAGACAGCATATTAAAAAGCAGAGACATTACTTTGCCAACAAAGGTCCGTCTAGTCAAGGCTATGGTTTTTCCAGTGGTCATGTATGGATGTGAGAGTTGGACTGTGAAGAAGGCTGAGTGCTGAAGAATTGATGCTTTTGAACTGTGGTGTTGGAGAAGACTCTTGAGAGTCCCTTGGACTGCAAGGAGATCCAGCCAGTCCATCTTAAAGGAGATCAGTCCCAGGTGTTCATTGGAAGGACTGATGTTGAAGCTGAAACTCCAGTACTTTGACCACCTGATGTGAAGAGCTGACTCATTGGAAAAGACCCTGATGCTGGGAAAGATTGAGGGCAGGAAAAGAAGGGGACGACAGAGGATGAGATGGTTGGATGGCATCATCAAATTGATGGACATGGGTTTGGGTAGACTCCAGGAGTTGGTGATATACAGGGAGGCCTGGCATGCTGCAGTTCATGGGGTCACAAAGAGTCAGACATGAATGAGCGACTGAACTGAACTGAAGAGGATAATTGTATTAAAATGAGGTATATGTTAAAAAGCCAATAGAGGAGATAAAATAGAATATTAAGTGTATTTATGTGCGCACACACACACATATATATTTGTTTCTAAAGAAAGTAGGAAAGAAAGAACAGAGAACCATTATGAAAAATAGAAAACAACTAGTGATATAGCAAATTTTAAATGAACCTTATTGATAAGTATTGTTGTTTAGCTGCTAAATTTTATCTGACTCTGGGACCCCATGGACTAGAGCCCTAGCTCCACCAGGCTTCTCTGTCTGTGGGATTTTCCAGGCAACAATACTGGAGTGGGATGCCATTTCCTTCTCTAGGGGATCTTCCCAACCCAGGAATGGAACCTGCATTGATGGGTGGATTCTTTACCCCTGAGCCACCAGGGCTTTCCCATTGATAAGTATATTGAATGTAAATAAACTAATGGCTTCAATTAAAAGAGATTTGGGTTTCCCTGGTGGTCCAGTGCTTGAGTCCACCTTGCAACACGGGGGAAACTGGTTCAATTCCTGTGCCTGTGTTCTAGAGCTCAGGTCCACAACTACTAAAACCCTCTGGGCAAGAGTCAGTGCTCTGCAACGAGAAGCCACTGCAATGAGAAGCCACGATGAAGAGTAGCCCCAGCTCACGGCAACTAGAGAAAGCTCAGCAGTTAACATTTTGGACCACATAAGTCTTTGTTGCAGTAGGCTCACTGCAGGATATTTAACAGCATCTGTGACCTCTACACACTAGATACCAGAAACACCATTCCTTTCCCTTCAGTTGTGACAACAAAAATTTTCTCCAGGTATTTCCAAATGTGCCCTGAGGGACAAAATCAACCCTGATTGACAATGTTAAACACCCCAATATTTGAATCATAGGTGTCCCAGAAGAAGAAAAGGCATGAGAAAATACTTGAGATAATAGCTGAAAACTTCCCTTAAATGGGGAAGGAAATAGCCACCCACGTTCAAGAAACCCAGAGAGCCCCAAACAGGATAAATCCAAGGCAAAACGCCCCAAAACACATATTAATCAAACTAACAAATATCAAACACAAAGAGCAAATATTAAATGCAGCAAGGGAAAAGCAACAAGTAACACTCAAGGGGCTCCCCATAAGAGTAACAGCTGATCTTTCAATAAAAACTCTTCAGGCCAGAATGGAATGGCAGGACATACTTAAAGTCATGAAAGGGAAAAACCTACAACCCAGATTATCGTACCCAGCAAGGATCTCATTCAGATATGAAGGATAAATCAAAACCTTTACAGACAAGCAAAAGCTGAGAGAATTCAGCACCACCAAACCAGTTCTTTAACAAATACTTAAGGATCTTCTCTAGACATGAAACACAGAAAGGTTTACAAAATCGAACCCAAAACACCAAAGTAAATGGCAATGGGATCACACTTATCAATATTTCCCTTAAATGTAAATAGGTTGAANCACCACCAAACCAGTTCTTTAACAAATACTTAAGGATCTTCTCTAGACATGAAACACAGAAAGGTTTACAAAATCGAACCCAAAACACCAAAGTAAATGGCAATGGGATCACACTTATCAATATTTCCCTTAAATGTAAATAGGTTGAATACCTCAACCAAAAGACAAAGACTGGCTGAATGGATACAAAAACATGACCCCTGTATATGCTGTTTACAACAGACCCACCTCAAACCAAGGGACACATACAGACTGAAAGTGAAGGGCTAGAAAAGAGATATTTCATGCAAATGGAGACCAGAAGAAAGCATGAGTAGCAATACTCCTATCAGATAAAATAGACTTTGAAATAAAGACCATGAAAAAAGACAAAGAAGGACACTACATAATGATCAATGGATTAATCCAAGAAGAAGATATAACAATTATAAATATATATGCACACAAATAAATAGGAGCACCTCAATGCATAAGGCAAATGCTAACAAGTATGAAAGGGGAAATTAACAGTATCTTAAATAATAGTGAGAGAATTTAATACCCCACTCACACGTATGGATAGATCCACCAAACAGAAAATTAGCAAAGAAACACAAGAGATAAATGATACAATGGACCAGTTAGACCTAATTGATACCTATGCTACATTTCACCCCAAAACAATGAATTTCATCTTCTTCTCAAGTGCACATGTAACATTCTCCAGGATAGACCACATCCTGGGTCATAAATCCAGCTTTGGTAAATTCAAAAAAATTGAAATCATTTCAAGCATCTTTTCTGATCACAGTGTGGTAAGATTACATGGAAAAAAACTTAAAAATACAAACATATGGAGGCTAAACAACACGCTTTTGAATAACCAACAAATCATGTAAGAAATCTAAAAGTAAGTAAAAATATGCATAGAAACAAATGAAACTGAAAATACAACCCAAAAGCTACAGGATACAGTAAAAGCAGTGCTGAGGAAGGTTCATAGCAATACAAGCTTACCTAAAGAAACAAGAGAAAAATCAAATGAATAACCGAACTTTACACCTAAAGCAACTAGGAAAAGAAGAAATGAAGAAAGTCAGGGTTAGTTCCCTGGTGGCTCAGACAGTAAAGCATCTGTCTGCAATGCAGGAGACCCAGGTTCAACCCCTGGGTCAGGAAGATCTCCTGCAGAAGGAAATGGCAACCCATTCCAGTACTCTTGCCTGGAAAATTCCATGGATGGAGGAGCCTGGTGGGCTACAGTCCATGGGGTCACAAAGAGTAAAACACGACTGAGTGACTTCACTTTCACTTTCAGGGTTAGTAGAAGGAAAGAAATCATAAAAATTAGGGCAGAAATAAATGAAATAGAAACAAAGGAGACTATAGCAAAAAACAACAAAACTAAAAGCTGGTTCTTTGAGAAGATAAATAAAATAGACAAACCATTAGCCAGACTCATCAAGAAAAAAGGGAGAAGAATCAAATGAACAAAATTAGAAATGAAAATGGAGAAATCACAACACAGAAATACAAAGGATCATAAGAGACTACTATTAGCAACTATATGCCAATAAAATGGACAAATTGGAAGAAACAGATGAATTCTTAGAAAAGTATAACCTTCCAAAACTGAACCAGGAAGAAATAGAAAATATTAACTGACTCATCATAAGCATGAAAACTGAAACTGTAATAAAAAATCTCCCAACAAACAAAAGCCCAGAACCAGATGGCTTCATAGGTAAATTCTACCAAAAATGTAGAGAAGAGCTAACACTTATCCTACTCACACTCTTCCAGAAAATTGCAAAGGAAGGTAAACTGCCAAACTCATTCTGTGAGGCCACCATCACCCTAATACCAAAACCAAAGATANGATGGCTTCATAGGTAAATTCTACCAAAAATGTAGAGAAGAGCTAACACTTATCCTACTCACACTCTTCCAGAAAATTGCAAAGGAAGGTAAACTGCCAAACTCATTCTGTGAGGCCACCATCACCCTAATACCAAAACCAAAGATACCACAAAAAAAGAAAACTACAAGCCAATATCACTGATGAACATAGATGCAAAAATCCTCAACAAAATTCTAGCAAACAGAATCCAACAACATATTAAAAAAATCATATATTATGACCAAGTGGGCTTTATCCCAGGGATGGAAGAATTCTTCAATATTTGCAAATCAATCAATGTGATACACATTAACAAATGGAAAAATAAAAACCATATGATTATCTCAATGGATGCAGAGAAAGCATTTGACAAAATTCAATACCCATTTATGATAAAAAGAAAAAAAACTTCCAGAAAGCAGGCATAGAAGGAACATATCTCAACATAATAAAAGCCACACATGTTAAATCCACAGCAAACATTATCCTCAATGGCAAAAAATTGAAAGCATTTTCTCTAAAGTCTGGAACAAGATAAGGGTGCCTACTCTCACCACTACTATTCAACATAGTTTTGGAAGTTTTAGCCACAGCAGTCAGAGAAGAAAAAGAAATAAAAGGAATCCAAATTGGAAAAGAAGAAGTAAAACTCTCACTGTTTGCAGATGACATGATCCTCTACATAGAAAACCCTAAAGACACCACCAGAAAACTACTAGAGCTAATCAACGAATACAGTAAAGTTGCAGGATATAAAATTAATACACAGAAATTCCTTGCATTCCTATGGACTAACAATGAGAAAACAGAAAGAGAAATTAAGGAAACAATTCCATTCACCATTGTGAAAAAAGAATAAAATACTCAGGAATAAATTTACCTAAAGAAACAAAAGACCTATATATAGAAAACTATAAAACACTGATGAAAGAAATCAAAGATGACACAAATAGATGGAGAAATATACCATGCTCATGAATTGGAAGAATCAATATAGTGAAAATGAGTATACTACTCAAAGCAATATAGATTCAATGCAACCGCTATCAAGCTACCAATGGTATTTTTCACAGAACTAGAACAAATAATTTCACAATTTGTATGGAAACATAAAAAACCTCAAATAGTCAAAGCAATCTTGAGAAAGAAGAATGGAATTGGAGGAATCAACCTGCCTGACTTCAGACTATACTACAANGGGAGAAGGTGAAAGTGGGATGATTTGAGAGAATAGCATTGAAACATGTATATTACCATATGTGAAATAGCTGACCAGTCCAAGTTCAATGCATAAAACAGGGCACTCAAAGCCGGTGCACTGGGACAACCCGATGGTATGTCACAGAGGGACGTGGGAGAGGGGTTTGGGACCAGGGAACATGTATACCTGTGGCTGACTCATGTCAATGTACGGCAAAAACTACCAGAAGATTGTAAAGTAATTAGCCTCCAATTAAAATTAATTAATTTTTAAAAATCACCCCTGATTGAGAACCACCTGACTAGATGAAAACCAAGATCCAACAATATGCTGCAATTCTTAAAAGGAAAGGATGCAAATACTAATTATAAGAAAACTGGTACGATTATATTAATATCAGACAATGCAGATTTGAAGACGAAGGGCATTTGCAGAAATAGAAATAGTTCAGAATGATAAAGAGAATCTACCTATTAAAAGGACATAAATGTTCATGCACCTAATAACAGAGCTTCAAAATACATGAAGTATAGATGGACAGAAACAAAGGGAAAAGAAAATCTATAGTCATGTCTGGAGACTGAAACACTGCTCTTTAATTAATTGGTAGCATAACTAGATGAAGATCAGGAAGGTTATATGAGATTTGAACAATGCATTTAACCAACTTGACCTAAATGATACTTCTAGTAATCTAGAAGTGTTCTTAGTATTCTAGAGTACATTCAACAACCACAGAGTATACATTTTTTTCAGGTGCACTTGGAATGTTTACCAAGATAGACCATATGCTGGGCCAAAATGTAAGTCTCATTAAATTACAAATGACTGCAATCAAACAAAATATTTTCTATGACAACATAAATAAAAGTCAAAAATGAAAAGGCATCTACGGAAGTCTTCAAATTTTTAGAAAAATAACATATTTCTAAGTAACTGCTGGGTCAAAACCAAATCACAGGATAATTTTAAAATATTTAAAATTAAACTTTTAAGTTCTTCAAAACAGTTTGTTTTCATACCTCTCTTTCTCAGGACCAACTGGTTTTAGATAGTTTCCCCCCAAAAAGCTTCATTAAAATCATTCAATTGCTTTCAGATCTTTGGGCAGTCACCCTTTGTTTTTAATCTCACACCTATAGGAATGCAAAATCTAAAAAAAAGTAGTAAATGTTAAACTCACAGAGTTTTACAGAGATGGGTGTAAAATAAATACAGATTTCCATCTTTCCTTATTTTATAAGCCCAGAAATCATTTTTAGTGTAGAGGATATTAGTTAGCAGAAAATTATGGTTATAATTAGCTTTCTGCAAGTCATGTATTTGCAACTAGGAATGATCTTATAATGCTAACTATGTTGTGAAAAGGAATTATTTCAGTGTTAGATTTTGATCAAGCTAAAATTTAAAAAAATCTATATCTAGACATGTGAGTGAAATTGCAGGGAAAAAAAGAAAAATCTAAAGCAACCAGTATTTTTTTTAAGGATAGGTTATCTTCAAAGAAGCAGAATGTATACTAATAACATTATTTAAGCAACAGCAGCAAGAAAAATCAACAGGCAATAGAATTATGAAATCAATATGCAGAAAGAAAATAATGACCAACATAGAAGTCTGCACCCAGGACTTCCTATGACAGAGTGGATAAGAATTCACATGGCAATGCAGGGGACATAGGTTTGATCCCTGGTGCAGGAAGAGTTCACGTGGAGCAACTATGCCTATGTATCATAATTAATGAGCCTGTGCTGTAGAGTCCAGGAACCACTGTTACTGAGCCTGCATGCTGCAACTACTGAAGCATGTTCACCTAGAGCCTGTCCTCCTCAACAAAAGAAGCCACTACAGTGAGAAACCTGCACACTGCAATGAAAACCCAGCAGAACCAAAACTAAATAGAATTTTTTCTAAAGTCTACACCCAGCACAAATATCCTTCAGAAACGAACAAGAAATAAAGACACTGTTAGGCAGCGACCCAATGGACGTGAATTGGAGCAGACTCCAGGAGACAGTGGAGGACAGAGAAGCCTGGTGTGCTTAGTCCATGGGGTCACAAAGAGCTGGACGCTGAACAACGAGATAAAAATTTAGAGAATTTGCTACCAGTAGACCTTCAGTTAGGAATTAAGTATATTCTTTGGGCAGAAGCAAATGATACTGGTTAGAAGGTTAGCTATGCAGGAAGCCAAGAATTCCCAAGAGAACTATAAATAGATGGTAAATCTAAATGAACATTGACTATGTAAAGTAATAAAATCCTGTGGTTTAAAGTATCATGACAGTCGCTCAGTCATGTTTGACTCTTCGAGACCCCATGGAGCCTACTAGGCTCCTTTGTCCATGGGATTCTCCAGGCAAGAATACTGAAGTGGGTTGCCATTCCCTCTGCAAGGGTTTAAAGTATAGAGAGCATTAAAAGCATAGATAAATAACAGCATATTGATTGTATTTTCCTGTTGGAGTGTTAAAAGTACTAATTAACTTATAATTTCTAGGGTTAAAAAATACCTAACTTTCAGACTAACAGAGGAAAAACTAGAATTAAAACTTGGTGACTTTCATTAAAAAAGCAAAAAAGAGGTGAAAATAGAACATAGAATGGGCAGGATAAATAGAAGTCATGTAAGATGATAGATTTAAATCCACATTTACTGTTTTAAGACTTAGAGCACAGTACATAGGAGTCTGACAGAAAAGAGTAACTGACTTAATCACTTTGTCCTAATGAAAGTGAAAGTCATTCAGCCATGTCAAACTCTCGAGTGGGTAGCCTAGCCATCCTCCAGTGGATCTTCCTGACCCAGGAATTAAACAGGGGTCTCTGGCATTGCAGGTGGATTCTTTACCAACTGAGCTTCTAGGGAATCTAAGAAGTCCTCTTTAGTAAGTTCCCAAAAATGGAAGTTTAAAAATGCTACTTCGTGAACACTTTAGGTATCAGAGTAGCAATAAGGCACTCTGCATCCATTCTATCTTTTTATCCTCACAATGAACTCCCTACTTGGAGGTGAGGATTGTCAGAGGGTGCTCAGTTAGTAAGCGACCAAACAGGATTCAAAACAGTTCAAACTCATCCCAACCTGAGCATACATCTCACCATGACACAATTCCTACCATTTTATAAATCTAGTTTGGTCATGTTGTTTAAATATATCTTAAGCTTTTAACTGCTCAGAAGAAACAGATGGACAAACGTTTTGCAACAAACCCAACTTTTAAAAATTAAAATTCCTAAGATTCCTCTAAGTTAAATAAACAGATTTTTAAGACAAACATACTAAACTTAGCCTATAGTCATGTGCACAGCTACTCATATTCAAAGCAAGCATTTGCAGAGATGCTCTGCATCCTATATTTTTCCATTTTGTGGCCCACACTGCATATGCATTTCAGTTTCTACTTGGATATCCATTTAATTCTGCCAAGAATATGCATTCATTTCTTGTTAAAAGTAGAGTTTTTCATTTCTGAAATGATTTATATGGGAGGACAATGTAATTACATTAGAAGATATTTTAATTTGCAAATTCATTTCCAGCCAAGATTTGTGCAAAATAAAATCTAATTTAGGCCAAAGAATATCAAACATGCTAATCAATTTTTTTAATGACTTCCCAAGAAGAAACTGGTGTTGGTTATGATTTTTTACACAGCACTGTTATCTTCCAACCATATTGCTTTTTTAAAGTATTCAATTTATTTTTATGCTCTTTCAATAATGAGGACTGTGTTATCTATTTACCAGAAAATGAGAACTTTGTTGCTCAAATGATACAAAAAAAAAAGATTTTGATTGTTTTCCTTCAAGTTACTTATTTCCAGGTACGTTCACTTTTATTTCTGTCATTTTTTTTTTCCCTACTGCTTAATCCCTAGAGCCTTCTATACTAATCTGTTAATTTTATATTATTCATACTGTTCATGGAAGAATTGATGCTTTTGAACTTAAGAGTTGGAGAAGATTCCTGAGAGTCCCTTGGACTCCAGGGAGATCAAACCAGTCAGTCCTAAAGGAAATCAGTCCTGACTATTCATTGAAAGAACTGATGCTAAAGATGAAACTCTAATACTTTGGCCACCTGATGTGAAGAACTGACTCATTGGAAAAGACCCTGCTTTCCCTGCTGGGAAAGATTGAAGGCAGGAGAAAGGGAGAACAGAGGATGAGATGGTTGGATGGCAGCACCAACTCAATGGACATGAGTTTAAGCAAGCTCCGGGAGTTGGTGATGTATAGGGAAGCCTGGCATGCTGTAGTCCATGGGGTCGCAAAGAGTCGGACATGATTGAGCCACTGAACTGAACTGACATATTATTCAATATAATGCTGAAGTGACTATAGCTTGTCCCAAGACCATTACAAGAGAACAAGCTAGAGAAAGAAAAATTGTCACTAGAAAAGATAAATGGATGACACGCTGGACCTTAAGCTCTGTATCTAATGGAAATTCTCATGCAGCCATGAGGAGACATGAACTGCCTCGTTAACTTTACATCCTAGTTCTATCAGCAATTGATTTTTAATGCCTATGTTCATCATTTATGAGCTCTTGCCAGTCTATACACATTTACAATTAAGCTTTATAAGGTGAACTAGTCACACGGTGATGCTCACTGCATCATCAGTGAAAATAATTAAAGAATAATTCACAAAGAGGAAACAGAGCTGCTGGGCCAGTACTATTTTGTGATGCAAATTACTAATGATTAAATGTCGAATATGGAAGCTATAATTGCCACTGTATTGACCTTAAAAATCACCAACATATCATGAAGATACTTTTGGAAAATCGAGGTAACATTGCTTTCTTTCTTTCTTTCATATTTCCACAGCATCTTTCAGCCAACATTTCTGACAATACTGTAGTGAGGCCATCTNTATATATATATATATATATTTAGATTCTTTTCCAGTATAGGATATTATATCAAATATAGTTCCCTATGTTATACAATAAAGCCTTGTTGTTTATCTATTTCATATATAGTGGTGTGTATCTGTTAATCCCATACTCCTAATTTGTCCCTTCTGCATCCCTTTACCCTTTGGTAAGTTTGTGTTCTTATACCTATGAGACTATTTCTGCTTTATGATATTATGTGTATTATTTTTTAGATTCCGCATATAAGTGATATCATGCAATATTTGTCTTTCTCTGTCTGGCTTTCTTCACTATGATAATCTCTAGTTTTTCTAACATAAATAAGTTAATACAAGAGATGTATAAGGCAATGATGTTAAAATAATGTGGAAATAATATTGGCTGTTTCATAGACTGTTTTTCTAAGTCCATGGGATTCAAAACTGCAGAAATAGGAAAAAAAAAAGAAAAAGCCCTCAGATGGGCTGGTGACCTGGCAACATGAGCCTTTTGGGCTGTATTTTAGAAAAACTACCAATGAAAGCCTGTTCACAGGGCTCTGTCCCCAGAGAGGCGCCCCAGTCTGGGGCAGTTCTTGCCTGCTTGGCAGGTCCACTACCTCCTGTGAGTACTAAGTTTATGCAGCCCCATAAGCTCTGATTTCCATGTCCTTTGGCTCTATTTCAGCTAAGATTAGCCCTTACCTGATAAAATTTTGTCCTCATTCCTATTCTATTGTTTTGTGCAATCTAATATTCTTTGTCACAGATTCCAGCTACTCTGTGGAGAAGGAAATGGCAACCCACTCTAGTATTATTGCCTAGGGTAGCCCATGGACAGAGGAGTCTGGCAGGTTACAGTCTATAGGGTTGCAAAGAGGCAGACACGACCCAAGCGACTGAGCAGGCACCAGCTACTCTGAGCTGCTTGCCTTGATGGGCCATTTCAATCCCCAACTATGAATGAGGATATTTGGCAGGGGGGAGGGGGGGGAGTGGTGGCTGTTAGTACTCTGGTTATCATTATGTAAGGTAGCTTATAATGCAAGACAGTAATCATAAACAATCAGATGAAAATATTTTTAAAATATTTTCAGATATTACAATTCTTTACCTTCATGTTTGCATTTTCCCACCAGGTTCTAAATCTGCTGTGTGAGAGGGGAGGATATCAAAGTCACCAAGGAAAAATTTTATATAACTGATACCTTTCTACCCTTCCCTTCTGCAAGACTATGTTATGTTGAAAACTACCATTCTTAGCAGGGGAGTGAATGGGATGAAGCATAACCTACATTTCCCTAAGTCCTCAAAACTTTTAAACTCAACAGTTTCAGGATCCTTAGGAATTTATAGACTTTTTTTTGATGGCAGGGAGGACAGTTCTATGTTTAAATGTACTTATGTAACAAGCTTTCCAACGGGCAAAAGCGTTCTGTTTTCTGTTAAGTACTATCATGTAAGATGTATCAGTATATATTTTTTGCAGCAATTTTAATGATTCTTTCATATCTAGACTGATAAAGATGCTGTTAGTTTTAGAAATATCAGTTAAAGGGAAAAACACTAAAGACTCCTCCTCATTCTCTGAAGATTTCAGAGTAAAATTATTTCTATCTGGCTTTTAGTTTAAAGAAATATTGGTCTTTTACTTTAAATATGTATGTACTTTGTCATTTTCTTTGTCTCCCGAGAGACTTTTCTGTCCTGAAATCAGAAGGCATCCCTTTAGGTTGGTGGCCCTCAGGTGAATGAGAAATGCAGTTGAGATTGGAGAAATGATGAATCTGCTCAAACTATCTCCTCTTCCTTCCATCATGTCCAGCTATCTAGCTTGAAATATTCACTGTTAAAACTGCACAGCCCCATAACCAGGTTAGAAAATTTGAAATTGTTGAGAATCTCTTTCATTAGTTGGTATATTGATTTTATTAAATAAATTTAATAAATTTTACTTATTTACAGTTTATATTCCACATATCTTTGACATATTTGAGATGATCAACAGTAAAAATATATCCATTATGGAAATAAAAAGTGATTCTTCCCCTCTTTCCTACTTATCCTTCCCAACAATAAAAACGTGAAAGTCAACTTTGAATTCAACATTTGTTAAAATTATAGGAAAAACAATAAGCCAAAATAATATTTGATTATTTCCTATCAGAATATTCTGGTAACCTTAGGCAAAGGGGAAACTGGATAGGTAGGGAAAAGGTTTTGTTTAGAATTAAGAAAATGTGCCAGTTAGTAGGTTTTTCTCTCCCCTTCTAACTGTGTTATGTGATGCTGGAGTGGGGACTTTGCAAACCACTTTGCCAACTGGCTCCCTATTAAGCTCTGCCAGTTGGGTGGGTGTGTGTGTGTGTGAGAGAGAGAGAGAGAGAGAGAGAGAGAGAGAGGGAGAGGGAGGTTTTAAGTGTGTGTGTGTATGTGTGAGAGAGAGATTTTAAGTACATCTAACATCTTTTCCTTGTTTTTCCAGTTCTAAGGGAGGCAGCTGCTACCTCATTTTCTCTTTTTTTGCCTTCTCAGTCACCAAATTAACTTTACACCTAANGTTTTAAGTGTGTGTGTGTATGTGTGAGAGAGAGATTTTAAGTACATCTAACATCTTTTCCTTGTTTTTCCAGTTCTAAGGGAGGCAGCTGCTACCTCATTTTCTCTTTTTTTGCCTTCTCAGTCACCAAATTAACTTTACACCTAATTGATAATTACTTACGCTCTATTTTCTATTAAATAAATAGTGTGACTTAGTCTCATGACTAGATCTTAACAGATACATTGATGGACACCAGGTCATGTCTCATGTCTCCTAATATGTTTACTTACATGAAGCAGCATGCCTCCTAAGATAGTCACACACTCCTCCTGAGCTCTTAATTCAACAGTCTTCCCATGAGATCAAGCTTTTGTTATATATAATGTTTCTTTTAACAAAGAAGCATGTAAAGCATTTTTTTATTCCATTTTTAATTTTTGGTAAAATTCTTATCATTAAGATTGTCATTTGCTTCCTTTGGATGTGTAAATGGACTATGTTAGTCAGACCCATGACTGCATGAATTACACATGAGTATAAAAGCTCCATTATCTCCTCCCAAGGGCTAATTTTTCTATTTGAAAATGGTAAATAAAGTGAGGATGGTGGTCCTAGAAGGTTAAAAACTAAACCCAGTTAGAAGTCTGGTTTATTTAATGCTATCAGAATATTTTTTTAAAAATTAAAGTTGGTAGAAAGACTGCTAGTTCTATACAGAAAGATATTATACTGAGAGTCAGCAATTATTTTCTGCACACAGTTTAATTTTCAACTTTCTGACAAGCCACCATTGCCTTCTCAACATAACTGTTGTCATGGGAAAGTAAAGTTCACTTTTTCTTCCACAGATTAGTCCATTCATAATGCACAATAACCAAGGCTCAGGGGTTTTCAGGACTACAAGGAAACACATGGCCAAGACAGTAAAAAAAGACAGACAATATAAAAACCAAGATTATGAAGCAGGAAGGACCTGAATTTTGAGTTTAAAAAGAAGGTAGGAGCCAAATTTACTTAGGATTACCCTAACAGTGGAGCACAGAAGACAGAGGACTAGCATATTTACAGTTCGGGAAAAAAAACTATCAACCAAGAAATCTAAACGCAGCAAACTTTGAGAGAACTTAGATCCGCCTAACAAGAAATACTAACTAAAGTCCTTCAGACTAATAAGAAATGACTCGGGATGGTAACTTGAATCCACAGGAAGAAACAAAGAGCACCAGAAATGATAAATATGTGAATAACTATAAACAAATATATATATTCTTATTTTTCTTATAATTACTCTGAGAGATAAAAGAGTGTATAAAACAATAATTATATTATTGGGTTTACTATATAAATGGATAACACATAGCACAAAAAAGAGGGAGGCTACCTTAGAGTAAAGCTGCTATTTTACCAGAATTAGATCTGTTTTAACCTGATGTACATTGTGATAAATTTTGATGTAAAAATAATATCTAGCATAATCACTAACAAAATAACTAAAAAAAAATTACTTAAAAATTTGGCAGAGGAATTAAAATAATACAGTTTGACACAAAAGAGGGCTGTAGAGAAGGAATAGATAAACACAAAATGTGACTCATACAACTTAATAGAAAGAAAATTAAACAATCTGATTTTAAAATGGGCAGAGAATCTGAATTTAAATTTTTCCAAAGAAGACATACAAATGACCAACACGGACATGAAAAGATGCTCAGCATCACTAATCAGGGAAAATCAAATTGAAAGCCATACCTGTTAGAATGGCTATCATCAAAATGACAAGAAACAAGTGTTGGTGAAAAAAAGGGAACACTCATGCACTGTTGGTGTGACATATATTGGTGCAGCCTTATGGAAAACAGGAAGATTCTCAAAAAGTTAAAAATAGAACTACCATATATGATCCAGCAATTTCACATCTGGATATTTATCTAAAGAAAACAAAAACACCAACTTGAAAAGATACATGCATCACTATGTTCACTGCAGTATTACTTACAACAGCCAAGATGTGGAAGCAACCTATGTTTCCATCATAGATGAATGAACACAGGCGACGTGATACACACACACACACAGAATGTTATTTGACCATAAAAAGAAGGAAATCTTGCCATTCATAACAACTGGGATGAACCTTAAGAGCCTTATACTAAGTGCAGTAGGTCAAAGACATCTACTATGTGATTTTACTTACACGTCGAACATTGGAAACAAAACCAAACACTAAGCTCATAGAAGAGAAAATAGGTTGATGTTGCCAGAGGTGGGATTAGAGGCAGACAAAATAGGTGAAGGGGGTCAAAAGATAAAAACTTCCAGTTATAAAATAAATAAGTCATGCTGATGTAGTACACAACAGGGTGATTAGAATGAATAATACTGCATTGCATATCTGAAAGTTGCTAAGAGAGTAGATCTTTAAATTTCTCATTACACATACACAAAAAAATTTGTAGCAATGGTGACAAGTGTTAAGTATTAACTTACTGTGATCATTTGCAATATAATTATCAAATCATTGCACTGTACACCTGAAATTAATAAAGTGTTAAGTCAATTATATCTCAACTTTCTAACAATATAAGACATCTAGAAGATAATAGCAAAATGCAGACATTTTCAAAGAAATCAATATTTGCATTAATGTGATTATACTCTAATTGAAAGGCGGATATGGTCAGACTGGATTAAAAAAGCAATTATCCAATTATATGCTGTCTACGGAGACACAATACAGAGTCCAAGGCACAACTGGTCAAAAATAAAAGGATATTAATATACCTGGAGTGGCTACATTAAGATTAATGGACTTTAAGTCAAGAAATATTACTAAAGACAGAGGGACATTTCATAATGATGAATCAACATATCATGAAAATAAATCAGTTTTAGTCTACACTTACTGAACAAAGGATAGACAATTAAATAACTATAATTAGAGATTTTAATGCCCCACTTTCAATATTGGATAGAACAACCAGACATAAAGTCAAAATGGACATAGATAAATTGAACACAATTATTTTAATCTAATGTGTAGATTGTGGTAAGTTAAGATGCATATAGCCACCCACATTCTATCCAACAGAGAATATATTGGGTTAGCCAAAAAATTCATTTGAGTTTCTCCACACAACAAACCCTCACAAAACTCAAAAAACCATATAGCTAATATAATTCTTTCTGGTGAAAATGAATGCTTTCTCCCTGATTCAGGAAGTTAAGGATATCTATACTCTCATTACTTCTACTTCAATGTTGTACTGGTGATTTGGCCAACTTAATAATAAGAGAAATCAAGGTAATGTAGGTTAGAAAAAAAGATATAAAACTTTATTATTTGCACATAGCATGATGTTATGTGCAGAAAATCCTATAGAATCAAAAAAACTACTAAAACTAATAAATCAGTTTGGCAAGTTTTCAGGATATAAAATACACAAAATTACATTATATATCTATGAAAACAATGAACAATCTGAAAACAAAATTAACAATTTCATTCACAATAGCTTCAAAAAGAATAAAATAGTTATGAACAAACAGCAGAAGAGACATACACTTTATCTCACAAACTTTGCTGAAAGTAAAGACCTAACTGAAAGGAGAGATATAACACATTTGTGGACTGGAAGACTCAATATTGTTAGGATGGCAATTCTCCCCAAATTGATCTATAGAAGCAAGGTCAGCCTTATCAAAAACTCAGCAAGTTTTTTGGTAGAAATGGGTGAGTCAATACTGAACTTTATATGGAAATACAAAGAACCCATGACAGTCAAAATTTTTGAAGAACAACAGTTAGAGACCTTACTTTTTTTTCCCCCCAAACTCCCAACTAAAGCTATAATCAAAACATTGCAATGTTGACTTAAGAATAGACATATAGATAAATGTAACAGGAGAGTCTAGAAATAAACCTTTATACTTATAGTCAATCAGTTTTCAACAAAGTGCCAAGCAATTCAGTAGGAAAAAGAAAGTCTTTTCAGAAAATGGTACTAAAATTACTGAATATCCATATGAAAATAAAAACCTCAGATCTTCACATTATAACATTCAGAAAAATAAACTCAAAATGGATCACAGATCTAGATATATGAGCTAAAAATATGAAACTTCTAGAAGAAAACAGGAGAAAATCTTCATGATACTGGGTTAGATTTCTTAGAAATCTTTTTTGTTCCAAAATCATGATCAATAAAATAGAAAATTGATAAATCGGACAGACTTCATAAGATTAAAAACTTTTGCTCTTCCAAAAGCACCATTAATAAAAAGTCACAAACTAATAGAATACACTTGCAAGTTATATGCTTGATATCCAGAATAGACTTAAGAGGAAAAAAAAAAAAACACTTAAAACTCCATCATAAGAATTCAAGTAACCCAATTTAAAAATCAGCAACAGATTTGACAAGCATTTCACTAAGAAAAATATATGAATGGCTAATAAGCCCATGAAAGGGTGCTCAATATCATTGATCATTAGTAGTGTAAGTTGCTCAGTGGTGTCCAACTGTTTGCTACCCCACGAACTGTAGCCCGCCAGTCTCCTCTGTCCATGGGATTTTCCAGGCAAGAATACTGGAGTGGGTTGCCATTCCCTTCTCCAGAGGATCTTCTCGACCCAGGGATCAAACCCTGGTCTCCTGCATTGCAGGAGAACTCTTTACCATTTGAGCTACAGGGAAAACCTCATTAATCATTAGAGAAATGCAAATTAAAATCATAGTGAGATACCATTCCAAACTCATCAGAGTGGTGTAATGTAAAGGACTGTCCATATGAAGTGTTAGCAAGTATGAGAAGAATCTGGAACCCTCATACATTGCTAGTAGGGATGTAAAATGGTAAACATTTTGGCAGTCACTTCAAAAGTTAAATATTAGCTTACTATGATTATAGTTAACTTACAACTCTCTGGGGCTTTCCTGGTGGCTCAGTCGGTAAAGAATCCACCTGCAATGCAGGAAACTTGGGTTTGATCCCTGGATCAGGAAGATCCCCTGGAGAAGAGAATGGTGACCCACTCCAATATTTTTGCCTGCAAAATCCCATGGACAGAGGAGGTGGGTGGACTACAGTCTATGAGGTTGCAAAAGTTGGACACAATTTAGTGACTAATCCTCCACCACTACAACTATCTAGCAATTTCACACTTTGACAACTACCCAAGAAAATGAAAATGTATGTCCATATAAAGACTTGTACATGAATATTCATAGCAGCATTAGTCATCATAGCCAAGGACTGGAAATAATCCAAATGTCCATTGGCAAGTGGAGGCATAAACAAAGACACAGAATATTTTCAACATGACAAGGATTCCTAGGTTGCCCTTCTTTAATCACACTCAATCCCCTTCCTCACTGTACCTCCCACACCATTCCCTGTCCTGACCATGATTCCTGGCAACTACTAAGTTCTCAATTTGTATAATTCTGTCATTTCAAGAATGTTGTATAATGGAATCATACAGATGGTAGCTAACCCTTTTGGATTGACTCTTTTTACTCATCACAATGCCCTGGAGATTCATTCCAATTGTTGCATGTATCAGTAATCCATTTCCTTGTTATCACTGAGTAGTATTCAAGGATATGAATTCCAGTTTCTTTAGTCATTCACCCATTGAGGAAAGTTTGATCTGTTTTTAGTTGTTGGCTGTTTCAAATAAAGCTGTCATAGACATTTATTTACATGTTTTTACATGAGGAAAAGTTTTTATTTTTTCTGGGATAAACACCCAAGAGTATAAACAGCTGGGTGTTCTAGTAGTTGCTTGTTTAGTTTAAGAAACTGCCAAACTGTTTTCCAGAGTATCGAAGAACTATCTTTAAACCAATGCAGTACTGTAAAGTAAAATAAAGTTTAAAAATAAATAAATAAAATAAAAGTTCTAGGCTGAGAACAAGAGCAGATCAAACCTATTGAATGGGTTTGGCGAGGCCAGGCTATGGAGAAGATAAATGAGCTAAAGCCAAAGGTGATGAGGCCCTGAGTGCTGGCAACATGAATGACGCACCACAGTGCTCCCCTCAGACAGTAAGTTAGGTCCCCAGACCGTGTGCTCTCCAGCAATCGCTCAGTATCCTTCACCAAGAAAGGGGATCATCAGAAGGCTTACAAGGATGGTGACAAAACGGTTGACTTAAAACCTGACTGGGGCAAGGGCTCTATTCCCCAAAAAAGCAGGAGCTCTTGAGTTTTAAACTCATTCAAAAATCACCACTCAAACCTATGACAAGAGTTTAAACATGAAGCAAATAATCCTCAATCCTCAACTCAAAGATGGTTTACAAAATATGGAGCCCTGGTCAGCAGAGATGAAATTCAACAATCCTATCATCATGTCTGATCTATACCAGACGTTGGATAGTGATTCCAGGACAGGGACACTGCTCACGGATCCTACGTACCAGGAACTGACAGAGCAACACACCAGAGGCCATCTGACCTGGGCTAAAATTGCAAGATCCGTAGGTCAAGACTACCCTCAGTGTCTCCTCCAAGGAGATCTGGGCAGTATGGATGAGGAGAAAGAAGCTGAGACACCTCCACCACCACCATCTTCTCCCAAAAAGGAGACCAAGCCAGAGCCAATGGAAGAAAATCTTCCAGAGAATAAGAAGCAGGTATTGAAGGAAAAAGAGTTGGGGAAGGATGCCTGTAAGAGAAAGAAAAAAAAAAAACTTTGACTCAGCCTTAAATAGTACGACAGAGCCAACACCAGGACCCCACCAACATGACTCACGTGACCAATCAAGGAGCCAGGTACTTCACAAAGGGTGGCCAAAGGGAAGGGAGATTTGTGAGAAGGCCTTTGAAGAGCAGCTAAACAAGTGAGAAGAATATCAACAGATTGCCAAACCTCACACTCAAACTGGAAGAGCCTATTCCATGGAAGGAAAGCACAAGAATGCCGTCCATTTCTACAAGTCTCTGGCAGAGCACCAAACCCTGGACTACAAAAACCCAGAACAAAGGCAATGGATATATTCAGAAAGGGGACTATCCCCAGGCCAGAAACCATCAAATGGGAACCTGGGAGACACCAAATTGTACAGCAAGTGAGCTGCCTGCTCCATTGAACTCCTGGAGTTTCAGCTGCACTCAAGGACTGTGAGAAATATATCCAGTTAGAACTGACTCTCACCAAGGGTTATCCATGGAAAGCAGCTTCCCTAACAATCAACAAAGGACTATACAAAAGCCATGGATGTCCGCTATAAGGCACTAGACCTAGACCCCAACGGTAAGGAGGTAGCTGACAGTCACCATGCCTACACGGTGTTACAGAACCACCAACACAACAGCCTTGAAGATGTGAAGAGATAGGCCATGGCCAAGGTGCAACAGATGAGTGACCTGGCCATGTGGCTTATCTTGGAACAGATGACGAAGAACCCTGGCACTCAGCAGACACAAAGAATCCTGCAATAATGTGGGAGCTCCAGAAGCTGATGGAGGTGGGTCTGGTTGCAATCGGGTGATGACTCACTCATCATCTCCTTCCCTTCACCCTCATGTAGAAATAGGAGCCAGAACTGTGGCAAGCAGCATGGAGCAGAAGGGACAGACAGGGAAAGGAGAAAATTTTATCTCTATATGTTTATATAGACCAACATGGAAGACAGAAATCTCTACTCCGGTTATTCGTGCAGCCTCTTGGCCCTTCTAGCACTAACGCTGTCTCTCTTGCTGCCCCAGATTTCACGTCTCCCACCCATGCTCCTCAGTCACTGTCCAAGCTGCTCTGCCATAGCTGGTGATTGGTGGGGTCGGGGGTGGCAGTGGGCAGGGAATGAAAGCGTTAGCCACTCACTTGTGTCCGTGACTCTTTGCGACCCCATGGACCGTAGCCCACCAGGCTCCTCTGTCCAAGGAGTTCTCCGGGCAAGAATACTGGAGTGGGTAGCCATTCCCTTTTCCAAGGGATCTTCCCAACCCAGGGATCAAACCTGGGTCTCCTGCATTGCAGGCAGATTCTTTACCATCAGAGCCACCCGCCAGGCAAAGGGGGAGGCTGTTCTTTCCAACCTCAGGTCCCAGCTGTCTTCACACTATAAACTCTATGATGCCTTCACCAACAAAACCAGCCAGTCAGGCCTGGTTACACATTAAAAAAAAAAAAAAAAAACAGGAAAGAAAAAGTAGTTCTGTTTATTGTTAATACCAGACAAGAGAAAGACAAAATATATCTTTGTTCAAGCTTAGGTCTTTTACAGGAAATAGGATACCAGAAGTCTATTCAGATCTTATCATAGTTTAATTAATGAAAGAAGGTGACTGTGCATTATTATCAAGGTTGTCTCTGGGGGAAAAAAAAAAGCCACTGATTAACAATAGCAACTTAAAACTTCACAACTGTTTTTAATGTTGACCTAGGAGCTCCATGTTAGTAGAGCTTTCATGGTCTACTGATGTAATATTTGGCAATGAGCAGACTCTGAATGTTTTACTCAACATTTTGGGATTAAAATACAGGAAACATTCTTCCCATGTTCCCAAATGTAAAACCTATTTATCTTGATTTATTTTCACAAAAGAACAAGCTCTCAGAATTATAGACACATGTTCTCTTCCCCAAAACAAAATAAACCATGTCTTTGAGGCTGAAAAAGAAAACTTTCAGAAGATTTTTGAATAATTTAGAAGATTCTAAGCCTTGAGACATAATATTCTGATCATTACTGCACAGCAAGTAATTTTGGCCCAAACTGTTCTCTTGAAATCTGAAGTCAACAGGAGATCTGTGCAAGAGACAATCACGTCTACCAGTACAGGACCACTCTCAAGCTTAAAGTTTTTCAAAAGTTTATGAAATATTTATGCACTCTAAACTAGATTGAAAAATCTTCATGACCATCTACCTGCGGGCAAACTATTCAGTGTTTTCTGCCTTTTCCACATACCAGCTGCCTAGAGTCCCACCCTCCCCAGTCAAGTATTTTATAATACTCTCTAAACAACTGTATTCCACCATATCTGAATATCTGAATGCAGATCATAGTTTCCAAAATACCTGGTGCAGGAAGGTCCCTAGAAGTCCTGTTTATAATCACTATGCAGTCTGCAGTTCCTTTCATAAATACAAAAGTCACCTCTCATCCTTCATGACATTTCCCTTCTCATTCTATCCAGGCTGGAGGTGCTACAGTGCCTGTCATGTTCCTATCGGTTATGCACTATCAACACTCATTTTCCCCTGCAGCATTTTGTATTAATTCACTATTCTTATCTGGAAAATAAAAATTTTATTTAAATTAGTTTTTCTAATTACTCTAGTACAATTCCTTCCTTTCCCATAATAACTTATTGGTGTTGTAATACTGGCTTACAGAAGCCTTTCCTTATATTGAATAAATATAACATATATTTAATGAGTGCCTACTATCCCACTGTGATTATCACTGGAAATTCTGTGGTGGAAAAAATGGATAAAGTTCCTACCTTAATGGAGCTTACAGCCTAATGGTAAAGACAGACATTAAACAGATCATCACACAAGTAATTACAATGCTGGCAAGCATATGAAAAAAAATGCTACAAATGTATATATAAAGGGACAAGTAGTCGGCAGAAATTGTAGACTAGCAAAAAATGATGCTTAACCTGAGATCTGATAATAATTTGGAGTTAACAGAGACAAAGGGAAGAAGTGTGTCACTAGAGTGCAAAGGATTTTGGCATAGTTAGGAACTCACAGAATGTCACTGTGTCTGGAACCTAGAGCATAAAGGGGAGAAAGCTACAGAGGAAGCTGGGGCCAGGTCATGCTGAGTCTGGTAGGCTCTGAATTTTATTCAAGTTGTATTTGAAATATTTGTAAGTAAGGGACTGCTATGATCAGCCTGCACTTTAAAAGGACCACTCCTGGAAAATAAAGTAACCATTTGGCTTAGAAAGTGGGGAGAACAAAAGTGGATGGAGGAGGACTATTAAGAATCTTTTATAGATGCCTAGAAGAGAAATGATGGGTTTCTTGGATAATTGGGTTGGCACTGAAGAGGAAAAACACCTTAAATGTAGAACTAATGAGATGTGATTTTTAGCCAGTGCAACTGAATGACTTAGACAAGTTTAAGGTATATGATTTCTGTTTGGAAAGTTTTTTCTTATTTTTTTATTTACTTTTTTAATGGAAGGATAATTGCTTTACATAATTTTGTGTTTTTCTATCGTACATCAATAAGAATCAGCCATAGGTATACCCATATCCCCTCTGTTTGGGAGATTTTTGAGTAGGGGCTAGAATAAAAGTTATAGGATGATAGATTTTTTTTTTTTTTTTTGCTTTTTTGTTCACTGCTGCAACCCATGCCTCCAGATATTCATGTTGGAGGAGTTGAACAGGCAGTGAGGTCATATGCAATTGCAGTTCAGAAGAGAGATTTGGGTTGGTATTAAAAATGTGACAATCAGCAGGATGTGGCGTGGATCCTCTCGGAAGCCAGGACAATATGGAGCTCCTCTAGAGCAAGGCTGAAGAGTGGGAAAGTCAAGATGAAGGATTGTGCCCAGCTCACTTGCTAAGAGCTCTTTGTAGCACTACATGACTGTCAAAGCATTTAATCTTTCTCATCATATTCTCTGTGAGGCCCAGTCCTCTAGTATCTCCCATTACTGTCTTCAGTTTGGACCTGTGCCACAGGAATACTAAGCCCTTCATCTCTCTCTCTCTTCACTCCTCCTTTCAAGAGCAGTGGATGGAAGAAAATTTAGGAAAATGGGTTATATAAAATGGAACTTGATGCCGAATTATTGCTGGAAGATATAGATTTAATGTTGACCCTTTCCAGCTATCAGCTGGGCCCAAGTCAGACTGGTAGTGTACATTTTTTAGCCAAGAAGTCATTTCTATGCTCTTTATAACTCAGCATACATTTCATACTTAATTTCTCCTTAATAAAATAATAGTTAATAAAATGAGATCTTTTCGTAGTATGACAGTTGCTAAAGCAACAAATTTTCTAAAAACCAACCTGGTTAGAACCAGTTTCATTTTTAGAATTACCCAACTTATAGAACAATTAATTCAAAAGTGTAATTTGTTTATTCTATCTTCTGTGCTTAACAGAATGCAAACTGCACTAGGTAACCAGTGCAAATTGTCATCAAAATGGAGAAACCAGAAGTCACTGAGAGTTAGGTTAAAAAACAAAAACAACACCTGAACACTCTGCTCTGTGTCCAGAATAATTAAACATTACTTCTTTCATAAGCAAGTTGAAGTGACTTCTTTTCAAAAGAGGAGATTAAATGTACATTTTGCTTAAGATACTTTCCTCAGTGCATGACCCTCCAAACATCTCTAGTTAATGCGTTCACTGAAAAAAATAGGGCTATCATCATAACCGATTTTACATCATTAGATGAAAAGAGTTCACATTTTTAAATCCCTGGTCCAGGAAGATCCAAAAAAACATGGAACAGCTAAGCCCCCCTGCACCACAACTACTAAGCCCGCGTGCTGCACTTCCTGAAGCCTGTATACCCCTAAAGCCCGCGCTCCACAACAAGACAAGCCACACAATGAGAAGCATGCGCACTGCAATGAAGAGGAGTTCACACTCCCCACAACTTGAGAACGCACTGGAGACCTGCCACGGCCAAAATTAAAAAGCAAATAAGTAAAAAATTGCAAGGTTTTAAAAAAAACCTGTTAGTCTAATGAAACTGTTGTTAGTCCAGTGACATGCAAACAGGTCATTCTATAAAATGGGAATAATGATGCCTGCCTCAGAAGACTGCTGTGAGAAATAAATTAACATTTGGAAAGCATTCAGAACAGCCTCTGTGATACACAGAAGCCAAATTATTTTTGGCTGCTATTGCTGCTGTGACTACTTACAGATATAGCTCCTGTTTATCTGCATTAAAGAGATCCTCAGGGGGTTATAGTTATGTTGAAATTACAGTTATTATTACAGTAGTCCCCCTAATCCTTGGGGGTAAATTCTAAGACCCCCAGAAGATATCTGATACTGCAGACAGTACTGAACTCTCTATTTTTTCCTATACACATACATCTATGATAAAGTTTAATTTATAAATCAGGCACAGTAAGAGATTAATAATAATAGCTAATAGAATAATTACTACACTGTAATAATGGCTAATAGAACAATTATTATACACTGTAACAAAAGTTACATGAATGTGATCACTCTTTCAAAACATCTTCTACAAATTCAATACCTGTTCTATCTTAACAAAGCATGTAACATGCATTGCGGCTGTAACATGTGGTTTGAGGTACACCAACAAAACTAGCATGAATTCCTTTTTCCTTTTACACAAAATCACAGATAAAAGGTCTTTGCAACCTTGGTATACATTTTTTTTCTTTAGTTGAAAACTTCTATCTTTTCAATAAAAGGAAGAACTTTTTGGCTTCTCTTTGGCATATTCAAGTTGCCAGCATCACTACTCTTGTACATTGAGGCTGTTATTAAGTAAAATAAAGGTTACTTGAACATAAGCACTAAAATACCCTGACAGTCCATCTGATAACCAAGAAGGTGCTAAGTGACTACTGGGCAGGATATGCTAGACCAGGGGCTGATTCACATCCCATGTGGGATGGAGCAGGTTGATGAGAGAGAACTGCGTGCAACTTAAAATTTATGAATTGTTTATTTCTGGAATTTCCCATGTAATATTTTTTCACTGATCTCACACACTATTGCACTCATCTCATACACTAAAAAAGTAATGCTCAAAATTCTCCAAGCCAGGCTTCAACAGTATGTGAAACTTGAACTTCCAAATGTTCAAGCTGGATTTAGAAAAAGCAGAGAAACAAGAGATCAAAATCCTGACATCCTCTGGATCATCAAAAAGCAAGAGAGTTCCAGAAAAACATCTATTTCTGCTCTATTGACTATTCCAAAGCCTTTGAAAACTGTGTGGATCACAAAAAACTATGGAAAAGAGATGGGAATACCAGACCACCTGACCTTCCTTCTGAGAAATCTTTATGCAGGTTAAGAAGCAACAGTCAGAACCGGACATGGAACAACAGACTGGGTCCAAATTGGAAAAAGAGTATGTCAAGGCTATATATTGTCACCCTGATTATTTAACTTATATAAAGAGTACACCATGCAAAATGCCAGGCTGGATGAAGCACAAGCTGGAATCAAGATTGTCAGGAGAAATATCGATAACCTCAGATATGCAGATGNCTGATGCTGGGAAGGATTGGGGGCAGGAGGAGACGGGGACGACAGAGAATGAGATGGCTGGATGGTATCACGGACTCGATGAACGTGAGTCTGAGTGAACTCCGGGAGTTGGTGATGGACAGGGAGGCCTGGCGTGCTGCTATTCATGGGGTCACGAAGAGTCGGACACGACTGAGCAACTGAACTGAACTGATGACGCATTCGTTTCATAATGTAGTATTGGATTCTGTTTGCCAATATTCTTTTTTGCATTCTTCCAATTTTTATTTTATCTTTTATTTTATTGTAGCTATTTTATTGTCAATATCAGAAAATCCCATTATCTGAATTTCATGTGATCTAAGCTACTGTTTGTTGTGTTTGCAGACTTTCATTCAAACAAACAAGAATTTGCTTTCTTGGACTTCCCTTGTGGTCCAGTGGTTATGCCTCCCAATGCAGGGGGCATGAATTACGTCCCTGGACCAGGAAGACCCCACACGCCAAGGAGCAACTAAGCCAAAGTGCCACAACTCCTGAAGCCCATGTGCTCTGGAGCCCACGAGCTGCAACTACTGAGCCCACACACATTGCTCCAGGATGGGGCTGGCTTTTATTTACTCACAACCTTGATTTCAGCTCATAGGTTTGGGTTTTTTTTTTTTTGCTCTTCAGCATTTACTTCCTTGCAAACTCAGTCATTTTTAAACTATATATTCGTTGTTCAGGATCTACGTGCATTTCAGCAGGGTAGCTTTTCAGAATATCTGACCCACAATACTGCCAAAAAGGACCCCCACTATGAGACCTCTCTTTTTTATTAAATTGGAGCTCTGTGTTACATAGAATTTGGTCAGAAAGCAATCAGTATGTGAGTAGAAGTCTCATTCACCTTTCATAGGCTATGCCTTTGGACTTTTTAACTTTAGGGCTTTGTGAATAATCTTTCCACAGTTTTCTAAACTGTTGACTGTGGCCACTGGGGACAGGAGACACAAATAACAAATGCTTATGGTGCTCTATCGCATGTTAACCGTTGGAGAAGGAAATGGCAACCCACTCCAGTGTTCTTGCCCGGAGAATCCCAGGGATGGGGAAGCCTGGTGGGCTGCAGTCTGTGGGGTCGCACAGAGTCGGACACGACTGAAGTGACTTAGCAGCAGCAGCAGCATGTTACCAACAATGAGAGTTGTGTATTTCTCAGTTCTATGATTCTCTTCTCTTAGCTTAGACAGCCACAGATCATTAGGCTTTGCATCTTTTATTAATCACAAACTCACTGTATCACAACCAGTGACTGCAATCACGACAGCACAAAAACAACAAACCATCTCAGAAGACCACGTAGTCTGGCTGGCTTTCTCACAATACAACATAACCTTTTCTTTAGCATCAGTATGAGCTCAAGGAAACGTGGAATATTCCTTTGGAGTTGAACCACATGAACCAAGTCAACCTGTCACAATGATTGCAGATCAGGTGTGAGAAGCAACCTAAAGGATTCACACATCAATCAAAAGTTTGCATTTCCCACCTGTGGTGGACAACCCACACCAGAAAGAGGCAAAGACCAGCCCTGGTGCTTGGGATATTGGGCTATTACTGGGAACCAATATTAAGAGCCATACCTGTCCTAATCTTTTTTTTTTTTTAGCCATTCTCAGTTTACATTTTATGGGAATCAAGTGGAAATCCACACATAATTACTTTCTCTGACTGTTGTTTTCAGGCTAGATCTCACCAAAGATGGAAAATTCCCACATGAAAAAGAAGGGGCAAAAACTACAGAGTGGGCATGGTGCTCAGGCAGTCCTGCCTTGGTGCTCAATGGCCCTGCCATCGCCCAGTCTCTCTGGTTGTTTCTGGCCCACCATCTCACTCTTTCCTCACCCCTTCAGCTAGTGGGTCTCAAATTGTCTGCATCAAGATCTCAGGGGAACCTCCTAAAAACACTTTGTTTTAAAAAGTCCTGATTTCACTTAAAAACTAGTAAGTGAATCCTGAGCATATATCCAGAGAAAACCAATATTTGAAGATACATGTACACCAATGTTCACTGCAGCACTATTTATGATAGTCAAGACATGAAAGCAACCTAAATGTCCATCGACAGATAAATGGATAAAGAAGATGTGGTATATATATATACAAAGAAATGTTTAGTCATTAAATCACGTCCAACTCCTTTGTGACCCCATGGACTGTAGCCTACCAGGCTCCTCTGTCCATGGAATTTCCCAGGCAAGAATATAGGAGTTTGTTGCTATTTCCATCTCCAGGGGATCTTCCTGGGATCAAACCTATGTCTCCTGCATTTCAGGCACATTCATTACCACTGAGGCACCTGGGAAGCCCAATGAAATATTACTCAGCCATTAAAAAGAACAAAATAATGCCATTTGCAACAACAAGGATGGACTTACTCATCATACTAAGTAAGCCAGACAAAGACCAATATCATATGATATGGCTTATATGTGGAATCTAGGAAAGTGATAAAAGTGAACTTATTTATAAAACAGAAAGAGATTCATAGACATATAAAACTTATGGCTTCTAAAAGGGAAACGTAGAAGGTGGGGTGAGGGAAAAAGTAGGAGGTGGGGTTAATATGTGTGCGTGCATGCTCAGTTGTGTCTGACTCTTCAAACCCGTGGACTGTAGCCTGCCAGACTCCTCTGTCCATGGGTTTTTCCAGGCAAAAATACTGGAGTGGGTTGTCATTTCCTTCTCCAAGGGCTCCTCCTGACCAAGTATCAAATCCATACCTCCCAGTATCTCCTGCATTGGTAGGCGGATTCTTTACCACTGTGTCACCTGGGAAGCCTGGATTAACATATACACACTACTACATATAGATTTGGAGAAGGCAATGGCACTCCACTCCAGTACTCTTGCCTGGAAAATCCTATGGACAGAGGAGCCTGGTAGGCTGCAGTCCATGGGGTCGCGAAGAGTCGGACATGACTGAGCGACTTCACTTTGACTTTTCACTTTCATGCATTGGAGAAGGAAATGGCAACCCACTCCAGTATTCTTGCCTAGACAATCCCATGGATGGGGGAACCTGGTGGGCTGCCGTCTATGGGGTTGCACAGAATCAGACATGACTGAAGCAACTTAGCAGCAGCAGCACATATAGATAACCAACAAGGATGTACTGTATAGCACAGGGAACTACAGTTAATATTTTATAATAACTATAAGGGAAAAGAATCTGAAAAAGAATATGTGTGTGTGTGTGTGTGTGTAGGAGGAGGAGGAGGAGATGGTTAGATAAGCATCACTGACTCAATGGACATGAATTTGAGCAAGCTTCAGGAGAAAGTGGAAGACAGAGGAACCTGGCGGGCTACAGTCCATGGGGTTGGAAACAGTCAGACAGGACTGAGTGACTAACACTCGCACTTTTCACTTTCAGGCGCCATCTGAGCAAACTGCCACAACTACTCTAAGGTGGGTTCTTTTATTATCTCTGCTTTATAAGTGAGGAGATTGAGGCACTAGGTATTCAATAATTTGCCCCAAATTACACAGATAGAAAATGAAATCATGATTCAAACCCTTGATCCTACCACTAGAAGGAAATAAAGCCCAGAGAAATGATGCTATTGTGTAAAACCACGCAGTTGGCTAATCCTAGAGGCAAAACCAAGACTTCAGTCTTCTGATTCCCCATGCAGGAGTCTGGGATCTTCAGGGGTTGTGAACAGACTTAGAAAACATTTTTAGCTGTCAGCTGGACAGAGAGACTTGCTCAGAGGGCTAGGGGTAGGAAATGTACTCGGACTGCAAAGTCACGTACCTATCTCTTCACCTGTAGCTGGAACGATAATCTGACTGCACATAGAATCCTTGCCTTCTGATAAAGTGGACTAAGGCTTCTCCTCACTTCCCATCAACAACAGACCAAAACTACTTCCACATGACCAGAAAGATAGTGAAGAATAAGGTACACACACAAAAAGACACAGTTGGGATTGTTCAAGAACATTGTTGCCATGAGAAGATGTACCCCAGGGGTGGATAGTGCAACTGCAGAGGAATAGGAGGATTTTAAGGGGATGATTTTCTGGAATTAAGAGTTCACTAATTTAGACTTACTAAATTAGAATTCATGATAATTCTGGGAAACGCTGAGCTAAAGGTGATATACCGGGATATACACATTGCGATAGAAGAAGATGTATTTATGTTTTTATAGGATACTATTGGAAAAGGAATGCCTAAACTGTTTGTGAGAATAGTCTTCAAACTTCCAAATTGTTTGGAGCAGATGAAATGTGATGAGTAATAAACTTGACAGGGCTCTAAAGAGCGTTGTCTTTAGTTCCCTGGGAACTTTGGAGAAAATTCAAATTTCTAGGCTTTCTCTCAGATACTGATTCCTTAGGCTGTCTGCAGGCCTGGGAGTTTCTTAAAGCACCAGCAGTTGTTTCAATGCAATTGACTCATGCACAGTTTTAGGGAATCTCTGCTAATTATACAGCCATGCACCTTACTCACTTATTATCTATTATTATACATTTACTTATTATAATCTATCATTTATTAACAGATACCTTAAGGACTTCCAGTCCTGTAATAATTGAAATCTAGGAAGCCTTTCAAAAATGCCTTGTGAAACTTGCCATTACTAGTTTTTCACAAACTGGACCTTTATCCTTTAACAATTTATTGTGACTGCAGTTATACCAGATTAGTAAAATTTCCTTTGCAACTGGCAGTCCCACACTCCACAGAAGTTGTAATTATGACAACGTACCTAGAACCTGAAGACTCAGCCCTGCTCCAGGCTCTCCCAACAGTCCTTAGTCGGTAGAATTTAAGAAACAATGACCGCCACTGTACCTTAGGTCTGGACATCCTAAAAATGGTCCTGGTACCATGTTCCAGCCTGAGCTCCAACTCCAGTAGTAGCATCTTTGTACCCAAGTCCCAGTACAGGGGTCTTTCCAGATTCTTTTTCAATTTCATCAGTGATTTTTCTGTGTGTGTTCTGACCCCAAGGGCCAAAACCCCACCAATGAGCCAGCAATGGGCCTTTTTTTAGCTTTCTGACTTGACCTCTGACCTTCATGTACTCTCATGAGATTTCCCCTGATGGTCCAGCTGCCTTCACGGATTACCTTCCCTCATCCTTTGAGGGAACTTCCTTCATCATCTCCCACCTTCTGCTGGGTCTATTTGCTATGGCCCTTCTCCAACCCAGTTCAAGTTCTGATTTTGACTGTGTTTCTTAAAGCCTTGGAGCTCCCCCAAATACAGTGTTTTCTGAAATAATACCTCTGGCATACTTAAGAGACATTAAATTTCTGGTTATAATCTCTTAAACAATAATCCTCTGAATCAATTTAAGAAATAAAATCCTCACATTTTTGACTATAACAAAAAAGAAGCAGACTCACAAACAGCAAACTAGCAGTTACCAATGGGGAGAAGAAAGCAGAGAGGGGCAATATGAGTAGGGGACTGAGTTTGTATTAATATATAAACTACTATGTATAAAATAGATAAGTTATAAGGATGTATTATAAACACAGAAAATAGAGCCAGTATAATAACCATAAATAGAGTATAACCTTTAAAAATTGTGAATATTTCATACCTATAAAAAATAATATTGTACACCAACTATATTTCAATAAGAAAAACCCTCATATATTTTTAACAGGATTTAAATTTTCTGGTTTTTTGGGACAGTTCTTTGTATTTTCTTCAAGTTCATGAATAATGGATCACATTTCTTGTAAGATGTCACATTACATTTGCAGCATACAAATACACAGTTTCTTAAAATGGCCTCCTGTCAAATACATATGATTTCAATTTGTCTGCTGTTAATGTAATTGACTAAACACTAGATTCTACTGATTATGCTTTCCCTTGTAAGCCACTTACTTTATAGGCATAAGCAGCTGTGTTTATGCTTCTGTGATTTGGGTTTTATTATCAAGTTTTCAGCACTCAGTTCAAGAGCAATAGTCAGTCTAAGCACTCAGGCACCAGCTGGCAGTTCTTTACTGATAAAGGCAGTTTTCCATCAACACTTGTGTATGTCATGTCGAAGGAGACACAAAACCACGGCAAGCACAGTGATTGTGCAGGTGAACAGGAAGAAGAAAATACTGTTACCTTTTCAGGAAAGAACTGATAACAGTCAAAGACCTGAATTTAACCAAGAATGTAAATACTTCCTCTCCTGACCCTCCCTCAACAAAGAACGATGAAGAGTTTTGCTTTTGAACTCAGCAATGTGGTTATCAGTATTCAGAAAGGAAGAGTTAAGACAGGCAGGCAGCCAGAGGGAGAAGGGAGAAAGGCTGACAGAAAGTAGCTACCAAGAGGATGAGGTGAAAAAAAAAAAATCCATGCAGAGAAACTGCAGGCAAAGGAGCCAAGGGAAGGATACTGCGGGGAACAGACTAACATACAGGAGAAATATTGTGGCAAGAAGCTCCATAGTCCTCCGGCGGGTGTTTGTTTTCCAAACCTCTGTGACACATGACTACAGTTAATCATTTCAACAATCTCATGAAGAAGAATATTGGATGAAGGACTGGTTTAAAATCTGGTTGACATTTATTTTTGCCTTGTGTATTGTTGATTAGATAGTTCTCCAGGGTTTCAACTCTTCTTTGGAAAGTGTTTTTTAATTGCACAAGAAATCTCTTGGTAAAAGAAAAAAAATTGATGACTAAAATCTAATTCTAAGTTCAAGCTCTATCCCCGGTCCTTCCCACCCCAACCATTTTATAGATTTTGGTGAAAATTCTTTCCTACCTTATATTTTACATCCATGTATGAACTTAATGTATGTGTTTCATTCAGGTTTCCATCAGATAAACAGAACTTTTTAATGTTCATGGGATTAATAATAATAGTAATGGCCTCTCTTTCATTCTGGACAGTAGTAATTTCTGTCTTCTTTTTTTCTTGGCTATCTGGCTAGAGGTTTATCAGTGTTATATTTTCAAAGAACCAGCTTTGATTTTGTTAATTTTCTGTTAAGTTCCTATTTTCAATTTCATTGATTTATGCTCTAATTTTTTATCATTTATTTTCTTCTTCTTGCTTTAGGTTTATATTACTATTCTTTGTCTAGTTTCTTAAGGTGGAAGCTTAGATTACTGATCATAGATCTTTCTTATCTAATATATGCATTCAAAACTATGAAATTCTCTTTAAGCACTGCTTTTGCTGCATTTCACAATTTGATAAGTTGCGTTTTCATTTTTATTCTGCTAAAAGAACATTTATATTTCTCTAGAGCCTTTTATAACCCACAGTATTTTTCAGAAGTCTGTTGTTTAATCTCCAAAGAGTGGGGATTTTCAAGCTTTCTTTCTGTAATTAATTTTTAGTTTAATTTCATTGTGGTCTAAAAACATACTTTGCATGATTTCTATACATTCATATTTGTTGAGTTATGCTTTATCTGTATTAATTACTAGAATGTAATCTATCTTTGAGAATGTTCCATGTGAGCTTGAGAAGAATGCATATCCTGCTGTTAAATTTGATTTACAGAAATGTTCAGTTTAAATAAAACATCTTTACTGATTTTCTGCCCACTAGAACAGTCAATTATTATTGTACCCACAGTATTTAAACTGCTTTAATTCTAAATTTTGAAGTATAATAAAAAGTCAAATGGACATGTGTATGTCTATGTTTAACAATAAAGAGCTTGCTACTTCTTACATTCTAGAGTGATTACCAGCTAAAACTTTCAACATGGAGCAAGTATAGGAAAACCAGCTGCAAAGTAATATGGAACATCTGACTAGAACAGACAGATAAATGTAAGAGTATTTATGTAAGCACCTGTTTGGTAAACTTAATACAATGCTAGTCCCTCTGTTTTATACATAAACTTTCCCTTTGCCTTAACATGAAAGAATTTTAATTCTATATAAACTGGGAAGCCTCTTTATAATAATACAATATGAAAATAATCTCATAATTTTAGTAACTGTGATCTTTATGACCTTGATATACATGCTTTCCTAGAAAATAGTTTTCTAAAATACTTGTTTAAGTCATTTAAACAGATCATTTACCCATCCAGCACTCATGGGTAAGATGATAGCTTATCACCTAGTGTAAATAGCTGGATTTTTCCTGTAAACTCTAATTTCCTCTCAAAAGTAAATTTTCATCTTTAGTTGGATCAAGATGGCAAACTTCCCTATGCCTTCCAACCTCCAGGAAAGAGAAAAAAATGTATTTCTGAAAAGAATAAATTATTAACAGCACTAGATAATAATAAAGGGATCAAAAGTTCTGAGAAAACAAAAGTAGACAAGATCAGATCTCTGGGGGAAATATCAGAAACAAGAGCCCAAAACAAGATTCAAAGAGAAGGCTGCTATTGCAAGGGATTACTTTCAAGGAAGCTGCAAGTTCAAAGGACCCAGGAAGTAAATGGAGGTCACTGGGCACATTTTAGGGTGGCCAAGTGGTAAGCTGGAGTTGGAACCCTGCCCCCTCCCTCACCTGCACTTGCTGAGTAGAGTGTGTCTTCTGGCTATGGGACTCTATTTTGAGCGTTTTGCTTTGTGTTTTTATTTTATTTTTTGGATGGAGGCTTGCATGGGAACTAGCTGATGAGTGATAGCTTGCTACAGGCTAAAATGGGAACTATCCCCTCTGGTCTCAGCAAGGCAAGGCAGTGCCCTGGTTTTACTGTTTTCAGTTCAGTTCAGTCGCTCAGTCGTGTCCGACTCTTTGCAACCCCATGAATCACAGCACACCAGGCCTCCCTGTCCATCACCGTCTCCTGGAGTTCGCTCAGACTCATGTCCATCGAGTCAGTGATGCCATCCAACCATCTCATCCTCTGTTGTCCGCTTCTACTCCTGCCCCCAATCCCTCCCAGCATCAGAGTCTTCTCCAGTGAGTCAACTCTTCACATGAGGTGGCCAAAGTACTGGAGTTTCAGCTTTAGCATCATTCCTTCCAAAGAAATTCCAGGGCTGATCTCCTTCAAAATGGATTGGTTGGATCTCCTTGCAGTCCAAGGGACTCTCAAGAGTCTTCTCCAACACCACAGTTCAAAAGCATTAATTCTTCGGTGCTCAGCCTTCTTCACAGTCCAACTCTCACATCCATACATGACCACAGGAAAAACCATAGCCCTGACTAGACGGACCTTAGTCGGCAAAGTAATGTCTCTGCTTTTGAATATACTATCTAGGTTGGCCATAACTTTTCTTCCAAGGAGTAAGCATCATGGCTTACCATCCCTCTGGGAAATAGACACCCAGAAGATAAACTATGGCACACCCTTTATAAAGCATTAGGTCTTGCCTTTCTCCTACAATTTACAGAAGCTGGCTAACAGAACACCATATTAAAAGATGTGAGGACAGAGCACTTATTCACATTTCTCATGATTCTATGTGAAGTTGCTTTGGCTAAACTAATATGTCTGGCCTCCTCAGTGCCAAATCACCCACACACTTTTCCTGTGACTTAAGTCTATTGATGTCACATCTGTCCAAGAATTCAGTTCCGTTTAGTCAGTTGCTCAGACGTGTCCAATTCTTTGCAACCCCATGGACTGCACCATGCCAGCCTTCCCTGTCCATTGCCAACTCTCGGAATTTACTCAAACTCATGTCCATTGAGCTGGTGATGCCATCCAACTATCTCATCCTCTGTCGTCCCCTTCTCCTCCCACTTTCAATCTTTCCCAGTATCAGGGTCTTTTCTAATAAATCAGCTCTTCATATCAGATGGCCAAAGTATTGGAGTTTCAGCTTCAACATCAGTCCTTCCAATGAATAGTTAGGATTGCTTTCCTTTAGGATGGACCCATTGGATCTCTTTGTTGTCCAAGGGACTCTCAAGAATCTTCTCCAACACCACAGTTCATAAGCATCAATTTGTTTCTTGTTAATACTATCTGTACGAAGCTTTTAAAACAGCAGAAAAGGAGATCAATATCAGCATAAACTGAAGACAGTGGAGCAAAAAGATGTTAAGAATGGTGCTGCTTTAAATAATAGAGAGTTAACAATAGTTGGTTTTTGTCTCCTTTTAAACAAGCTTGCTCAGAGGACATACCAATCTAGACTGTCCCCAGTCTCTATAACTCTATATCCAAAGGGGTCTATAAGTTCTAAATATTACCTTCTCTACATACATGAAGGACAGCGTTCTATTCTCTACACAAGAAAACTAATCTGAGTGAGGCATTTCAATAGGTTTAGGACTCACCAGTCAAGAAAATGCTTAAACATCCCTGGGGGTACACTAGAGCCTTGTGTGACCTTCTACTCTCATCTAGAATACTTGGCAACCACCAAAGTGAATTAGCCATGCATGTCAGACAATTGATAGCATACCCAGTGCTATCTTACCCTAAAGATCCTACTGCAATCTTATCAGTCTCAACTAGAATGTGTCCACTGACCAGAGGACAAAGTCTATTTAAGGAAAACAACAGAAGATATCAGGACCAAGATTCATTTCTTTTCAGTTTAACTAATCCTAAATTGTGCCCTTGTCATTTGGCAAATTCCTTTCTCTGATTCAAGAGCTCCTTTTAAGATAATCACAAAAATGATAAATGTACATAATCTCACACCTCCTTCACCACAGCAATGTATTCAGTTCAGTTCAGCCACTCAGTCGTGTCTGACTCTTTGTGATCCCATGAATCACAGCATGCCAGGCCTCCCTGTCCGCAACCAAATCCTAGAGTTCACTCAAACTCATGTCCATTGAGTTGGTGATGCGATCCAGCCATCTCAATCCCTCTGAGCATCAGGGTCTTTTTCAATGAGTCAGCTCTTCGCATAAGGTGGCCAAAGTACTGGAGTTTCAGCTTTAGCATCAGTCCTTCCAATGAACACCCAGGACTGATCTCCTTGAGGATGGACTTATTGGATCTCCTTGCAATCCAAGGGATTCTCAAAAATCTTCTCCAAAACCACAGTTCAAAAGCATCAGTTCTTCAGCGCTCAGCCTTCTTCACAGTCCAACTCTCACATCCATACATGACCACAGGAAAAACCATAGCCTTGACTAGACGGACCTTAGTTGGCAAAGTAATANAAGAACACTAGAGTGGGGTGCCATTTCCTTCTCCAATGCATGAAAGTGAAAAGTGAAAGTGAAGGCGCTCAATCATGTCGACTCTGTGCGACCCCATAGACAGCAGCCCACCAGGCTCTCCCGTCCATGGGATTTTCCAGGCAAGAGTACTGGAGTGGGGTGCCATTGCCTTCTCCAACCTTTCCCTGCATCAGGGTCTTTTCCAATGAGTTGGCTCTTCACATCAGGTGGCCAAAGTATTGGAGCTTCAGCTTTAGCATCAGTCCTTCTAATGAGTATTCAGGATTGATTTCCTTCAGGATTGACTGGTTTGGTCTCCCTGCTGTCCAAGGAACTCTCAAGAGTCTTCTCCAACATTACAGTTTGAAAGCGTCAGTTCTAATGTGCTTGGCCTTCTTTATGGTCCATCTCTCACATCCATACATGACTACTGGAAAAACCATAGCTTTGACTATACGGACCTTTGTCAGCAAAGTAACAGCTTGTTTGAGAAGCAAAATAAAATGTCCTGCTCCCTGTTGCCTGGTGTGTTTCAGGGCCAGAGGTGCAGAGTGAACACCCACTTTTCTTACGCTCGTGGAGACATAGGCATGTCCAGGGCCTCTGTGGTGTTGTCATACTGCACCATCCCCTGGGCGTCATTTCTGTGGCGACCCACCTGGGGCTGGGGCCTGGGAAGCAGAATGGATGGGTGGCTTGGGTCACCTCCTCATGGAGATGGCGGCAAGGGCTCTGATCCGTGTGATGTGCTAGGTGGCCTGGGGTTGGGGAAACTGGTCTGGACAGAGCCATCCGGTCACATGTCCAGCAGCCTGGCCGGCTCTCTTGGGCGAGAGAGGCCAGCTTCAGTCACCGTAGTTTCCCCAGCTTCTCCTCGCCCTGCTAGCTGTGTCATGCTGTGGCCACTGGTTTCTTGTCTGCTTCCCTCTGGTGCCTCCAGGGGCAGCCGTGACCATGACTGGGCCCTGCTGGGTGCGGGTATTTGGCAGGGTCTGACAAGGGGTCCTGCTGCTGCTGGTATTCATTCCACCTGCCTGCCTTTGGCCTGATGGTCAGGACCCTCGGGTCTGTCCCTGGGTGCTGGTGCTGGGGTGCAGTGGGCGAGTGTTGTGGGTGGCCTGAGGGCCAGGGGGCTGATTCCAGACACCTGAGACTGATGTCCGTCCTCGGCTCCCCTCCTGGGAGGAAGTGCCACCAAGCACTTGGGACGGCCTCCCAGCAGCCCTGGTGAGCTCGTGTGACCGACCCAGGAGCCATGGGTCTGGGTACAGGGTGCCCCCTGGCTCAGGGACGTGACTGTGGTGTCTGCAACTGCCCAGCACAGGGGGTGTCACTCAGGATGAGCTGCCCTAGTGCCCGGTGGGCCTCACACAGTGGGACTATCCCCCATGAGCTGCCCAGAATGTGACCCCAGCCTGGGGCCCACAGTGTCACTCCCTGAAGTGTGGGGAGGGGCAGCGGGCGGCTGCTTGCTGTGTGTCAGGGGCTGGCGGCCTCTCACTAGGCTGCATCCACCAGGCAGCACCCATATACCCTGTTGCGGCCATGTGGAGGTGTGGACCATGTCGAGATGGGTCTGTTGATGCCGCGCGTGTGGACTCGTGTGTTTCGGGGCTGATGTAGGAGGTACCGGCTGATCTCAGAAGCGCACTTTCTCGGAGCATGGGCACAGCCCCCTCTGGCCCGGGCCCAGGCCTGGCGGGAGGGCTGGGCGGGGCTTGGGGCTAACCGGCAGCCGTCTGTCCTGTCTGTCTTTGCAGTGAACGAGTTCACGGTCATCAGGAAGAAGTTCCGCTGCCCCTACTGCAGCTTCTCAGCCATGCACCAGTGCATCCTCAAGCGGCATATGCGCTCACACACTGGCGAGCGGCCCTACCCCTGCGAGATCTGCGGGAAGAAGTTCACTAGGCGCGAGCACATGAAGCGGCACACGCTGGTGAGCGGCGCTGGGGGCGGGGCCACGCCAGGGAGGCGTGGGGTCAGCAGGGGTCCGTCCAGGGCACGCTTTGTCCAGGCAGGATGGGAATGTACGGTGTCAGGGTGCCAAGGGAAGCCCTGAAGTGGGGTCCACTCTGCGGTGGGAAAGACCAGGACAGCAGGGACCCCCATATCCCTCCCTCCTGACCGGCTCTGCCCAGCCCCAGATGCAGAAGGCAGATGGGCACATCGCCCCAGCCCCACCCCTCAGATTTCCCTGAGACCGCCCCCGCTCCAGCCCCTTCCCTACCAGGACCCTGCCTCCCGCCCGGGGCTCCTGCCAGAAGCCACTTCCTCCGTGCCCCTCCCACTCCCACCCAGCAGTCGCCATGGGACCCTACGGCCCCTGGAAGGTCTGGCGGCCTGGCTCGTAGCTCAGGAGCAGGTGCTGTGTGGATGTATTTGCTTGGCCAAGAAGTGATAGAGAAGGTCATGCTTGAAACCTCGAGGCAGAGTCACCAAAAAGCAGGCGAGGAACCCTTGGGTGGGTGAGAAAACAGGGAGGTCAGGCGGCTGGGGGCTGGGGGNCTAAAGCTGAAACTCCAGTACTTTGGCCACCTCATGCGAAGAGTTGACTCATTGGAAAAGACTCTGATGCTGGGAGGGATTGGGGACAGGAAGAAAAGGGGACGACCGAGGATGAGATGGCTGGATGGCATCACGGACTCGATGGACGTGAGTCTGAGTGAACTCGGAGTGATGGTGATGGACAGGGAGGCCTGGCGTGCTACGATTCATGGGTTCACAAAGAGTCGAACACGACTGAGCACCTGAACTGAACTGAACTGAGAATAAGGAGACTAATTGGGGGAAACTATAAACCTTAGGAATTAGCAGTAAAAGGAGGAAAACAAAGTCTTATGACTAGATTTTGCACATGTTGGAGAAGGAAATGGCAACCCACTCCAGTATTCTTTTCTGCAAAATCCCATGGATGGAGGAGCCTGGGGTCCATGGGGTCACAAAGAGCCAGACACAACTAAGCGAATTCACTCACTAAGAGAAAAGCAATGCTCTGCAGGCTTGATAATCATCTGGTAAATTTGAAAGACTCTAATGATTATTTGTTAAGTTAAAAAAAAAAAAACCACTGCATTAAATGGCTTTTTACTTACTGGCTGTCCAAAATCCAGTTTCATTTCTCACAACACATCAATTTCCTTTTAGTTCCTTTTCACATCGAATCAGCCTTTATTAAATGCACCCTCTTTGCTCTGATGAGTTCTCCAGAGAAAACTGTGCTGACTTCAGAGAGGGCATTTATTCAGCCTGTTGGGATGATTCTGTGCTCTCCACTGGAGTGCTTCCTGAGGCCACGATTGCTTATGCTCCTGCAGCCGTGGCTGTTGCTACAGGGAGCCATCCAATGTCTGCAGGGTGCAAAGGACTTTCACAGGAGGGTACATCCATTAGTTTGCCATGGCTGCCATAACAAACTACCAGAAACTGGATGGCTTAAACAACAGAAATTTATTCCTCACAATTCTGCTGACTAGAAATCCAAAGTCAAGGTGTCTCAGGGTTGGTTTCCTCTGAGGGCTTCACTCCTTGGCTTGTAAGTGTCTTCTCCATGTGCCCTCACATGCTCTTCCCTCTGTTTCTGCATCCCCAGTCTTCTCTTCTTATAAGGACACCAGTCATATAGGATTAGGACCTACATATATGATCTCATTTTACTTGAATCACCTCTTAAGGATTCTAACTCCAAGACTTTCCTGTTGGTCCACTGGTTAAGTATGCCTGCCAATGTAGGCAACAAGGGTTCAGTCCCTGTTCCAGGAAGATTCCACATTGCCACAAGGCAACTAAGCCTGAATGCAACAACTACTGAAGCCCGTGCACCCTAGAGCTGGTGCTCCACAACAAGAGAAGCTACTGCAATGGGGAGCCCGGATACTGCAACTGGAGAAAGACTGTGCACACCAACAAAGACTCAGTGCAGCCATAAATAGATAGATAGATAAGATTCTATCTCCAAACACAGTCACATTCTGAGTTCCTGGGGTCACAAATTTCGGGGGATAAGAGACACAATTCAGCTCATAACAATAGTCTTCTCCTCTTTAGTGGGTGTCCAGATAGTGAGATCTGCTACATGTTTCAAAATTCACCAGAGTCAAGCGGATCGTGTATCAGAGGGTGGAAAGTTTTAGAAAAGCAATGAAGTTTGCACAAGCTGAAATCCCTTCAACATGAGCACCAAAATGAGATAGGTTGGATAGAGAGCTATCAGATAGTTTTTTAAGTTCAATATTTGGACACATACTAACTCCGTACTTCTTTGTCCTTCCAGTTGGTATTAATTATAAGGTTAGGAATAGAGAACAGGTTAGCAAGAAAAAGCACTGTTTATTTTTCTTTGCCCGCAACTTTCCTCATCTCTTGGGAGATGAAGGTCACTCCATATGGGCTCCTGCAGCTTCCCTTCCTCTCTATTCCCAAGCATTTTGTTTCTTCATCCAGGCTGTCTCACTTCCCTCCACACTCAGAGCACAGACCCTTCCACCTTCCCAAGGTCAACTTCACTGCATGTGTCTTTGCTTCCACGGCAAGCAGAACCTCCAAAGCCTTTTTCCTTCGATGACTCATTCCCATCTCCACTGTTTCTCCCTCTCCAGGGAGAGGCCTTAAGTCTCTCCTTCTCAACTGGTTATTTCTTCCACTATTGTGAAAGCAAAACAAATCTAAGTCCCCTCCAGTTGTGTACTATCCCCCTTCTTGACTGCCGGAGGTCTCAGGGCAAGCATACACTTGAATTCATTGATCACTCATCTCCCTTAGTCCTGGCTCGTAGACGGGCACTGTTAACACCATCTGCTGAAGAAGTTTCCTCCATTGGTTTGTTCTGGCCCTGCTGTCCTTGTTCTTCCCACGCCCAACTCTTGATCCAGTCCTCTTCTTGCCCCGTGGCCTCTCAGGAGGTGATCTCATCTTTTCCTATGACTCTGCTATAAACCAATGCCCAAAGATTTACCAAATCAATATAATTCACCTTGACCCCAGCTCCTGACCCTCCATGTCAACTTTTTTCACAGTAGTTCTACCTGAATGGTCAACAGGCATCTCTGATACAGTATAAGCAATACCAAATCATCATTTTACCCTAATACCCACTCAACTTTTAAAAATAGATAAACTGCTTTTTTTTGAAAGAGAGAAATGTATGGGACATCTACAGTTTAAGAGACAAGAGATATATCAACGGTGTGGATCATATGTTGAATCTGATTCAAAAAAGCTGGAAAACATTATGGTATAATCAGGGAAATTTGAACGCTGAGTGATAATATTATGAACTTGATGCTAAATTTTATGTGCAATTAACAGTACTGAAGACATCTCAAAACATCATTTTGAGATGCACACTAAAATATTTATGGATGAAATTATGTGACATGTAAGATTTTTCCTTTAAATCCTCCGGCAGGCAAGGGACTGGGAGTCATAGATGAAACAAAATGAGGCATGAGTTGAAGCTGGTGATGTTTATGCAAGGAGTCATGCACAAAATTATCTCTACTTTGGCATCCATTTAAAATTTCTCATCATAAAAACGTTTTGTAAAAATCAAGTAAAGGTTAAAAAATGAAATTGTTTTAAAAATATACATCTCCTTCTCACTTCCCTAGTTTTGCTAACAAATCCTCTGTCCTTAATCTTTTCATTTTGCCATCCTTCTCCTTTCCATGACCTCAAACGTATAGGACCTGTGTTGAGTCCATTTGCTTTCCCTCCAAAGCATACTTTGTTTCCTTCTTGTCCTCTTTCTTCTAATCACCAGGGAGCACAGGTTCTCTTTTTTCTTTAATTTCTGATAACTTCCTGTCTCCCTATGCCTGATTTTCCTAAGAGCAGAGTTTATCCTAACCAGAATAAATATTATTTTAATCAGAATAAAACAATATTCTAATTCCGCTTATATTCCCAGAACATTCCCTAGGGGAGACTTATTTTGAGAAAATAAAGTGATCTCTGAGAGGGCTTGCTACCTAGAATAAAGCACAAAAGGATTTCTGATCTTGGATTTGGTAGAAGTGAGATCAAGAAGGTTTGGGACTTGATTTTCCATTGGTCTTTGAAACTGGAGTTACACTTTCCTAATAATTGCTCAATAAGCAGAGATGGTTGAGTGTACTCGTTTAGGAGTACCCCAGCTAAACGGCTTCAGTTCCCTACTAAGAAAATAACTGTGCTTATGCCATAGGATCATTATGAGGATTAAAGGAGATAATATGTATAAAATGCTTAAAAAAAGTACCTGGCACAAAGTAAGTAGTATTTTAAAGTTGGTAAGATACAGTTCCTTTGGTGAGTTAGCAAATCCTTCTGTGATTAGAAACTGCCATACCTCGTAGTTTCCAGATTATATTCTCTAATTTTGATTAAACTAACCTCCACAAAATGAATAAAGAGCTTTAAAAGATGTCTGTAAAGGAAACAAGGAATAAAGATAGCCCTAATAATATAAGTACAGGTAACAGTAAGAAAACGCAGACCTGATTCTTCTATTCCTAATACAAGCCCTTCATAGCCATGCTGCAAGGAAGAAGCAACGATGATGAAATTACATCTGACAGGAAGTCAGCCAAAAATAAAAAGAAGCAAGAAATAACCAAGAATACTATTTGAAATATAAAATATGAATATATACATCCATAATTGTTACGAATGAGCCTCTACATTCTGAAACACAGAGCTGCTGTTTTATGAGTCAACAAATGGAAGATGCATCAGAGAAGATACAGCCTCAACAGTAAATGAGACAATATTTCAGTCTTAGGCTGAAAAATGTTTTGTGGGAAAACTATGTTAGTTGGAGCTGCAACTTTAACTGGAACAATTTTCAATAGATTATTCTAGGTCACTATTAAAGACAAAGTATTAAAGTTGGGTGTGAACAAAATGCTGAAGCATATAGCAATGCAATTAATTATATAAAGACAGAATATTGAAATATAGTACATTCCTAATATTAGAAAAAGATGACCAGCTGATAGTAAATTTTTAAATTTCAAGCAGAGATTCACCAGTTATCTCATACTTAAGAGAACTACCAGATTTAAAGATGCTAAATATTTCTCTTTCCCTGAGAAAAATGTGATGACTGGTGGCAGTAAGTAATATGCTATCCATCAAATGTGTTAAAACAAATGAACACACCTAATCTGTCCTTTAAAGGTAAAAAAGAGAGAGAAAGCACCAGATTTTTGAAGGAAAGTCTTTCAAAAAAAATTGTACTATATAAACAGTACTTTGAAAACACATATTTGAAAATATTTCCATTACTATGCAATTTTGGGGCAAAACCAATGAAATATATCACGGAGATACATTTTTATGTCTGATCACTTTAAAATTTTTGAAACATTATCATTTGTTTTAAAATCTTTAAAGTGAAGAGTTTCACTGGGTTTGAGCCCCTTTTCAAAAAAATATTAAAATGCAAAACCATCCAACTTCATTTGCAAAAACAAGTGATAGGCATAGGGAAGGTGGCATAGTGATAGGCAACATGGAAATTTACTAGACACATTTCAGTAAGTCTACTTCATTGCTAAATAGGATTAACAGTGATTTAGTAAGTATATCCAATGAAGTACTTCTTCCATTCAGATCTAGAGCTCATTTTAGCTATTTTCCCAGCTAATTCACCATTAAAACCAAGTATCAAAACAAACTAAATCAGAACCAGGACTTTAAAAACAAAGAAGCATTTCAATCACACTACTCTCACTAAAAATATTAGTATCATTATAATCACTTATAATACTTCTGAAAAGAACAGTGAGATACTTTGTACCACAAATAAATAAAAGTACCTTTTAAAAAGTTCATTTGAAATAATTTTATCATTCAAAAATTTATATAGTAGCCTATTTATAACATGCATAATATACTAGTAAAGCATCTGTGTAGGTATACACATGCATGCATGAGTGTGATTTCCAATTAACTAAAATTAAATTCTATTTCCAGCAAGATATTATAAGGAGTTCCATAGATCAACTTCTATTTCACTAGTGAAACTGGTGAAAATTATTTAAAATAAACAAACAACCGATAATTTTTACCGTAGAGGGCGGGAAGATGGCGGAGGAATAAGACGGGAGATCACTTTCTCCCACACAATTTCATCAAAAGAACAATCCAACGCTGAGTAAATTCCACAAAACAACTTCTGAAGGCTGGCAGAGGACTTCAGGCATCCAGCAAAGCAGATCATTGGCTTCAAAAACAGGTAGGAAAAATATAGAAGACCAAAAAATAGAGACAAAAGAGGTAGGGAGGGAGCTCCGTCCCGGGNTTAAAATAAACAAACAACCATTTAAAGTCATGAGAAATGGTCTGAAGGGTACACAACAAATAGAGAATTCAAAGTCCACTGAAACTTGGTAACAACATACACTGTGATATTTGAACCAATGTTTACTTCTCTTGGAGAAGGCAATGGCACCCCACTCCAGTACTCTTGCCTGGAAAATCCCATGGACGGAGGAGCCTGGTAGGCTGCAGTCCATGGGGTCGCCAAGAGTCGGACACAACTGAGCGACTTCACTTTCATTTTTCACTTTCATACATTGGAGAAGGAAAGGGCAGCCCACTCCAGTGTTCTTGCTTGGAGAATCTCAGGGATGGGGGAGCCTGATGGGCTGCCGTCTATGGGGTTGCACAGAGTCAGACACGACTGAAGTGACTTAGCAGTAGCAGTTACTTCTCTACTATTCTCTCCCAGCTCAGTGACACAAAAACTCCTCTGCAGACTGGTGCAGACACACAGGCTCACTCTCCCCTCAGGGCCCAGCTAGAGGCCATCAGCCAAGAGAAGCCCAATGTCAATACTCATCCTGCCCCCATACCTATTGGCGAGGCTAAGTTCTGAGTGAATGCAGCTGAGAGGTGGGGCCTCTCTTCTTCCATCCATCACCCACCAGTGGGATGCAGGCTCTGTCTTAGTTATAGCATGGTAAGAATGCTGAGGCCCACATCCCCTTTGCCACGATTCATTGGTAGCTTATATATCAGAGGTTCCAAGCCAGGACAAGCAGGCTGAAGACCTGAGGCTACTTCCATTCCCTCCACTAAACACTCAGCTCTTAGAATAAAGTATCACTTAGAGGGAAAAGCAAACTTGTCCCCACTTCCAATTTAAGTCCTGGCTCACTTAGTATACACCCAAGAGAAATGATAGCATACATCCATATAAAACTTGACACAAATGTTTATAGCAGCTCTACTTCCAATAACTTTTGAAAGTTATTTTTTAAAAAGAATGAGAATCATGTTCCATAAATTTTGTTGCTGATAGCACACAATCAAAAGAAGTTAGAGATCACTTATTAGCTATTTCTGTTTCCATTCCAAAGCCAGGGAAAACTTAATTTTTTTAAGTTATAATTTTTGTCAGGACTATACTTGCCCACAGTTTAAGACTCAACTAGTATTACAAGATCAAAATACAGCCCCTAGTCACTCCATTTTCCCCTCCAGAGAGGCAGCCATGTTAACCTTTTCTAGATGTCTTTTGGTCATTATCAACTTACATCCAACAATATATTAGTATTGTTGTTTCTTGATTTGGGGGAAGGGTTTGTTTTAGGCATCATCTATTGATTTCCCATTATTTTAAAAAATGCAAATGTAGCTCCATTTCTTTCTCTTGTCCCACCAAACACATGTGCCCTTTCGCCTTCCCATTCTCCCAGTCTCTCCAGAGAGTGCCCACATTTAATTATTAGCTGTTTTTGGTGGATGGATATATTTAAACTATATCCTAATTCTTGACATTTATATCACTGTCTATAAGGCAGTCTCACCTATATAACTGTGGCTGTTTATGAACCAGCACAAGCTCTAGTGAAGAAGGGTGAAATCCCACAGATGAAACTGAAACCAGTACCAATCCCATTATATATACAAAATAAACTTTCAGTTCAGTTCAGTTCAATTGCTCAGTTGTATCTGACTCTTTGTGACCCCAGGAATTGCAGCACGCCAGGCCTCCCTGTCCATCACCACTCCCAGAGCTTGTTCAAACTCATGTCCACTGAGTCGGAGATTCCATCAAGCCATCTCATCCTCTGTCGACCTCTTTTCCTCCTGCCTTCAATCTTTCCCAGCATCATAGTCTTTTCCAATGAGTCAATTTTTCACATCAGGTGGCCAAAGTGTTGGAGTTTGAGCTTTAGCATCAGTCCTTCCAATGAATGCTCAGGACTAATTTCCGTTAGGATGGAATGGTTGGATCTCCTTGCAGTCCAAGGGGCTCTCAAGAGTCTTCTTCAACACCACAGTTCAAAAGCATCAATTCTTTGGTGTTCAGGTTTCTTTATAGTCCAACTCTCACATCCATACATGACTACTGGAAAAACCATAGCTTTGACTAGACAGACATTTGTTGGCAAAGGAATGTCTCTGCTTTTTAATATGCTGTCTAGTTTGGTCATAGCTTTTCTCCCAAGGAGCAAGCGTCTTTTAATTTCGNGTCCATCACCAACTCCCGGAGTTCACCCAAACTCATGTGCATTGAGTCAGTGATGCCATCCAGGCATCTCATCCTCTGTCGTCCCCTTCTCCTCCTGCCCCCAATCTCACCTAGCATCAGGATCTTTTCCTATGAGGTATTAGGGGTAGTCAAACTCATAGAGACAGAAAGTAGAACGGTGATTGCCAGGGATTAAGGGAAGGGGAAGTGGGAATTGCTGTTTAATGAGTATAGAGTTTCAGTTTTTGCAAGATGAAAAGTTACAGAGGTTGGTTGTACAACAATGTGAATATATTTAACACTACAAAATTGTTTAAAACGGTTAAGATGACAAATTCTATGTTATGTGTATTTTACCACAATTTAAAAAATGAATATGAAAGAAACTGAATTTAAGTTAAACAGGGAATAATTTTTAGTATAATTATGTTTTGGGCAATATTTGGAACATACTTACACTTAAAAATAATTCGTTGCATGTCTAAATTCAAATTTAACTGAGTGTCCTGTATTTTACCTGGAAATCCCCATCTGGATAAAATCTCTAGTCCAGTATGACTCAGTTAAGTTCAGTTCAGTAGCTCAGTTGTGTCCCACTCTTTGTGACCCCATGAATTGTAGCATGCCAGGCCTCCCTGTCCATCACCAACTCCCGGAGTTCACCNATTTCTCCCAGCAATCTTGATTCCAGCTTGTGCTTCCTCCAGCCCAGCATTTCTCATGATGTACTCTGCATAGAAGTTAAATAAGCAGAGTGACAATACACAGCCTTGATGTACTCCTTTTCCTATGTGGAACCAGTCTTTGTTCCATGTCCAGTTTTAACTGTTGCTTCCTGACCTGCATACAGATTTCTCAAGAGGCAGGTCAGGTGGTCTGGTATTCCCATCTCTTTCAGAATTTTCCACAGTTTATTGTGATCCACATAGTCAAAGGCTTTGGCATAGTCAGTAAAGCAGAAATAGATGTCTTTCTGCAACTCTCTTGCTTTCTCGATGATCCAGTAGATGCTGGCAATTTGATCTCTGGTTCCTCTGCCTTTTCTAAATCCAGTTTGAGCATCTAGAAGTTCAAGTTTCACATACTGTTGAAATCTGGCTTGGAGAATTTTGAGCATTACTTTACTAGCATGTGAGATGAGTGCTATTGGGTAGTAGTTTGAGCATTCTTTGGCATTGCCTTTCTTTGGGATTGGAATGAAAACTGACCTTTTCCAGTCCTGTGGCCCCTACTGAGTTTTCCAAATGTGCTGGCATATTGAGTTCTGCGCTTTCACAACATCATCTTCCAGGATTTGAAATAGCTCAGTTGGAATTCCATCACCTCCACTAGCTTTGTTCATAGTGATGCTTTCTAAGGCCCACTTGACTTTGCATTCCAGGATGTCTGGTTCTAGGTGAGTGATCACACCATCGTGGTTATCTGGGGCATGAAGGTCTTTTTTTTTATAGTTCTGTGTATTCTTGCTACCTCTTCTTAATATTTTCTGCTTCTGTTAGGTCCATACCATTTCTGTCCTTTATTGAGCCCATCTTTGCATGAAATGTTCCTTTGGTACCTCTAATTTTCTTGAAGAGATCTCTAGTCTTTCCCATTTTATACAAATAAACTCTAGATCTAGTTTAAACACTAGGATACTTATAGTCTTCCACTCTAATTCCCTCCATTACTATCCAATCTCTTGGCCAGGCAACTATAGACCAGAGATACTGACTTGCCTAAGATCAATTTACACTTGTTGTATCATTCAATACTGGGCTTTTTTTTTTTTCCTCTTCATCTTTTCCTTAATTTGCATGCATGGTTTGTGGACATGATTATTCTAGAGTAAAGATGGGCAAAGTTTTCCTATAAAGAGCCAGAAGTAAATAATACTTTAGGCTCTGTGATCCTAAGGTCTCTGTCTCAACTAGTCAACTGCTGTTGCACTGTGAAAGCAGCCATAGGCAGCCTATTAACAAATGCTGAACAGACACTGAACACAGATTTTCAAACCAAAGTTCCAGTATATTTTAGTGTGAACACTGAAATTGGAATTTGATATTATTTTCATGTAAAAACTATTTGTGATAATATTCTTTCAATTTTGTTCAACCATCTCAAAATATAAAAAGCTATCTTAACTCATGGACCTTATAAAATTAGATGGTTGGCTAGGTTTGACCCATGAGCCATAATTTGGTGATGTCTATCTTTGACTATGATTGACTAAGATTTAACTAGGGAAATTTTCTGAAATAATTATTAAACTTTAGAAACATATTTATTTTCCCCAAATATACTACTTAGAGATCATGGTGAGAGTAGGCAGAAGCTATCAGAAGCATTGCACTTGTGGTTTTAACACTTAACACCCCTCACATCTAACTCTGTACAATTAAAATTAATTCTAGCATTGCCTGGGAACACAAACACAAACACACAAACAATCCCCCAAGCTGTTTAGTGATCTGCTTGGCAAGCTTATAAACTGAAAATTGAATTCACTCTTCTACTGAGTGACTTTTATAGTAACTGGGATCTTGAAACCTAGACAGTAGGGGAAGAAAAGATCATTGAGTCATTCCCAGGAGCCCAGCTAAGAAACTTTCTTCCTTTCCTCAAGTTCTATCTTTTTTTATCTCCCTGTTTGTCTCCCTCTCTTTCTTTGATTTATTATCATTCATAACCTTTCACTTGTAATCACTGTATCATTTTCTAAAATACATAGATTATAACTAAGAAATAGAAAACTAGTTTTAAAAAGGTAAAAAAGGCAACCTAACAAATCATAATTTTAATTATTTACAAGTTAATTTGATTGGATTTTCAAAACTGGACACTGGACATCATCACAGCTAGGAGCCAAACCTGTCTTTTGTTTCTGTGGTGACTTCTGGCAGCTTTCCTCCTAGTTGGAAACGTTACACATTCCCATCTTTATTCAACTATCATTGGCTTTAATTGCTTGAGAATCAACATTTATCCAGTTTACACTTACCCCCCACCCCACTTTAAGTGTACACACCTAGATCTGAATACATCTTGTTAGAAGATGAAGTATGTCTTTCTGATAGTTTTGCCACAGTGATAGTGTGAGGGACGTACAGAGACCACAAAAATCTAGAAGAAAGACAATTCTAAAAAAGCCAAATGTAACGGTTTTTCTTTTCTTGCCTCAATTTTCTTTACTGTTTGGCTATTTTTAATGTGATATGAACTCCATACATTTTTAACACAAAAAGAGTAAATGCTACTCACAATAGAAAAAAAGAAAAATAATAAAACTGGAAGAAATTGTTACCTTCTCTAAACATAATCCAATACAGCAATAAGAAGGCAAATCACACTGATACACACTGGGGTGGGGCGGGAATTGGATTATGATTCATGTTATATTTGGTCCTAAGACATGCACATTTATTTGGCATGAGCATACCTATGCCTCTTTTCCATGGATTTATGGAAGTGTATTCGCTTTTCTGGCACCATGATCCTTTTCTTTCTTTTTTCTTTTTTTTCTCTAGCCCTTTGGGACAAATTTAGAACAGAATGTACTCTAACTACTGTGAGTCAAGGGTATAAGCAATGTAACATGAGTTAGAATGATTTTAAATGTTTACAATAATCTCTTCTGTATATTGTGATCCTTTTATGAAAATGATTAATGAGATTTTATAGTTAAACGACTCCTGGGGGAGCAAATGCAAAAACAAAAAAGTTTGATAGTATATGAGTTAGACTCAAGCTTCTCTAGGTTTCCAAAAAGCTAACAGGAATTTCTGAATTATGAATTTCTTCCTGAGGCAAGTCAAACTCTAACTTTAGGAATTTCTGTAAGAAAACTACAATCTTGCATTATTTCCAGTCTGAAGCCAAAATATTGTTTTGAATTTTGGCTTAAAAACTTACATAATGTTTCTAAAGTCACCAAATATCAAGCTCAGGGATGTTGCACAAATTTAATGTAGATACATTTTAAGTTCTCCAAGACTGGCAAAGCCACAAATGGATATACGGTTAATTGAAAGTCTCCAACTGCTCTAGAGATTTGGGGGGGGAAAAAACAGTGTATGAGATGTGACCATCAAATATGCAAATGCCTAAGTAATAATGCCCCACATGTGTTCTCTCTCATCCCACGTATCTGAGTCATTTGTATTTTCTTGCTCTGATGCACAGTTCACAGTTCTAATAGTGACTCATGGGAAATAAAACTATTTGATAATGGTCTAAGTCATTATTAAGAGTTCTCATATCTTTCTTTTTTTTTTTAAGCAGTAAAACTTTTCAAACAAAATTATGCATGGAATCCCCAGAGTGGAGTATTGATTTTTAAAAATAAGAGCTTTGAGTGTAGATTTTTTAAAATAAGAGCTTACCTCATAAAACACATGAGCAAGCAAGATAGATTCTCTAAACTGGGGGTTACCCACCAAGGTCTCAGGGACAAATCTGGCTTGCCACCTATGATTATACAGCCCACAAGAATGGTTTTTGCATTTTTAAGCTGTTGAAAGTGAGAGTCACTCGGTTGTGTCTGACTTTTTGTGATCCCATGGACTGTAGCCTGCCAGGCTCCTCTGTCCATGGAATTTTCCAGGACAGAATACTGGAGTAGGTAGCTGTTCCCTTCTCCAGGGGATCTTCCAAACCCAGGGATTGAACCCAGGTCTCCTGCATTGCAGGCATATTCTTTACTATCTGAGCCACCAGGGAAGCTCTTTTTAAGCTGTTGAAAAGTATCAGAAGAAGAATAACCTCTTATGAGCCATGAAAATATATGAGATTCAGATTTCAGTGTCCATAAATAAAGCTTTATTGAAATACAGCCATGCTTATTTGTTTACTTACTGTGTATGGCTGCTTTCATATTACAACACAGATTTGGGTTCTTATGACAAAGACATTATTATCATTCACAAAGACAAAAATATTCACCATCTGGCCCTTAACAGAAAATGTCTGCTCACCGCTTCTGTAAATGAGAACAATGTAGCTCACTTCCCAAAAACACGCTTCACAGTTTACTTTCCTCTTAATATGTGGGTATGTTATCTACTCTGACAGTTGTAAATATCCCTGGGAATTGTTCATCACATCTATCTGAGGGCAAGTTTCATAAGTAGTGACTTGGGTAGGTAATTTCTCAGCTCTCTACTTCACCTTGTCAAGAACCTCAAAGAAATTAATGTGTCATTTCTTCCATTGAGGAGTTTAAAATCTAGTTCAAAAGAAAACAATCTTCTGTTCTGCATGGAGTCAAATGAGAAACAGCTCATTTCTGTGATTTTTATCAGGAAACCCTCCCACTAGGCCTGCACTCAGAGAGCAAGTGAAAGCAAAGTCTGGAGAAAACCAGGAGGGTATTTCCATCACAGTAAAAAAATTCAAATACAATACTGAACTCTGCTGTTCTTAAGACCTTCACCTTCTGCTTAGCCTGCCCCTTTACCCTCTTCTGTTCTTTCCCATTCTTAGTTCTGTTCATTTCTAGTGAAGAGCCATCAGGTACTCCTTTTCTGTCTTACCTGCTTCTCACCTAAGCCTTCAGTGTTCCATCTTTCACCCCAAGCAACTTATCAAAATTTAGCTTTTATGTTTCCTAAACAAAGATGATTCTCTTCCTAAGAGAAACTCTGAAACCACTTGTTAAAATAATACTACTTAAAAAAAAAAGACATTACAGTTGAGGGTAGAGTGGGGAGGAAAGCACCCTTGGTGAGAAAGGTTTGGAGATAGGTACAGAGTGGTAGGGAACAAGTTAAACAAGAAGAGAGCTTGGATAACAGAAGTTAAAAAGAAATAAGAGACAATCAAGCAAGATGTGGCCAAAGGGCTTGGCAAAGGTAAATTTAGCAAACAAATGGAGAATCATTGTAAGTTTTTAAATGTATGAGTAGCATGATGAAATTAGCACTTACTGAACATGGATATTGAGGCTTGATTCAGGGGACAGGTACACTTAAGACCAAGCAGTCAGATAGAAGGATGTTGTAATAACCCAGTGGAATATGGTAAGAACCTGGACTTCAGCAGGAGCAATGGGGATGAAGGGGGCGGAAATGACTATAAAGATTTTCTAGAGAAAAAAGAAATTGATGTGACATAGCTTTAGGGGATGGGAGGAAGAGAGGAGGATAAAATGTGAGCCTGGATGACTTGAAAAATGGTAGACATTATCAAATATATTATCACTTTAAAAATAAATACAGAATTTATATCTTTCCTACTTTCATAAAAAGAATCCAGTCTTCTTATAGAAAAGGCATGTACACATATACACAGGGAAATAAAATTAAGACAGAGTCTAAATTAATAGAAATAAAGGAAATTGAGGATGATGTCATCCTCTGCCTAAGTACTAAATTTAGCTCTGAACTTTCTTACAGCTGAGGCAGGTGGCTTTGCAGCTGTAACTATCTATACTATTTTCTCCAGAGACCATTACTTGTCTGGCAGTAAATTCTGGGAAAATAATCACACTGATCTTTACTGAGTAATGCAATAGATACGGTATTAGTAGTGGTTCCTTAAAAAGACACACACACACACACACAAAGCTCTTCATATGGCCAAAGCATTGATCACCAAGGGGAGAAAATCTGTGGGCATGGTGCTAAGTCAGTTCTGTGGAGGCTTTTCTAAATGAAATGAGGCAGGTATGGATCAAGTAAGGTGATATGTGAGCCTGTTCAGGACTAGGGCATGGAGCTGAGCTAGAGTGCAGATGCAAGTCTTTCTTGTACTAGAGATACACAACCAGCACTCTGGAGCAAAAAGGAGACGCTAAGACTTGACTCAGGAGTGGAGGAACGAGAGGACAAGGTGAACAGTGAAGCTAGTTGGCCACAATTCTTCAAGAACCTCAGGCCATTTCTCCATCTTCTCTGGAATCTCATTAACAGAGAACAACTAGTCTGTTTCTTTCACAGGATCCTCACAAAGTTAACCAAAACCACCTTTCATGGCAACAGGAAATTGTCACAGATGCCTCCTTCCCAGCCTGTCCCTTGGCATAGGGTGGGAAGTGAAGGAATGCCGAGGGGACAAGCTTGTGGGGACTCCTGGGGAAGTCACATGCTCCACCTGGAGTCTGCAGGAAAGGAGTATGGCCCATGTGAAATCTTAAGATAGAGGTATTTGGGCGTTTCTGGTGATGCAATAAGGGAAACGAATCTGCCTGCCAATGCAGGGAACGTGGGTTCAGTCCCTGGTGTGAGCAGATTCCATATGCCACTGAGCAACTAAGCCTGTACCCACAACTACTGAAGCCCGAATGCCTAGAGCCTGTTCTCTGCAACAAGAGCACCAACCGCAATGGGAAGCCCGCACACCACAAAGAAGAGCAGCTCCCAGAGAACGCCAACACACAGCCAGAAGGCCCAATACAACCAAAAACAAATAAATAAAGACTTTTTAAAAGAATAGGGTATTTAATAGCAACAACTTTCTCCCTTACAGTTGTTACCGCTAAAGATTTCAGAACATTTTCCTTCAATATTTTCAGAAAAACATAGTAAATCCTAGGCTGAACACAAAATGCAAGCTCTCTAATCACCCTGTCCTAACACACTGTAATTGCTTGCTCTCTTGTCTGTTTTCCCAATGAACAATAAATAAGTTTCAGAGGACAAGACACCGTCATCTCACTCATCACTGCATTGCCGGCACCTATCACTTGTGTTCAGTACATACTGTGTTGAGTAACGTTGAATGAAAGCCTTCACATGCTTTTCCCCTTTAGCTATTTGGACTATTCTTGATCCTGACTCATTGCTTCCTAAAGCAAAAGGACTGTCTCTCATGCTGACTCAAGATGCCTGAAGCTGTGTATTGGTAGTCATAATTATTAATTGCATAGAATTTTGCCCTATTATTTTTGAGTACAGTTGTTGTAACAATAAGGGTATATAGCAAATATCATTTTCTCTTCAATCCCCTCGATTTCCTTCTCTGTAGCTCCTCCCAAATTCACCAAAAAATCCCTACCACCTCTTTGCCTCAGTTGTAAAGAAAATCAATGACAACACGGCATTTATTGGATGTTGACCATATGACAGCCTTTGTTCTAAACACTTCATTTAAAACAAAGGAAAAAGAGACACAAAATAATTTTTAAAGTTGCACTCCCCTCTCAGTTCTGACAACCAAAAATGTGGGGGAGAATTGACCCAAGCTGGTATGACCTAAATCAAATCCCTTATGATTACACAGTGGAAGTGAGAAATAGATTTAAGGGACTAGATCTGATAGATAGAATGCCTGATGAACTATGGACGGAGGTTCATGACATTGTACAGGAGACAGGGATCAAGACCATCCCCATGGAAAAGAAATGCAAAAACGCAAAATGGCTGTCTGGGAGGCCTTACAAATAGCTGTGAAAAGAAGAGAGGTGAAAAGCAAAGGAGAAAAGGAAAGATATAAGCATCTGAATGCAGAGTTCCAAAGAAGGGCAAAGAGAGATAAGAAAGCATTCCTCGCCAATCAATACAAACAAATAGAGGAAAACAACAGAAGGGGAAAGACTAGAGATCTCTTCAAGAAAATTAGATATACCAAGGGAACATTTCATGCAAAGATGGGCTCGATAAAGGACAGAAATGGTATGGACCTAACAGGAGCAGAAGATATTAAGAAGAGGTGGAAAGAATACACGGAAGAACTGTACAAAAAATATCTTCATGATCCAGATAATCATGATGATGTGATCACTAATCTAGAGCCAGACATCTTGGAATGTGAAGTGAAGTGGGCCTTAGAAAGCATCACTACGAACAAAGCTAGTGGAGGTGATGGAATTCCAGTTGAGCTGTTTCAAATGCTGAAAGATGATGGTGTGAAAGTGCTGCACTCAATATGCAGGCAAATTTGGAAAACTCAGCAGTGGCTGCAGGACTGTAAAAGGTCAGTTTTCATTCCAATCCCAAAGAACGGCAATGCCAAAGAATGCTCAAAGTACCGCACAATTGCACTCATCTCACATGCTAGTAAAATAATGCTCAAAATTCTCCAAGTCAGGCTTCAGCA